>CM038222.1:80183737-80729398 GCA_021442155.1 Cymbidium sinense | reverse complement strand
ATTCAGTGAAAGTTTAAGTACCCAACATCGATTGTTAGTTTTAGATTTTAAGATGAAAAGATTGTAAAGGAAAAATAAATCAAATTATCTAAGTTAGATGGGGACACTTAAAGAACACAAATAAAAATATTTTTAAGAGCAAGTTGTAAAAGCTTAGAATATGGGATGTTCATAAGGAAGCTAATGTTATGTGGGAAAAAGTAGCAAATGAAATTAAGCAAGTTGGTAAAAATATGCTTGGAGAATCAAAAGAAAAAACTTCTTTTAATAAAAGTAGTTGGTGGGTGAGTCAGAGTGTGTAAGAAAAGATAAGAAATAAGAAGCATTATTATAAAACTTGGTTTAAATCTAAAAACTCAGAGAATTGGGAAAGATATAAAATGGCATGTAGATATTCTAAGAAAGCAATATATGATGAAAAAAAATTAATTTTTAGTGATTTATATAATAGATTAGATATCAAAGAAGGTGAAAGATGTATGTATAAGTTAGCCAACCAAAGAGATAGGAGAAGTAAAGACCTAGTTCAAGTGAGGTGTATTAAGGATGAAAATAATAATGTGCTTTTCTTAGAAAGGAATATTGAAAATAGGTGGATGAGGCATTTTGATAAACTTTTCAATGAAGAATCTGAAAGTACAATTGATTATAGCAACCTTAATACCCTAAACATAAATAGAGAATTTTATTTTTATCATCGTATTAGTAAATCGGATGTTAGAGAAGCTTTAAAGAAAATGAAATGTGGAAAAATAGTAGGACCTGATGATATTCCAATAGAAGTGTGAAAATATTTAAGAGATAAAAGAATTTCTTGGCTTACAAATCTTTTTAATGTTGTTTTAAAGACTAAAAAGATGTCAGATGAGTGGAGAAAGAGTTTGTTGGTTCATATATTTAAGAATAAAGGTGATGCACAAGAGTGTGCAAATTATAGGGGAATTAAGTCAATGTGTCATGCATTAAAATTATAGGAGAGAGTATTTGAGCATAGGTTATGATGTGATACAAAGGTTTCCCACAATCAATTTGGTTTCATGCCAAGTAGATCTACTATGGATGATATACATTTGTTAAGAGGTTTGATGGAGATGTATAGAGAAAGTAAGGAGGATCTACATATGATATTTATTGATTTAGAGAAAGCTTATGAGAGATGTTCTTTGGAGAGTTCAAGAACATAAAGGAGTTAATATTAGTTATATTCAAGTAATTAAGGATATGCATACTAGAGTTGTTACTTGTGTCCAAACACAAGGAGGATTGACAAAATATTTTCCTATTTCAGTTGGATTACATCAAGGATCAGCTTTAAGCCCTTATCATTTTGCTTTAGTTATGGATGTTCTTACTAAGCATTTATAGGAAGATGTACCTTGGTGTATGCATTTTGCTGATAACATTCTTCTTGTTGATAAGACTAGAGAGGGAGTCCAAGAGAAACTTGAATTATGGAGGTCAACATTAGAGTCTAAAGGTTTTTGTTTAAGTAGATCTAAAACTAAATATATGGAGTGTAATTTTAGTTATAGAAGTTCTTGTGGTTTTTGTGACATTATGTGAAAAATTCATTAATAAGAGTGAGCGATTAAGATATTTAGACTCTATTGTTCAAAATGATGGTGAAATAGATGGAGATGTTATTAGTAGAATTCAAGTTGGATGGTTGAAGTGGAGGAATGCATCTGGTCTGTTGTGTGATAGAAAATTTCCACTCAAACTTAATGAAAAATTTTATAAGATGGTGGTAAGACCTATAATGACTTATGGTGCAAAATGTTGGCTAATAAAAGAGAAGCATAAAACTAAGTTAAGTGTAATAGAGATGAGGATGCTCAGGTGGATGAGTGGCTTTACTCATAGAGATAAATGTGAAATGAGTATGTTGGGAAAAGTTGGAGTGGCGATAAGATTAGAGAGAGTCTCCTTAGATGGTTTTTCCACATAAAGCATCGGTCGTCCGATGACTCGATTAGGAGAGTAGATGCGTTAGAGGTTTGCCTTATGTTAATAAAGGTCGAGGTAGACCTAAAAAGACTTGGTTAAGATGTATAAAAAATGACCTTAGTATACTTGAATTAAATGAGAATTTGACACATAATAGAACACAGTGGAGGTGAAGGATTCATGTAGCCGACCCCACTTAGTGGGATAAATTGTTGTTTGTTGTTTTGTTGTTGTTGGGTTTCATTAAGGCTAAGTGTTGACTTGGTCAATGGGCTAGGTTGACTTGGTTTGACCTAATTTTGATAATTGATTAACCTAGGATGATTGTTGATCATGTTGTGAGGTTTGGATGTGCTTAATTCAATCCAATTTGGGTTGGATTAGAACTTGGCTAAAAAAGATCTTTTAGGTCACTTTGGGTCAAGTGAGCCTAAATGAGTTAATTGGCTTGATCATGGCTTGATTCAAGTTTAGTTGAACTCACACATAAGCCTAGGATTGAAATATAAATCCAATTGCAAGTGGTTTGAAGCCAAATGGATTTTGGTTCATATGACAATTTCAAGTCAAAAGGGCTAACTTGGGTTTGACCTAGGTTTGGTTTGAAAGAAGAAAGTAAGGATTGCGTTTAGGCTAGAGGGTAGGAAAGTCCTCCTAAATCCATAAGGTATAACCTATTCTTATGGCTAAATCTTCTAAGTCTCTAGGGTTAGGTTAAGTGTTCACCTAATGACTAGAAGTGTCTTAATACTAAGAAACTCTTAGTGTCTATAAGAGACCTAGATCTATGGTGAGAAAGTTGAGCTCACTCCAAAAGTGAGGTCAACAATCTCATTTTCATTTTAATATTCTTATTCTTTCTCTTTAGCAGAGATTGAACATCCATTTTCTACTCTCTTTTGTGATGACTCTCCTTCGTAAACATCAAATTCAGGTTCAAGCTCACTGGATTCATGTTGCTGATGATGTTGAGCAGAAATTTCATTTATATGTCTTGTCATATAAACAACTTCTACTTCATAGTGTCATGTTCATCGTCTTCTTCTTGCACATGAATTTCTGATCGACGCTTCCAATGGATCTTTGGTTCATTATAAGGAATAGACATTTCTTTGATTGGGGGACTGCGATCATAGTCAACTTTTTCCCGTAGGGGTGAATCTGATTGATGATAGGATGCCTTAGAGGATTCTCTAGGGTGTCAACCATCATATCTTTTATTAGTGATATCCCTTCTTTTAGGTATACACTTATGATGAATTATTTTTGAGATGGATTTTTGAATATATGCATCAGATGTCACCCCTATTTCTTCATTCAGAATTTCATCATGGGTCTTTGGCCTCCATATCCTTTCTTTTGAGACCTTTCGACAATTCTTGGATTCTTGACACGCGCCATGTCATGCTCGATGCTCACCGAGAAGCATGATGACTAGTTACCATAAGAGAAGGCAACCTCCTTGGTAGAATCTCAATATCTTTGATCATCATAGGCCTCTAAAATTTTTTTACATTGAGCTTCTTCCTTACTTTGTTCTAGGACAATATTTCAAGTTGTCTCCTCTACGGTGGTGGAGCTTGATGTTGTTGAGTCCAGAAAGACTGCTTGACCTCACTAGTAGAGCTATTCCTTTGTACCTATTTTAGATTATCAAAGTTGTTATGAGTAGGAATACTCACTTCTGGTGGCAGTATTGCTTGTTCACTGGGATGTTTAAATGGGATATGTTGAGTCCTCAGCTCAGCATTTCTTCTTCTTCGTTGACTTCTAGTTAATTTGCTTGCTCATGAGGAAGTGTTGACCTCACTTTTGGAGTGAGTTCTCAACTTCTTCATCATAGATCTATGACTCTTGCAGACACTAAGAGCTCCTTAGTCTTAAGACATTTATAGTGATCAGGTAAACACCTAATCCTAGAGACTTATAAGGGTTAGTCATAGGAATAGGTTATGCCTTAGGGACTAAGAAAAATTTGCCTACCCTCTAAACCCAATCCAAAAACCTTCCCTCAAATTCAAAACCAAATTTCATAGATCCATGATCAAATTCAAGCTTAAGATTTCTCCATAAAACCAATGATTAAATTAGAACCCTTCCTAAGCCCTTTGACTTCATCTTATGGACTTAGCCTTAACCAAATTCAAATCAATCTCGATTCAATTAATTTTCTAAAATATCAATTCAATCTCTCAATCATTTACCAAATCTCAACTCAAACCCAAGACCAAATGATTCAATCCTCAAATCAAATCCAAGTACAAAATTCTTTCTTAAGCATTATGACCCACTCTCATAAGCTTAGCCAAATCTCCACCTAAATTATCCTAAACTAGGATGATTTTCTTATAAATTAGTTATTCCTTCATTTATACTCACAAATATAAATGAAATCTTTACCCAAATAACAAAAACCAAATCAAACTAAATCAAACCAAGCCAAATCCCCCCTTAAGCCCTATAGACCCATCTTCATAAGCTTAATCAAAGCTTAACAAATCAACACAAAATCAATTGATTTCTTTATAAATAAATCTTCATTTATATTTATAAATATAAATGAAACCCACCCTCCAATGACCAAAATAAATTAAACTAAATCAATTCCCTACTTAAGCCCTTTTGACCTACACCCTTAAGCTTGGTAAAATTTACTTCCAAATCACTCCAAACTTAAGTGATTTTCTCCTAAATCATTTATATCTTCATTTATACCCCAAAATATAAATGAAATATAAATTCAAATTGCCAAAATCAAATATAGAATTAAACCAAAACCCAACTCAAGCCTTTTAGCCAATTTCTTGGACTAGGCCAAATCCTATCCAAATCAAGCCAAAACTAATAAATTTTCTCATGAATCAATCATTTCTTCAATCATTTGGCCAAATATAAATATAAACTACAATTATCAAATCAAACTCAAGTCAACCCAAATCAAGCCCATGTTAGCCTTTTTTAACTTGAAAACTTTAAATGAGCCAAAATCTATTAGACTCTAAATTGATTGTAGTTATATTTATATTTCAATCCTAGGCTCATATATGAGTTCAACTAAATTTGAATCAAACCAAAACCAAACCAATTGACTCATTTAGATCCACTTGATCCGAAGTGACCTAAAGAACCCTTTTTAAACTAAGTTCTAATCCAACCCAAATTAGATTGAACCAAGGCCATCCAAACCTCATACCATGATCAACAATCACCCTAGGATGATCAACCATCTTGAATTGGGTCAAACCAAGCCAACTTGGTCCTTTGACCAAGTCAACCTTTAGCCGAAATGAAACCTAAACTAGCCAAAACTCACCATATTCCAAATTGATTGAAACCATTGATCCAAACCAACTCATAATCAATGATTAAATATGACCAAACTCTCAATTGAGCCAAACCAAGTCCAATTGACCATTTGACCTAAGTTGACCCAAATTGACCTAAAAACCAAAATGGGTTAAATCACAATCAAACCCAAATTGATTATAACCAATGGCTAAAGTTCATTCCAAATCAATTATTGAACTTGACCAAAGCCATAATCAAGCCCAATTTGATCAAATGGTCAACTTGACCCAACCTAGCCCAAACCTAAATGGTCAAGTTGGCCAAAATCCAAATTAAATCTAAATCAAATCAAACCAAAGCCTAAAATAATTTTCAATTGACAATTGAACATGAACCAACACCTAACCCAACCCAATTTGGTTAAATTGGTCAAATTGGTCAACTTGACCCATTTATTTCAAATGAGCCAATATCAAACCTAAGCTAAATTGATTGAAGCCACATGAACTAAAACTCTCCAAACCATCATTTAAACAAAACCCAAGCCTTGGTTCGACCCAATTTGACCAATTGGTCAATCCAAGCCAACATGAACCCATATGAACCCATTTGACCAAATGAAGCCAAAACTCATAAAACCAACCCATGGGACTTTGGTGGCTGACCAAACCCAACCCAAATTGATCCCAGGTCAGCCCAAAGTTTACCCATGAGCAAAGTGGACCCCACTCAAGGGGATTAGCAAAGTTCACTCTCCCATCACTTGGGCAGCCATCTAATTGTCAAATGACGCATCCCTAACCTTCCTAGCCTACCCAAGCACTCTAGGGCTTGCCATGGACCAAGGGAAAGTGAGTTAACTCATCTCCCATACAAACAGAGCACCATATCGACAATGAAAATAATATCTCTCCCATATCAGACCTTGAGCCACCTCCCAAGCCTTCGCCACTCCTGGACGAGCCATGTGGACCTGATGGAGATAATTTTGGTCTGATGATGGTTGGTCGACGAGAAAATGAGATTGAATCTCATTTGTCCACCTCAGTAATTGAGGGGATATACCCCCTCAATTCAAATGAGAATTCATTGATTCAACTTCGTTTGAGCTATAGAGAATGAAAGAGAGTCTCCCACAACCATTCCCCAAGCTCCCAAGCTCCCCCCTTTTTCCCTCTCTTGGTTTTACATCAAGCTGAAAAAGGGAAGGCCAATTCCAAATCTCATTTGCTCAATCCTACACCAAACTTCAATTAAACCTACACACACCTTCCTTGGACCTAGTCGAAGTCATACGAATCATTTCCCAAGCTCCAAAGACATCGAAGTGGGAGTTTGATCAAGACTGAATGCTAAATAAGATGATCTTGGTCTCCAAGGTAATCTACCCCAAATCAAGGCCCAAGCTTCTCAACAGGCTTCGTCTCTAATAGACAAAGCTACCTCCGATCCCATCAGGTCTTGAGCTCCAGCGAGGTAATTCCTCAAAACCTAGCCTAGGTAATTTTGGGTTTGGTCTTTTGTGAAAGAAATTTTCATTGCATGTGATCTTAGCCGTTGGATGTGTTCCTCTCCTTCCCTTGATGGTGTGAGATTATTTTGGAATCAATCCAAGCTTTGGTGTGCTCGGATCGAACGAAGAAAGATGAATGACATTCATCTTTCATCGCTCACGAAGGAGAAAGATCATGGGCCATCCATTCGTGATCAAAGCATTAGATCACGATTTATTCTTAAATGATTAATCGTCCGATCATGGGAAAATTATTCTCTAAACCGATTGGAATAGATGACGGTGATTAGATCATGCTTAGATATATGATTATTCCCTCTAAATCATAGGATTAATGCACTATCCCTTAGATAGCGGTCTGCATTGCATGCTTGATGGAAATAACTAATCACATTGTGTGACGTGGAAAGCTCATCGCATCAGCATTCCACGTGGAAAGCGTGCCGTGTCAGTAATCTCGTGGCGCCGACGGGATTAGGCCTTTAATTAGGGTAAATTAATCCATTTTTTAGGGTGAAACTTCCAAAATTCATAACTAATTTTAGAAAATTAGAAAATACAAATGAGGGCTCATTTTAAAGGTATTTTAAAGAGGAATCCATTAAAATTATCCTTAACTAATTTTGAATAGTAATTTTGGCTTAATTTATATTTAATTAAAAATTTAATTAGCTTAATTACTCCTTAATTAATCATCCAATTGATTTCAAACTTTGTGAGGATGTTTAGGGGGATGACCTCTGCCTCCCTAATTTTTTTGAAATTTATTGGTTGCATAATTAGAGAAATTGATTGATTAAGCCCTAATTATCCTCTAAATTTCATTAGGGGGTGATTAAGCATATGAACAGTGATTAATTAATCATTTGGACTCCCTAATCATTGTTGAGTAGTAAGGAGACTTAGGGAAGTGGATTGGAGCCTCTCAATTCTTTCTCTAATTTTCCCTCCCTTTTAAACTAAAGTTCTAAATATTAATTAATTAACTAATTAGAAACTTAATTAGCTAAATTGGAATTCAAATCATTTTAAATTATGCTTAATCTAGTGGACATGGAAATAGTGGGGATCTCTTTCCCTACCTTTTACCTTAAGCCCATCTTATTTCAAGATAATTATTAACTTTGGTTAGTCTCTTTTTATGAGAGATGGATTAATGGATTATTAGTTTAATGGATTTGAAAAATCTAATTAAATTTTATTTTTCCTTATTCCATCTTGGGTAGAGCTTTAGGTGTTCAAGAACTTAAAGAAGCTTAATGAAATTATGATTAGCTTACATGTGTGAGAAAATCATGAAAGTAATTAAAATGGTTCCTTAAGTTTAATTATTAAATAATTATGAACTAATTTCATTAGGCCCCTTTCATTTCATAGAAGCATTATTATTTACTTTTCAATTCATTTGCATAATGTATTAGCTCATATTTGTTTAATCAATTATCTTAAAGTAACATAGGTAAGGGTTAATTAATTGATTTAATCCATACTTAACTTAACTAATTCATAAAATCAACCTAATTGTTTTTTCCTTAAATCAAATTAATTTACACATGGGGAATGGGTTTAGGATTAACAAACACCTCTTTCTCACATCTCTCTTAAATCAAGTTAAACATAAAATCAAAACTGACTTTAAGAAACATTGATTTATTTTAAATAAGTTTATTTAATGTGATTGTCCTTAGGAATTAGTTGGATTGAAAGAAATTACATGCTTTTGTTTCTTTATTTCTTTCTAATCATATTAAAATGTTGCATGACACTTAGTTCATGCATTCATTTTTTTTCAAAAATCAATTAAAAATAAATGATTTCCTATGTCAAATTTGCATGTGTTGACTTAATTAAAAATATGTGTGGCTATTATCACTATTAAATCTCAAATGTATTTTCAAAAGCTTATTAATGAATAATAATATATGTTGTGACATTAGTTATACATACATAGGAGAAGCATGTGAATATAAGCTTAGTGTATGAAGTGAAGTTCATTTCTTTCATTCATATGTTAATTGCATAAGTATGAATGTTAGTGAGTATATTAGTCTGGACATTCGGGGGCGCTTTAAGTTGCCCGAGGTTCCTACCATCCCCACAGTGCAAAACAATGGACATATATTTGATTTCATTCTTATACATTTTGACATTATAATTTGGATAGAGTTTTAATTCATTCACACAAATAAATCAATCAAATTAAATATAATTTTTGCATGATTTCCATTTTATAGTTGTTTGTACACTCATATTTATTTAAGAATAGCGGGTATATCTAGTTTGGACATTCTGAGGATGCACGACTTTAAGTAGCCCCAAGGAGGTTCCTACCTCACTCCCCTAGTGCAAAATAATGATGAAGTACTTGCTTAGAACTTTCATACATTTGAATGTGCATTTAACTAATGAACAAGAATCCTCTTTTTCTATAAAAAAATCATTTAGGCATCCTACATTTAAGTGTGCCAAAAATACATTGTATGTATAGATATGTTTAGGACTTAATCATATGCATGTTATATATGATGGAAAGAAATGAATGGATATGTGTCATGTGATAGTAGTTCATTCCAATTAATATTAAGATGTCTTTCTTATTGAATAAGGTTATTTAAAATGAACCTAAACCTAGGACTAATTAAAATATAATATGTAATAACTATTAAAGAAAATTCATTTAATTAACTTGCTTTAGATGTGGCTTAAGGTGAGGATATAAAAGAGTGATCCTCTCTTTTCTTCTCTTTATAACACATAGTTGTTAAGTATAAATCAAGTAAAATAAAAGAAAATATTAAGTAAAACTCACAAATCAATTAAGCCACTTAAAGTGAAACCATCCTTCAAATTAAATCTTTTCTTACTTAAAAAATTATAATAAAGCCTAGTTAAGGCATACCACATAAGCCTTAATAATACACACACCTTAGATTAAGTCACCACTTTTAGCTTATGTTGTATGTATGTTGATATATATTTGGTTTTATGATGTATTATGTAGAGTAGATGTTAGGATGTATGCTTTGTAGATTAGATGTTAGTGATTAGCCTAATCATATTTTCTATAAGAGATTATGTTTTAAGGGGTGCTTAAAAATATATAAATGCTCTTTTGCGGTTGCTTAACCCTAAGCACAATCTAAATTAGGACAGATGGATTTGGTTACCCATGTGCGAGGTGTTAAGTCTAAATTATACATATAACTGCATGGGTTGTATGGTGTGTTTAGCTAACACTTATTTTGTAGGTATAGTTAGATTTACTTTTCCTATTTTTAATGTAATATTGCATTAGAAATTAGGATTAGTGTTATGAGGGATTATGATGAGAGCTGGCTAGAAGGCTTTATCCTGGGAGGCCCCCGTGATGCCTTTGAAGCAAGCAAATCCAAACAAAGGAGGAAAGAAGATGAGACATGAAGAATGAAGAATGAAGACCCCCATAACATTTATTTATTTGTAATTGTAATTATTCTTTTATATACCGGGTTGTATAAGGGTAGAGCTCGACTACCCATTTCTCTTTCTGGGTAGTATGGTAGTACCCGACTACACCAGCTTTTTATTCTTTTACATTGGGTTTATAAATTGTTTGATATTTTGTATACAATTACGTAACAAAAATGGCATGTCTTTTCTCAGTTTCTTCATATATGGTGATTTAATATGTGGCCTGGATCTGATTAGGTTCTTAAGAAAAAATAAACTTTCTACCCTAACTATAACTCATAATTAAATTTTCTAAATAACTCATAACCTCACATAAAGCCTAGGCATTAAATCAAGATAATTAAAAGATTTAATAACCCCTTAGTTGGATGTTGTATGCTTAATATCATGCACGTCATCTTGTTTCACTTTTACTAAGAGAGAGTTTCCATCCTTGCAAGATAGGGGAAGAGTTGAGCTTTGAGGGTCTCCTCTGTAGTGAAAAATACTTATTTTATTCTGATTTAGCCAATAACCTTATTTCATCATGAATTTAGACATATAAAAATCATATATCCTTTATCAAAATGAAGAGTCAAAAATCAAATTAAAATTGATAAGATTTACCTTAGACTAAGTCATTACTCATACCACTCATGCTCTAGTCTCTTAGGAAGTGGGTTTAAGAACTTTAGTCTCTTTCTAAATAAAACAAATCTAACCATCTTGCAAAATCATATGACTTGATGACATGGTTTTAAAATGTAAGAGGAGTTAGCTCTATGTCACTCCAGGCGATTATAAGTCCAGCAGTCGGGTGGTCTAGCCTCTCTTATGGAGGTAAACCATATACCCCATCTTCAGTTAGATTTAGGACGTGCTTTGGCCCTCGTTAAAGCTCCCTAGACTTAAGATCTGAGGTTGTTGTTTCCTTCGGGCTACAAGCAAAAATTCTCACATCTTAGGCATTTCCACAACCTTGTATTATGAGGTTATAAATCCTAATTTTCTAATAAAATTTCAGCTCAAATATATATAATTCTCTTCAATTTCAAACATATAAAGCCCAACCATAGGATAGATTAGAATGCTCACTAGATTTCCTAGTATCATGTGCACTCCCAACTCATCTCCCTTTGGTTTTGATAATAAGTCTCTTCTTTTTTATCTATCCCGATTGATTTTCTAACATAATCAATTTATCGATAGTCTTATCATTGAAATCTTTGGAGACAACAATTACGTACTTTAATTGAGAGTATTCCTAAGGAATTCATCTTCCTTCAGATGTAATTAACTATGGGGGCTTGCCCCTATAGGGAACTTTAGAACCTAGGTTAAATAAACTCTTCTTTATTCATTTATGTAAAGTAGAAAAAATATCTAGTATATTCGAAGACCCATCATGTCTTAGGAGTCCTTATTAGGTGATTAGGTCTATTATAGGATAGTGATTTCTATCTTTCGAGATAGTGCACTATTCCTTGATGTTATTCCCGATCACCTCAATAAGTACACCCTTAGATCTATGTGGTGCCCTACATACACATAAAATCAAAAACAAGCACCACATGAAGCCTCAAAATCATGTCTACTAGGTACAAAGATTTCAGTTAGCATGAAGCAGTTGTACCATGAAGCATTTGAGATACAGTGTCCCAATGATGGTTCTCTTCATCACAGGAGCTTCAGATTGATCCAGTCTTTTAAAAATTGAAGTTCTCTATCGGGAGAACTCCTTAATAGTGATTGGTTGCTGAATTGGTTGGTGAGCATGATGAATAGGAGCTTCAATAAACTGAGGCCTTCCAGCATGGCCTAGGACGAGTGCACCACGGATGGGTACTTCAAGAGTTGCAGCTATAATAGCTGGGAAATCTACGCTGCCAAATTGAATGATAGCTCCAACATCTCCTGTGTTGATGATGATGTTAGCTAAGCAGATGTTTTCACCATGCCCTAGCTGAATAGTGAAAGGACTGCGCTGTAGATCCATTCTACGCAAGTGAAAGATAGGGATTAGTAATTAGTAATTGTTATTTCACCTCATACTTTCAAAATGCAGAGGTACTACAGAACAAAATAATAGTGTAATAAAAATATACTCTACAGAAAAATTCATTCGACATAGAGTCTCATATATTAGTAATTTAAATTTATTACACATTTAAATCACCAATTTTTTATTTTGCATTTTCAAATATTTTGTTGCTACTATAGCATGTATATGACTAGTCAAAGATGGAAAGAGAAACCTATCCCTAGTGGAGTCGCCAAAAATATGTGGGCTCCAAAAATTTGCCACCGACTTCTCGATGAAGAAAGTATGATTTAATATCGGTCAAATTTTTAAAAAAATGGAATAGTAGATAAGACACTACCCAAATATTTCACCCTCATTTTGTGAGGACTTTAGATCTGGTTCTAGGTTTCCTATAGGTGCAAGCACCTATAGTTAATTACCCCTCTCAATGTTGAGAGAGAACTTTCGATTAAAGCTAATCATTAGATCACTAATTATTTAGCGTATAGTAGTAGCATGTGGAGTTTTGATTTCTCGTTTATGAAATTCATCATTTTAACTTGAAGCGGATGGTTGGGGGAATGATGATATGCTCGATCTGGATCCCATGGTTCTGTCATCCTGGGCTATCGTGGTCCCTAGTTTACTTAGTCAGAGGAGGTAGTCGACGAGGATCCCTGTCGACATGGGTTGCGCGTTCAAGTAATCCTTGTAGACCTGGGGTGGTGTTTATCTAAGGAGATAAGCTTAAGACTACCTTAGTTGACAAAGAGCTTTTTGTCCTATCAAATATATCTTATGATTCATATCTCAAGGTACAAAGCTACAGGTTACAATCATGATCGTAAATATAATGGTGTCATTTGGCGGCAACCACCTGATCAAAGGACTCGGTCAACTATCATCATATGGAGCCTATCCGCTTCATGCAATGAGGACACGCCACGCCCCGGCATGAGATTAATGGGGAGTGAATATAGAACTATACTTGACTTGACATTAGCTCCTTTGTGAGCTAGAGTTTTCTTAATTCATCACCTTTAATAAACAATTGCGGAAGGTAGATTGAATGGATTTTGCTTTAAGTTTCTAAGGATTGAATTTCATTTAACCATTAAAAGTTTAGTGATATATTAGATTTCACATTTGGATTGATACTCAATTTAAGTTAATTTAATCTGAAATTAAAACCACATTTTTGATGGAAGTATCCCGGTTGAAATCTCCATTCAACATAGCCATCATTGGGGTAATTAATTGATTGAATTGAATATATTTAAGAAATTTAGATCTTGTCAACTCTGTTTAATTCCTAACAGAGGATTAGATCTTTAAGTTAAAGTTCATAGTTGTATTTCATAACTTTGCAATTGAATATCTTTTGTGTTTCAACAAATGTATTTATATTTTAAAAATTCAATGATTAGTTCATTTAAATATTTATATTTTTGAAATATAATTATGAAGTTGTAATATATTCTCAAATATAAAATAAATTCTAAATTTATTTATTTTTAACCTGTGCAACATCCTTAGATACTTAAATCTAAACATTCAGATTGTGTGGCCTGCGTATTTAAGTATTTAATGCATAATTTTAAGACATTGAATTTGAGATTTAATCATACTTCATAATATATGCAAGAGTTCAATTGAAGCCTTAATTAATATATTATGTTCGCTTGTACGATGTGTTGTGAATCTGATGGCGAAATGTATCATAAAATTATGTTTATATTTGCACTTAAACTGTTGTTTCTTTACTTGCATTTTATTTATTCATAGAATTTCTAAAATTTAATGATTGGCTTATGCTCATTAAAGACCTACTAGATCTTTGCAAATTCAACATTCAAATTTGATATTCGCTCATACAAGCTGTTGTACTTCCTTTAAGTGAGCTTATTTGAATTCAAGTTTCTTTTGAATACAAGTCGATTATTCAGTAAGAAGGTAGGCTATTTAGTTATAATGAAAACCTCTTATGAATTTTACTTGATTTTCACTTTTGTTTAAAAATAGCACTCAACAAATCCTATGTGCTTTAATTTTGTGTCCATTTAGAGCCTTACTCAATTCACTTTAAAATAGACAATTGCAATGTAAGAAGGCATGTTCTTTGCGAATCTCACTCTAAAGTTTGATTTGGGCTTTATCTCATTTGAAAATTAGCCTTCTAGCTTCATGTAATCTCCCCATAAGTATAACATGAATTCAAAGTTATGTTTGCATTTAACTCATTTTCTTTCAATCATTTTCACACATAATATAACAGAAGCCACAAAGTTTAATTGATTATTCTTAGCTAATCAACTATTAACCATTATAGTTTGCTATAGAGTGTAAGGGAGTTATCAAGCTTCATCTTCATCCTCCAAGCTTGATTGTGTTTAATTTAAATCATTCTTAGTCCACTTAGAATAAGTTCTAATAATAGCAATGTTTATTGAAAAGATCGCGCATGACCAAACTCATCGGTGAATATGCAAGTTATGTTCTTCATCTTCTTAATGTAAGAGTGATCAAACCAAATTTGACTATATTTTAAATTCCACATCAAGAGATCAATATATATAACCAAATTTCAAATTTATTGTAAGTTTTTTAAGAGTTTAGAGTTAACTTCTAGCATCACTTGAATTCTATTTGAACGCTTCCATTTGTTTCAATATATAAAATAATGGACTCAAGCATTCATTCGACGATAAACTAAGTGAATGAACTAATTTTTTTACTTAGCATATTCTCATATGATATTAATATTATTAAGTTCATTTAAATTTAATTTCAAATTCATTTATTCAGGACTTTATATTTTATATTTATTAAATCATTTTTTTAAGTCCCAAAGATTTGACATAATTGAAAGATTATTCGACATGTCGCCCCGGGGGGCTACATGACAATTTGGCTACCGCCACACCCTCGATGAGCGTGATGGTTGGTGTTTGAAACATCAATCAATTTCAATCCTGTTACACCTTGAAGAGCATAATGGTGACTTCAATCACTGTATAAAAGCAAATATATATTCAACTTCTATACATTCAAATTTCATTTTAGATTGTTTATTTTTGATGCGATTGATTTTTTTAAAAATAAATCTTGATTCTTCCCTTTTTAAGTCCAAAATTTAGTCAAAAAACATTTTGACATAGGGGAGCTGCATCTAACAATTTTGGCATACATGTCATGCCATGATGAGCGTGACGAATGGTGTTTTGAAATACCTCGGCTGATTTTCATCTCATCACGCCCTGATGAGCATGATGAGGTCTTCAAACCTGCATAAAGAAACACACATATATACATAATTTCTTTTTATACATTCAAGCATGTCTACACATCCACCAACAATAATGTTAATAATTTTGTATGAGTTTGGCTAAAAAGAATTGAAAAGGAAAGATTGTCAGATTGATTAATTGGGTTGAATAGGTGCGGGAAACACTGGAAATTGAGAGGAAACATGCAGTTAGGTTATTGCGGCTGAAAAGGGAATTTGACTCCAATCAAAGAGGGGATATGGAATAGTAGCATGAGATAGTGCTAAGGGGATCCCATCCGATGATGGAGTTTCCCTCGCAAAAAAGAGTGGTTGAGAGGAACCTACCGATGGCGAGTTTCCCTCTATAATCTAAAGGAAAGGCAAGTGTGGTGCTAGGTATGAGGGAGGAGGGAAAGAAATGGGGAGTGCCGGAGACCAAGATGAACCAGTCTGATGACAAAGTTCCTTCTAGGCTGCCACAAAAGGGAATGATCATAGGAGAGGTTCAAGTATTGTAACAAATGAGAAAGAGCCAAGAAAAAGAAAAAAAATTATTTTCGGTGTTACAGTAACATTGCTACAATGTTCCGCTATAGTAATATTGTTATAATGCCTATGCTACACCCACGAGATTGGTTGATCGGATTCAAATTTTTTTGGGAGGAATTAGTGTACAGTGTGACTATTTTAGAACGACGGGAGGAAGGATTCATCTATGCATGCTCGTAGGACAGGTTTGGAAGCTTGGTCACTTGGCTTGTAACAAGGACGAATAGAACAAGCAGGAAGCTCATTTGAATGGGAGGAGGAGGGATTTTTGCTTAAGGAGAGATGGATGAGCGGGAGAGAGAGAGCGAACGAGAGAGGGGCGAACGAGAGGTGCAAGCAATGAAGGAGTGTTACCTTCTTGGAGTTTCGATCAAATGACTCGAGAGAGAAAGAGAACGGGAGAGAGGGAGGATGGAGGCTCTCGAGAGAAAGAGGGAGGACGGAGGGAGTTCAACTTCCTGTAGTGACCAAGAGAGAGGGAGATGGAAGAAAGAGCGGAACTTGTGGCTTTTGGAGGACGAATCGAGAGGGGATGCTTGTCGTTGCTTGTAGATGAGGGAGACAATCGTACGTGAACCGCTTAGAGGAATAGAAGCCATGTGATTTGAGGGAAACCAAAGATAATGAGTGAGCTTTCATTTTTTAGGAGAATGAACCGAGAGGAGTGGATGAATTGAACAACTACCTTTGCTTGAAAGAAAATTGGGGAAAAAAAATATGTGCGTGAAATTACATATTCTATTTATTTTCTGTCATTGGATAATAATTGATTGATATGAAATATCAATTCTAATTAGTTTTGATATTCTGAATGCAATGGTGAAGCTAATTTCATGATCGAAGGCCAGTTTGGTTCGAGTCGTCGAATTAGATCAATTTCAGTTCAAAAATATGCATTATCGCTTCCAACCGCTCGACATTCACATAGACTTGTCCAAATTGAGTGCAGACAGTCTCATTTGATAGGTTTTGTAATGACATAATCAATTTTATGAATGGAGGTCGTTTGGACATCGTCGTAACTTCCCTACTCTGATATGCGCTCGACACATTGACTACTCAATCTCTTGATTGATTTAATGTTACATTGTGTAATATTTATATTCTGATCAATTTCAATGTTCTGAATGCAATGGCAAAGTCCATTCATCGATCGAATATCATTTTGATTGACTTCAATGAAGTCCTAGTGCATTTTAACTCCGATTTGCGCACTTTTACATATGAAGTTCTTCAAATTTGGCTTATAGGCTTGACTCGACTCATGTAGTATATATGGAAGTCAATAATCATATAGCATATATATAACCTTTGAATGTTGTGGAAAAGAAAATATGATAACTGTATTCAAAATTTGTAGAATATTTTCCATAAAATTCAGTTCTATCTATTGTGGCATAAAAGCTTTCTCCGTATAATACACTTCTCAATTTCATTATTTGATTTGATCAGCAGACAATGAAGTCCATTTTTGTTATTTATCTAGTTTTATTTGCTACAACAAGCCATCAAAAAATATAGATTATTCTTTGCAGCCTAATTATTTTTGGATTTATTAAGCTTGCTAATTGGGAAAGACCATATGTTTATTAAAAAATAGATTTTATTGGCCTTCATTAAAACGAGATGTTCAAAAATTAGTGGCTCAATGTTTAATTTGTAAACAGGCTAAAACTATCAAACAAAGGTCTGGATAATACACTTCCTTACTTGTTCCTTATAGGCCTTGGAAAGACCTATCAATGGATTTTATTCTATGATTACTTAGGATAGCTCGAAGACATGATAGTATTTTTGTTGTAGTGGATAGGTTCTCAAAATGGCTCATTTCTTACCTTGTTCAAAACAAATGATGCTTCTTATATAGCTAAATTATTTTTTAAAGAAATAATGCATGGTCTCCCTTTAACCATTATTTCGACAGAGATGTTAAGTCTCATTTTTTTGAAAATATTATGAAAATTATTAGTACCAAATTAAAATTTTCTTCTTCCTTTCACCCATAAATTGATGGACAAACTGAAGTAGTTAATCATACCTTAGGAAATTTACTTAGATGTTTGGTTGGTAAAAGTTTAGGAAATTGGAATTTATATTTACCAATCTCAAAATTTGCCTATAATAGTACTATATTTAGAACTACAAAAAAATCACCATTTGAGATAGTCTATGGTCAAAACCCACGACGACTAATAGAAGTAGCAAACCTACCATATCATGTATTTTCTGATGCAGCATTCTCATTTGCTAAAGCTTTTCAAAGTCTCCATGAAGATATAAGAAAGAAAATTAATATAAGTAATGATAACTATGCTTCTAAGGTAAATCATAATCGTTCAACAAAAGAATATAAAGAAGGTGATTATGTATTGATTTGCATTCAGCCTGAGTGTTATCAAACTATTAGATATAAGAAATTACATACAAGAGCTTGTGGTCCATTTAAAATTCTCAAGAAAATTGGAACTAATGCTTATCACCTTGATTTGCCTACTGATATGCTCATTCATCCAGTTATTAATATTGAAGATATTCTATCATATGAAGGAATTAACAAACCTCCACTTGTTTAGTCTAACTCTTAAGTAGGAGATATAGCACCGTACTTGCAGAAGCCCTCTTCTTTTGAAGTTGACTATATTATCACCGAGGAAGCACCCATTAATCTAGCTTATGAACATCATTTTCTAGTTTGTTGGAAGAATAAGCCACTAGTTGAAGACATATGATTGACTTGTACTAATTTGGAGACTTTAGCCCCACAATTAGTAGAAGACTTCTTAGATTTCAACTCTATGGAGCAGAGTTCAATTGAGCACATGGGAGTTGATGTAGAACATCATGAGGATCCAAAAATTAGAGCTCAAGGTCCATTTACAAGATCTCAAGCTAAAGCCCATGAAAATTCAAGAAAGAAGAAGGCTTAGTCCATTAGCTTACTAAGGCCCATTTATGATTTCATCTTTTTTATTTATAAAATTTTTAATTTTTTTCTAGAAACTCCATGTTTGAAATCTTGCATTTAAAAATTCAAAGCATGACATGTGAGGTGGTTGAATCCACATAAAATAATAGCATGTGAAATGGTGGATGACATAAAATAATGAGGCAATTTAATGCTTCACATTAATGTGGTCACCCACATTTCCCTTCATATTTTGAATTCTTTTCTTTTGAAATATGCTTGTAATGGCTATAAATAGCCCCTCTTACTAGAATGAAGGAGATTTTTTTGGCAATTACAAATTTTTGAGTTATTCTTGTGATTTGAGAGCTTGGTGGCCAAACCTTGGCAATCCTTGGTGGGAGTGCTAGTTATCCAACATATCTTCCTCCTTCACCTCCAATACATACGATCTCTCAATCTCATCAAAAGAAAGAATGCCCACCCCCATCAGTTGCCTTCAATGGTTTGGCCACATAAAGCGTCAATCATCTGATGACTCGGTTAGGAGAGTAGATGCATTAGATTTGTCTTATGTTAAGAAAGGTAGAGGTAGACCTTAAAAGACTTGGTTAGTATGTATAAAAAATGAACATAGTGGGATAAAGGCTTGAATTAAAGGCTTGAATTAAATGAGAATTGACATATAATAGACACAATAGAAAAGAAGGATTCATGTAGCCAACCCCACATAATGGGATGAAGGCTTGTTGTTGTTGTTGTTATTATTGTTGTTGTTGTTGTTAAGCTTGATTTTCTAGAAAACTTGTAGTTAACGAGCTGATCAACTACAGACTTCTTAGAAAAGCAAACCTAATAAATTAAAATAAAAAAAATAAAAAATTAGGCTATAAAGAATTATCTGTATTTTTAATGGCTTGTTGCAGCAAATGAAACTAGAGGAACAACAAAAATGGTCTTCGTTGTCCGCTGATCAAACTGGATAATGAAATTGAGAAGCATATTGTATGAATGAAAGCTTTTATGCCACAATAGGTAGAACTGGATTTTATTGCTATCGCTCGAAGAGGTGCGGATTGAAAAATGTTTGAGGGAGCATCTCCTATTTATTGCATGCACAATGGACGGAAGGCCAAGCAAAATGGCAGAGTAGCTCAATAGAAAAATGGAATTGGGAAATTGCACGTGATGGAGAAGGTGAGCTAGAAGAGCAAATCATGGAACTGAGAGGGAGGCTTTGTCGCAGGGATGGGTAGGAGGATAACTATGCAAACACAAAGAAGGCTATTTGGTCTTTTTTATCCACTAAATTACATAATGCAACCACCGTGGGAGCCTTTGGGTGCATTTAGGATAACTTTTTGGCTGCTTTGTTTTTCAGAAAGTAACCACAGTTGCATTTGGCTATCAACTTTTTGACTTCTTTTTAGAAAATTTTGTGGTGAAAAACTACTTTGAGAACCAGCATAATTAGAGTGTGGTGGCTATCAGAAAGTTATTTTTTTTCTAATAAGAAAAAAATTGTAACACCCACAATAGTTTTTTAAAAAATTGCTATTCTCATAACAGTTTTACAATCCGCTTTTCAAAAGGTAACAACTTTCGCAAACAAACCCTTCATAAGATTGTGAAACTATATTTCTTGCTAGGAAAATTTTGAGAATAGAGTTAATAAGGAACATCCGGATCCTGATAAGTTTACGTTTCATACAAGAAGTAAAAACAACCAAAACGGACTTAGTCACACAACCTCAATGAGAAAACTTATTCAGCCAAAAAGTGTGGCCCAAATGTTAGGATAGCTTTAATTATTCAGAAATATATAAACATTTTAAGCAATCACAGCATTAAAAATGAAGCCATGAAAATTACCAGAGGATGTACAAGCATATTTACCATAAGCAGTGAGAAAATGCCACAAAAACAGAAAGAATTAATAGACTGAAAAAAGAAATATAGAAATATAGAAGACTAAGTAGCCTACCTCAATCCAAAAGAATGTAAATTATGTAAATTCAGGGCATAGTCCTTACTTGTCCCTTAAGAATGGAAGCTAGCTTCAAGTTTTGCCTCAATACTTGAAGATTGATTCGCTTATTCATTGTTGAATCACGCAATTCTGAGATGGTCATCCATGCATGATATAATGCATTCTGAAAAATCCCAGTGGGATGACATTACAATATAAAAACTGCCACCTTTTTTCTTCCAAAAAACAAAAAGAGAAAAGGAATGATTTTAATTAGTATCTTGTCGCAATGATAATATAATTTGATGATCACTTGTTTTACAGAAGATCAAGTTCTAATTATGAATCAATTTAGTTACTTAAAACCAATCAGTTTGAAGATAAATAAGAGAGCGAGAAATCAATAAGCTTAAAGAGTCTAGACGATCAAGATAGCCCCTTACTCCTTTTGTATTCGTCAGCTGAGTTGAAATTGTATTTTCAGCATGCGCATTGATAAAGCGCCACTGCAGATACCGATTATGGAAGAGCCGCAACAGATGGGCGTCTTCGATCCGTCTCTCCCCTTTCTTCTTCTTCTTACCTCCGAAGTAAAGCTCATAATTAAGGGCATTACCAGCAGAACCATTAGAGTACCACTCCATGATATTTCTTATAATCCTTGAAAAGCCAACCTCTCTTTGAGAAGAAGAGTTAACGGGTTCACATGGAGAAGGCACAAATCTGGGAGATGTCCGCTGGGTGCTAGATAATGGCTGCTGCGCGTTGACCATCTTGGGAGGGCTTTGGACATGAAGCTGAGGGCATCCATTTTCCCGCCGGAATCTTGCTGAAACAAAGATTCCACCACGTTTAGCCTGCATATTTACCGCAAATCCCGGCCCTGGCAAGCTCGAATTGATTTCAGATAAGAAGCCTTCAGAATGCAGTGAGCGGATTCGATCACTAATGTTGCAATTAACGGCTTCGTCAAACACCATCGAGCTATGAAGGAACTGAACGATCGCCAAAAGGGAATGTTCCTTATTCGTTGAGCAATCCAAGCTGCTCATAGTCGAATTCGACCCCATTGCCATTGGCTTCTTAAAACTGTAGGGTGGGCTTTCGTGGTGCGTCTTTAGCCCCATTGCTTTAAAGGTTCTCTTAATTTTGTCATATCTCACCACAATTTAATCACTCTTAATTTTTTTTTAATTATCATATTTACATGTGTTATGATCAAATTTATAAGATTTTTTAAAAATAAAAAATATGAGTTAAATTTTTATTATAAATTTCAATATTTTAAAGTTAATTTAAAATTTTAAAATTGAAGGTGATTAATTTATAAATATAGAAGAATAGGGTGAATGTGCATGTAAAATCCCTTTATTTTATTTAAAAGGTCTTGGGGTTGGAATTTTAATTGGATTGGGTCATTCCGAATGATTTGTAATTATTTTAGGTGATATATCTAACAAATTTTTTATTTTATTCTTGATAGTGTTACATTGAATGTGAATCATATTCTAATAAAGGTATTTCAATCTTTTATTCAAAAACAATTGTAGCACATTAAATTTACTGTTGAATTTTTTAAGTAAAAAAAAAATACTATTTTAGTAATAGTAATTTTTTCTGCACCAGTTTCACATGTACCTTTTCAAGTAGTTCTAGGCTTATAGTTGCCCCAAATGCATCCTAAATTTATGCTAAAATTAAGTCAAATCAACACTAAAAGCTCTTATCATTGATTTAGTTAAATTTAGATTTATTATTTACTAATATTAAAAACATAATATTATTAAAATTTAGAAATTATCTTATAATTCAAATTTGTTTATATTTATTTAAATATCTTATAGATATAAGTAAAGAAATTATCATAAATATAATAGAAATATATATATTTGGATAAAAAGCTTAATTAAGATAAAATAATTTAGGGTAGCTTACCTAAATGTCAACTAATTTTATATTATTTAAATATTTAATATTTAAATCTTTTTATTTACATCAATGCCATCTTAAATATACTATTTATAATGCTATTTACTATCTAAAATTTAACTTGTGGTCTTTCTAATATCAAATCTTAGTTTTTTAATTACACTTATGTTAAAATCTAGTTGTATTTTTTCTTACCTTCATTATTATCACCACACAATGCAATCTTATCTTTTCATTAATATTGACCTCACTTTTGGAGTGAGTTCTCAATCTCCTCTTATTAAACCTAGGAGTCTTCTATACCAATGCTTTCTTAGTCATAAGATACTTCTATGATTAGTGAACACTTAACCCATGAGAAAGAGTTAGTCATAGGATTAGCCTGGGATTGGGAGATTCACCTACCCTATAACCCAAACCCAACCTATGTTCACCTTCTTAAACCAAACCCCAAATTCAATTCAAACACCAAATCCAAACCCAATTCCAAACCAAATGATTGAATCCCATAATCAAATCCAAACTTGAAATCCTTCCTAAGCCATATGATATTTTCTTACGGACTTAGCCCTAATCAAATTCAAATCAATTTAAATTCAATTGATTTTCTCAAAGATCAATTCAACCCTTCAATCAATCTATCAAATTCAAACACAGACTCAACTTTAAATCATGATCCAAAATCAAATCAAATTATTCTCAGGCTTATGCCACATGATAAATTCCATGAACTTAGCCAAACTCCTATTCAAATTAATCCAAAATCAATTGATTTTCTTATGAATCAATTATTCATTCAATTATCTTCCCAAATATAAATCAAATATACATTCAAATGACCAAAACTAAATCCAAATCAAATCAAGTCCAAATTTAAACCTTTTGAGCCAATTTCATGGACTTAGCCAAATTCCATTCAAATTCGAGCCAAAATCTATTGTTTTTTTCATGAATCAATCATTGCTTCAATCAACTTTCCAAATTTAAATGAAATATACAATCATCAAGCCAAATCAAAATCAATCTAAGTCAAACCCCACTTAGCACTTTTGACTTGAAATGTCCAAATGAACCAAAACTCATCCAAACCCACCAAATTAATTGCAATTGAGTTTATAGATCAATCCAAAATCCATATATAAACTCAACTAAATCCAAATCAAACCAATTAACCCATTTAGGTTTACTTGACCCAAAGTGATCAAAAGAACCCATTTGAGCCAAACTTCAATCCAACCCAAATTGGATTGAACCAAGCCAATATAAATCCCTTATCATAATTGTTGATCACCCTAGGTTGATTAATTATCACAAATTGGGTTAGACCAAATCAACTTGATCATTTAACCAAGTCAACCCTCTTAACCCATATGAACCCAAACTAGCCAATTTGCAAATTAAACAAAATCTCCTTGAAACCAATGATTCATGCCAACCTAAAATTAGTATTTGAACATGACTTGACCTTCAATTGAGCCAAACCAAACACAATTGTCCCTCTTAACCCAACTTCACCCAAATTAATCTAAAAGGCCAAATTGGGTCAAATCAAAATCCAAAGTAAATTAATTGCAACCAATGCCTCAAGTTCAATCCAAATTTATTGGTGAACTTGACCAAAGCCATAATTAAACCCAAATTAACCTAAAGGATCAAATTGGCCTAAATCAAAACCAAATCCTACAATCACCTTAAATTGGTCAATTAAACCCAAACCAACTCCTAACTCAAGCCAATTTGGTCAAATTGGTCAACTTAACCCATTTGACCCAAATGAACTCAAATGAGCCAAAATCAAATATAAGCCAAACCAAACCAAATCAATGATACTAACACATCCTAAATGATCATATGAACTTAACTCAACCCTTAGTTTGACCAAATTTGATGAATTGGTCAACTTGACCCAACCTAATCTAATTTAGCCTATTTGAGCCAAATTGAGCCAAACCTAACCAAATCAACTCCAAATCATTTGAAATTTGGGCTGACCCACTTTTGACTCATTTCAAATCTGTCCAATTCAAATCCAAGGCCAAATGACCATTCTACCCTTAGTTCAAGGTTATCACATGAGATTAATCACCCATGTAAGTGGTCATTTTCATCTGTTGGCCACTTGGCACTCTCCTAATGGTCCACCTAGGCACCTAGGACACTGCCCAACCTGACCCAAGAGGTGGTTAGATCGGCCATGACCCATGGGGAGGTGAACTCACCTCACCTCCCCCATTAGAGCATTTGGCTTCCATAGGAAAACCACTTCCCACCTTGGCATTCACTTCCTTGCCTTTGGCCAACCAAACCGAGCCACCTAGGATGATACCCTGCCATCCCCAGCCACTACTAGTGATCGGACAACCATTAGAAGCCAAACAGATCAAGGCCATCTGATCCAAGGATTGAGGGGGTATACCCCCTCCAATTTGTTCCAAATCGAACTCTTGAGCATTCTCAGAGCCCTAGCTACCCAAGACTAGCCCCCAAAGCCATTTCCCAAGCTCCTAAGCTTGTTCCTTGATCAAAATACTCCATTCATGTTCATCTCAAAATAGCATACCCATTTCCAATCCAACTCAGCCAAACCTCCACCAAATCCAAATTAACCTTGCACACACCTTCCCTAGGCCTCGTCGAGCAAGAACAAATCATCTCCCAAGCTTCCCGACCGCCTCGTAGGACTGCGATCAAGACCAAGCTCCAAATCGATGAACCTTGGTCTTCCGAGCAAACGACGATGAATCAAAGCTCGTGCTGATTAGTAGGGCTTCATCTCCACTTGACGAAGCTTCCTTAATCATTTGTGCCACTGGTCTTGAGCTCCGGTGAGGTATGCTTCCAAAATCGAGCTTTAGGCAAAAATTTGTTTGTCTTTTGTGAAGAAAATTTGCATTTCACATGATCATAGCCGTTGGATCCCTTCGAATCCTTCTTGTGAAGGTGTGGGATCGATCTTCGATCAATCCATGCTCGGGTGAGCTTGAATCGACTGAAGGAAGATGGGCAGTGTCTATCTCTCATCGCTCGATTGATTATAGATCACAAATCATCCGGTCCTCATGATGGGATCGTATGGTCGTGATTAGATTTGATAGAATTATCTGATTTAATCCTTAAGGAACTGCGAGTTTAATCTTGGTCATCCGATCTTAGATCGGATGGCGGGGATTGAAATCGTGTTCACCACCGCCACATAGGCCGAGTGACGCTTTAAATAACCAATCTCGTAATGCGTGGAAAGAGCCCTCGCGCATGTGGCGTCGATGGGATTAGGCTCTAATTATGCTTAATTAATCATTTTTAATGGCTAAAATTTCCAAAAATCATAAGAAATCATAAAAAAATAAAAAATGCAAATAAATATTAATTTTAAAGGTATTTCAGAGGAGAATTAATTAAAAATAATTCTAATTAATTTTGAATAATGATTAAAGCTTAATTATCTCTCACTTGAGTAATTAATCTCAAATTTTATGGGTTAGTTTAATGGGATGATTTCTACCTCCCATGATTTTCTTGGGTTTTATTGCTAGCTTAATTAGGGGAATTGACCAATTAAGCCCTAATTATTCCTTTAATCTAATTAATGGTTAATTAATCTCATGAATGGTAGCAAATTGGTTAATTAAGTTCACTTATCACTGTCCAACAATGAATGGACTGATGGTATAGAGTTGGGACCTCTTTCCTAGCCTCCTTCCTTAAGTTCACTTCATTTTTCAAAAGAAAATTAATTATGGTTTAGTTAATTAATTAATGGCTTAACTAATCAAATTAAAATCATAATCACATCAAGTCTTAATTAATTAATTCTTGGATAGATCTTTAGGTGTTTAATAACCTAAAGCTATTTAAGGAAATTATGGTTAACCCACATGTGTGGGGAAACCATAAAAGTACTTAATTAAGTTCCTTAATTTAATTAACAATTAATTGTGAGTCAATTGCATTAGGCCCCTTTATTTCTTAGATCATTGCAAATTTATTTTTTATGCATATCTTGTTGGCTTAGAATTATTTGGATAACTCTATTAAGGTAACATAGGAAAATGGTTAATTAATGGACTTAATGCATACTACAACTTAATTAACTCATAAAATCAACTCAATTACATTTCATTAAACCAAATTAATTAACAAATATGAGAATGGGTTAGGATCAGAATCTTTTTCTCACATGTTTAGATCAAATCAAAACATGAAATTAAAATGGAATCAAAAAGCTTTGGTTTACTTTAAATGGTTTTATTTGATATGATTGTCCTTAAGAATTAATTTAATTGAATGCAATCATATGTTTATGTTTATTTATTTCTTTCCAATCATGCTAAATGTTTCATGTCATTTAAAATCATGCATTCATCTTTTCAAAATTAATTAAATCAAATAGTTTTCCTTTATGTAAGCTTGCATGTGTTGGATTAATCTATAATATGTATGGCTATTATCACTAATAAATTTAAATTATTTTTCAAAGCTTATAAATCAATTAAATTGGTTAGACTAATAGTAATTATGAATACATATAGGTTTGCATGTACTTATAGCTTAGATATGTAAAGCAAAGCTTTCTTTTTCTTAATTCATATGTAGCTTTACATGTATTTGAATGTTAATAAGTATATAGTCTAGGCATCCCAAGAATATGAAGCTTTAGCTAGCCCCAAGGAGGTCATTTGATTAGTTCACTTTCCTGGTTAACAATGACATGTCCTTATTTGATTTTCTTTACATGTGTCTCTACATTAGAATTTGGATAGAACTTTAATTCATATCATAATTGATTTAACCAAATAGAAATACAATTTTTGCATGGTTTTCTTCCTTTTATTTATATATACATCCATGTGTAGTGAGAAAGTAAAGTATATAGTCTAGACATCCCGAGAATCTGAGGTTTTAGCTAAAGGAGGTCATTTTATTACCTCACACTAGTTAACAATGACACATTCTTGCTCATTTCTCTTTACATGTGTGTGTATGTGTGGCTAAGGATAAATTCCCCTTTTTATTAAAAATACATGCATCCATGATTGACTAAATGATTGAATTAGTTAACCATATAATATAATACTTTCTTTCTTATATTCATATATACAAATTTACATATGTTTGGATGCGAATGGGTATATAGTGGACATCCCGGGAAATCGAGGCTTTAGCTAGCCCTAAGGAGGTCATTTGATTACCTCACTTCTATGATTTAATAATGGTCATACTTGTTTAATTTCATTCTTATGTATTTTTGTATAAGAATTT
This sequence comes from Cymbidium sinense, assembly GCA_021442155.1. Lineage (NCBI taxonomy): Eukaryota > Viridiplantae > Streptophyta > Magnoliopsida > Asparagales > Orchidaceae > Cymbidium > Cymbidium sinense. Next base: position 80,701,319 of record CM038222.1, on the reverse strand, counting down.
GGATAAAGTTTTAAATTAATATGATTAGATAATTCAATCAAAAATGAAAGTATAATTTCAAACATATACATACATTCATCATATAGGTGTCCTAAAACATGTTGTATGTATAAATACACTTAATATTAAATCATATGCATGTTATATGTGATGGAAAGGAATGATTTGATATATGTCATGTGATAGTAATTTAATCAAATTAATCTTAAGATGCCTTTCATATTGAATGAGGTTATTTAAAGTGAACCTAAACTTAGGATTACTTTAAAATGTGTAATAAGCCATTCATTAAAGAGAACTAAATCAAATTAATATACTTTAGAAAGGGCTTAAGGTAGGGATGAAAGAGGACAATCATCTTTTCTTCTCTTTACAACACTTAGTTGCTAAGTATAAATCAAATGAAATAAAAGAAAGCACAAATTAAAATGTTCAAATCAATTAAACAATTTCAAGTGAAATCAACCTTTCATGTTAAATTGAATATTTCCAAACATAGAAAATTACAACACTAATGCTAGCAAGACTTACCATACAAACTTTAACACAAACATTAGATTAAGCCATTATTTCTAGCTTTATGTTAGGATGGTGCATGGTGTGATGCATATTTTATTTTATGATGTATTATTTTAGACTGGATCTTAAGGTGTATGTTTCACAAACTAGATGTTAGGTCATGATTAGCCTAATGATGTTTTCTGTAGGAGATTGTGCTTACAAGGCTTCTTAAAAGTAAATATAAATGCTCTCTTTGTAGGTTGCTGAAGCCCATAAACATAATCCAAGTTAGGACAGGTGGGCTTGGTTATCCATGTGTAGGGTGCTAAGTCCAAATTATTAATATAACTGCTTGGGTTGTATGTATATTTAGCTAACACTTATTTTGTAGGTGTAGTTAGATTTAATTTTCATATAAAAATATAATTTTTGTAAATAAGAATTAGATTAGAGCTATGGGGGTTTAGGATAAGCATTGGCCAAAAGGCTTTGTCCTGGGTGCCATGTGATGCCTTGAAGCCTACCAAATCAAAGAAATAAAGAGGTAAGAAGTAAAGATACAAAGACATGAAGATATTAAGACCCCCATAACACTTATTCATTATAGCATGGAATTATTCTTTCATTTTCTGGATTGTTTAAGGGTAGAGCTCGACTACCTATCTTTTCTTTTAGGGTTGTTATTTACAAAGATTTCTTCTTATTCTTTTGCAGTAATTATAAAAAAATATTTGATGATTTGTTTCGCTTGCGCATTAAAAATGCATGCTTTTTATAGTTTCTTTAATGATTGATGCTTTATGTGTGGCTTGGATGTGATTAGGCTCTTAGGATAAAATAAATTTTCTACCCAATTAATCACTCATCACTAAAATTTTTTACAACTCATAACATCACCATAAAGCCTAGGTTATAATCAAGATAATTAAAAGATTTATCAACCCCTTAGTTGAATGTTGTATGTCTCACATCATGCATGCATATAATTTTGCTCTTGCAAATAGGGAGTTTCTATCCTTGCACGATAGAAGAATGCTTAACCTATGAGGGCAACCATTGTGTTGGAAAACACCCATTTCTCACTAATTTAGCCAACAACCCTTTCTCATCATGCAAATAGGCATCAAAATCCCAAAGCCTTTGTCCAAATGATGTGTCAAAAATAAAAAATAAAAATTGAAAAGATTTTTCATTAGACTAAGTCATTATTCATATCACTCATGCTCTAGTCTCTTAGGGAGTTAGTTTAAGGACTTTGTCTCTTCTATAAATAACAACCAACTATCTTGCAAATTCATATGAAGACCACATGGATTTAAAGAGAGGAGTTAGTGCCACTCCTGCAATTGTAAGTCTAGCCAAGTTTATTTATCCTTTCTTATGGAGTAAACCTTATGCCCATTTCACTTAGATTTAAGATGTGTTCTAACTTGTGTTAGAACTACCTATATTTAGGATCTGAGGTAGTTTCCTTCAAGCTACAAGCATAAATCCTTGCCTCTTAGGCATTTTCACAATCTTATATTGTTGGATTATAAGCCCTAGCAATCTAATAAAATTTTAACTCAAACAAATAGACCTCTTCAATTTCAAATATATAAAGCCCAACCATAGGATAGATTGGAATGCTCACTAAGCTTCCAAGTATCATGAGCATTTCCTACTTATTCCCTTTGGCTTCTCAAAATAAGTCTTCTCCTTGAACTTTCCCAATTGATTTTCCAAATATAACCAATCCTTTGATAGTCTAGCATTGAAATCTTTGGAGATCATAATTTCTACTTTAATCAGAGTATAAGGAATTCATATTTCTTAGGATGTAATTAAAGAGGCTTGCCTTCATACAACTTAACCCGCTTAATATAAACCCTACTTTACTTTTCTATGTAAAGTAGGAAAAAAATCTCTAGTATATTCAAAGATCCATCATGCCTTAGGAGTCCTTATTAGGTGATTAAGTCCATTATAGGGTGATGATTTCTATCTTTTGAGATAGTACATCATTTCTTAATGTCATACATGATCATTTTAATAAGTACCCTCTAAGATCTATGTTGTGTCCCATATCCAAAAATAAACACCATAATTAATCTCATCTTTAAATATATTTTATATTATCTAACCCTTCTCATCCAATCATCTCCTCGATTCTCAGTGTATTTGTTATATGGATTTTTTTTAATCTACAACTCATAGCATTCGTCATATTTTTCTCTATGCTTGATTGTTATTATCTTTGTCTATTTAAGAGATATAGTTGCATGACATTTGAGTTATCATTCTCTTTGATGAAGTGAATCATCATTTCAACAAAAGATATTGATTAGTTCTCCTCTTTGACAACCTTGAAGTTCATAATGGAGTATATGTCTTATAGAATTAAGGAAGTCCTCAAAGTTTACCCCATCCAAATGCTCCATTATTGAATGAATATAAGTCAATATTATAGAAATTTCATGTCATGGTAGATTTATGCATTAGCATTCTTAAGTTAATTAGCTAATTAATAATAAGCTAATATGATATGCATCCACATGAAAAGTAAATTTGCAATGCTCCTAAAAAATGAGATGGGCCTAATGCAATTGGTGTGGGATGCTCAGCTGATCAATCCATGCATGCAAGAGGCTTGGCTCCGGTCAAACTCACTCCTCCCATGGCTTGGAGGCTTTGGAATTGATTCATTTGTGCTCGACTAGGTATAGTGATGGTGTGAATAAGAGGAATTTGGGTTTGATTGTGAAATGAGGGAGTATTGCTCGGGATTGGGATGCCATGTTCCGGCTTTCTTGGGAATGGGAAATGCCAATCAAGAGGGCTTAAGGATCCTTGGAAACACTCTAAGGAGCTTCAGAATTGACTTAGGAAGGCACAATGCAAGTGTGCTGATTTTCGTTTAAAAAATGGAGGGGCTGGGGAGGGTGAGTCAACTTACCTCCCAAAGGTCCTTGACTGACCTAGGGTGGGTTAGGTTGGCTAGGTGGGCTAGGGAGGGTCAGGAGAAAGCTCCATAGAGTGTTAATGAGCTGCCATGGAGATGAGAAAGTTGACTTTGGCTTGGATCCAATGGTTTTGAGGTTTAAATCCCATGGTTTGATGGCTAATCCCCTTGGTGGGGACCAGTTGGCTTTTGAGGAGGTTTTAGGCTGATCAAGGGTGAGTTTAAGTTGATTTAGGTCAGCTCACAAGATTCCACAAGTTGGATTTGAGTGGTTTGGCTTGGATTGGTCAAATGGGTTTCATTTGGTCTAGGTTGGGTTGGGTTTGACCAATTGGTCAAATTTGAAACCAAGGCTTAAGTTAGGTTCATATGATGATTTGGATGTTTTAGTTCAATTAATTTGGATTGGTTTGGCCTAGGTTTGGATTTAACTCATTTGGATTCAAAAGGGTCAAATTGGTCAAGTTGACCAATTTGACCAGTTTGGGTAAATTGGATTGGGTTAGGTGTTGAGTCAAGTTCAATTGGTTGATTGAAAATTATTGTAGGCTTTGGTTTGGTTTAATTTGGGTTCAATTTGAATTTTGGTTAATTTGACCTTTTAGGTCATTGGGCTAGGTTAGGTCAAGTTGGCTAATTGGTCAACTTGGGCTCAATCATGACTTTGGTCAAGTTCAATAAGTGATTTGGAATGAACTTGAGCCATTGGTTGTAATTAATTTGGATTAAATCATGATTTGACCCATTTTGGCTTTTAGGCCAATTTGGGTCAACTTGGGTCAAATAGCCAATTAGGCTTGGTTTGGCTCAATTGATGGTTTGGTCATGCTCAATCATTGATTATGAATGGTTTGAGTTAATGGTTTCAATCAATTTGGTATATGATGGATTTTGGCTAGCTTTGGTTTCATTTGGGCTAAATGTTAACTTGGTCAAAGGCTATGTTTGACTTGGTTTAACACAATTCAAGGTGGTTGATCACCCCATGATGATTGATGATCATGATTGAGATTTAGATGGGCTTAGTTCAATCCAATTTGGGTTGGATTATAACTTAGCTCAAAAAGGTCTTTTAGGTCACTTTGGGTCAAGTGAGCCTAAATGGGTTAATTGGCTTGATCAAGTTTGGTTCAAGTTTAGTTGAACCACATATGAGCTTATGTTTGAAATATAAATCCCAATTACTTTGGAGCCAAATGGGTTTTTGGTTCATATGATAATTTTAAGTCAAAAGGGTCAACTTGAGTTTGATTTGGGTTGACTTGGATTTGGTTTGATAATGGTGGTTTATGTTTATATTTGGATCAATGATTGTAGGAATGATTGAATCATGAAGAAATCCAAGTTTGGCTAAAATGGCTAAAATTGGGAATTTGATTTGATTTGGATTTGGTTTGGACCATTTGAATTAATATTTCATTTATATTTGTGAATATAAATAAAGATATAAATGGGTTTTGAGAAAATCACTTGAGTTTGGAGTGATTTGGAAGCAAATTTGACCAAATTAAGGGATATAAGTCAAAAGAGACTAACTTGGATTTTGAATTGGTTTGACTTTTTTTTTGTCATTGGAGGGTGAGTTTCATTTATATCTATGAATATAATGAAAAATTATTAATTTATAAAGAAATCAACCAAGTTTGAGTTAGTTTGATGGAGTTTTAACTAAGCATATGAAGGTGGTTAATATGTTTGGAAGAGATTTTGGAATTTGGAGTTAATCATGGATTTCAATCATTTGGAGTTTGGAATTGATTCATGATTTGTAATTTGATTTGAGATTGAATTTGATAATTGAGAAAATCAATTGATTGATTTTTGATTTGGTGAAGGCTAAGTCCACAAGATAAAATCAAAGGGCTTAGGAAGGGATTTAGAGTTTAAATTTAGTGATGGATTTCAATCATTAGATCTGGATTTCATTTGAATTTGAATTTGAGGTTCCTTTGGAAAAGAAAGTAAGGATTGAGTTTGGGCTCTAGGGTCAAGTCCTCCTAAATCCCAAGGCATAACCTATTATGGCTAACTCTTCTAAGTCTTTAGGGTTAGGTTAAGTGTTCACCTAATCACTAAAGACTAAGGAACTCATAGTGTCTGTATGAGTCCCAGATTCAGAGCTCACTCCAAAAGTGAGGTCAATAAAGGGCGCCCAATAGGTGTGGTGTGACTAACAAGGCATACCGCACATATTGGTGTTGACCGAGACAATCAACAACGTCAATATGTGCTGACCGAGATAATCAACAATGTCCGAAGGATCATAAACACTAACTAAAATGATCTACTCCTAAACCCGAGATGTAGAAGGAATCAAGATATTAGTGCAATGCAACTCAACTTATGATAAGGGCATAAAGGAGGAAGAAGGGATCCACCAAGGATCAAGCATGTGAACCTTCCACTGGGAAGCAGTTCAAGTTATCCATAAGGGATAAGAGGTTTGATTTGAATGCAAGGTATGGTTTGTAGAGTATTCGATAGGGATTAGAATGTATAACCGCTAGGGATAGATGCATGAACCTTCCACTGGGGAAGCATGTTCAAAGTTATCCAATGGGATAAGGATTTGATGAGATTTCTTTTGAGGGTGCACTCGGGAATGCAAGTTTGAATTGGGTTTAATTGACCTACTAGAGATTGATTGATGTATCATTGGGGAGAGGTTGGTTGATTGTTTGTTTAAGCTTAAATTTTAAGATGGACCCTATCAGTTTGCAATGGACCGCAATGAGAAGGGGCCATATCTCTATGTCATTCTGATTTACCAAAAAGGGTAGTCCACCATCCACATGGTAGAACTATCCAAGGGATTGCCTTTGGTCTATAATCATCAAGTTAGGAAGAAAGTACAGGGACTCACATTCTAAATAAAGAACCATGGGTGATCGTTGCTTAATAAATCGACTAACATAGTATTACTCAAAGAATGCCTGGGGATTTCAACTCAAAAAGTAGTCAAGATAATATCATTTGATTGAATTACATTTGTTTTGGTTTTGTTATTTTAATTTGATGGATCCTTAGTTTGCAATGGATCCACTAAGAAGGGCTAATAGCTAGACCTAACTTAGATTTACAAATCCAAGGGATAGTCTACCACCATGGGGTAGAACTAACCAAGGGGTGCCTTCGTGTGCAATGGTCAAGTTAGGAAGAAAGCATGGGGTCTCATATCTGCTCAAAAAAGGAACCACTGGGGTGATCGATTGCTTGCACAATAAATCAAATTTGACCTAAGCCCGCCTGCCGACAAACTGGCGTCGGAAAGAATGCATAATAGAATTATATCTTTCAAAGCAAAGATGACCATCAGGGTGACTCATTGGTAGTACAATAAATTGAACCCGACCAAAGGGTGACTACTGAGAGAGTGCTGACCCGGGGACTTATCTCAACTTAAAGTAGTCTGGCAATTCCTATAGGGAGTTTTGTTGACATTTCCATAAAATAGGATGCCTCACTGGGGAAAACCTGGGGCTTAAATTCATAATCCATAAGTGAAGACATATTTTGTTTGTTATATTTGCATGGACCTGTTGGTTTACAATGGACCATATTGGGAAGGAGCTTATATCGGCTTGGTCCTATCTGCACTTACTAGACCAAGGGAGAATGCATCCAACAAATTCTCCAACGGTTTTGGTGAAAGAGGGACCCATCTAAGAGGCGGGTAGTGTCTAAGTTAGGTCACCAAGGATATGATCCAAATAGAGTGCCCACAGGAGAGGTGCCACTGAGGGCGTTATCCAAAACCCTATAAAAGAAAACATGTAGGTATTCATTGGCCAACTCAAAGAGAAAGTGCGGGGACTCACATTTTCCAAGAGTGGTGTATCCATCGGTGGGTCTCCCGGGAGATAACCAAACAAGCTAAGTCGATTTGTGATAATTAGTCTGAAAAGAAGGTGTGTAGACTTACATCTCCCTAAAGCAAACCGATTCGGGATAGTCTAATAGAGGCTATCCATCCTAGTGACTACTGCGAGGAGTCCTATGTAGGGACTAAACCCAAGCTTGAAGTAGTCAAGAAGAAAGGATCCACTAGGGGACTTATCCTAAACATCAAGTATACTCGACCTAATTTGTGCATTATGGCCAATCTAAGAAGAAAGCATATAGGCTTACATCCTCTTAAACAAAGTTAACATAGGGTAGCTTACCTGGTGCATAGTAAGACCTACCAAACTAATAAGACACTCATTGGTTTGCAATGATCAAGTCGAAAAAAAGTGGGGAATCACATCCAGCACACAAGTGTCTACTGGGGTGACATACTAACAAGGTAGCATATCAGTTTGACCTAGAGCAGCTAATGAGTGAGTGCCACAGAGGGCTTTCTCTTATATCAGAATAGCCTGAGACAAAAGATATATGTTTATTTGTGATATGAAAGAAGGAATAGGATGCCACTTGGGTTCTCTTACAGTTATCCTAAACATGTAGAAATGTTACTCCACCAAGAAATGACGCTTGAGTTCTCTTACACCTAACTTAGTGAAATAGGATGTCTCTTGGGTTCTCTCATACCAACCCCTAATAGAGGAGGATTGAATGTTGTTTGTGTGTAGGGATAGATTTTTCTTGGGTTCTCTTACACCTACACTAAGCACGTTGTGGAGGATTCACAAGCTAGAGAAATTTCTAACACATAAGAGATGAAATTTGATATGAAAAGAAGTTTTATTGATGATTATTTTCACACAAGATATTATAAATAATATTTTCAGTGAGCAGCTGATTGGAGTATCTAGCCTCCTTTACAATTTATAAGTTGATAAGATTCTCCTTGGTAGGCCTTCTCTATGGCAAAAAAGCCTTCCTAAGTGGGTTCAAACTTGCCTCCCATCTTTCGACGGGCAAAAATTGGTCTCCTTAGAACTAAAACAAGCTCTCCACTTCAAAAGCTCAGGATGGACCAACTTGTTGTGAGCTTGAATCATTTTGGTTTTGTACAAGTTGAGGTTCTGGCATGCCCGAGGCGTCTCTCCTCCAAACCTTTGAGCTCTTCTAACCGCAACTTGGCATTTTGCTCTGTAGTAATATTACTACCCACAGCTATCCTTAGTGATGGGAATTGGACTTCTAATGGTTGAATAGCTTCAGACCCATACACTAAGGAGAATGAGGTAGATTGAGTTGGAGTTCCCAGAGGCTTCAACAAACTACATGCTACTATCGCCATTGTCGCCGAAAGTGTCTTCCTCAATATTTAGATGAGAGTTTTATTGAATGCTTCGCTAAACCGCTTGCCCTGTAGTAGATGGTAGAATATCTCTAATCTATGTTGTGTCTTTCTTTTAGCAAATTTTGACACCACAGATCCACGGAGGTTCTTATTGAGGGTGATGCACATTAAGAAGAGGTGCACTATCTCAAAAAGATATAAGTCACCAATCAAATAAGAACTCTTAAGATAACTCCATGTGTAAAGATTCTTTCCCTACTTTACATGGAGAAGTAAAGTAGATTTATTTTAAATGTTCGCTAAAGTTTCCTATAGGCAAGCCCCTTAGTTAATTACATCCTAAGGAATGAGATCCTCGTGAATACTCTCAATTAAGGTAAATGGTCATTGTCTCCAAAGATTTCAATAGGTAGGACTATCAATCATTAGTTTGTTTCAAAAGATCAATGGGATTGATCAAAGAGAGGAGTTATTGTCAAAGCTAAAGATAAGTAGAAGATGTTCATGATGCTAGGAAATCTAGTGAGCATCTTAAACTATCCTATGGATGGGCTTTATATTTTTGATATTGAATTATTCATTTGAGTAGACTTTTTATTAGAAGTTTAGAACTTATGATTCTATAACACAGGATTATAGAAATGACTAAGAGGTAAGGATTTATGCTTATCACCCATGGAAGGGAGAAGTAGCCTTAAAACCTAAATCTAGGGAGCTTTGGCAAGGGCCAAAAGCAAGACCTAAATCTAAGGAAAAAAACAGGTATTTGGTTTGCCTTCACAAGAGAGGGCAAACCACCTGATTGCTTGAACTTACAACCCCCTAGGGGTGCCCACCAATTAACTCCTCCTACAGTTTTAAATTCATGTAGGCAAGTCATATGCTTTAAGCAAGATAGCTAGGCTATTATTTATTTAGAAAGAGACTAAGTCCTTAACTCACCCTCTAAAGAAACTAGATCATGTAAAGGGCATGCTTCGAATGAACTAAATTTAATGCAAATCATATTACATTTTATCTTCATTTTTGGACAATCATTTGACTCAGGCTTATAGGATTCATGTGCCTAATGTATGAGAAATAAGATTATTGGCCAAAATCAGTGAGAAGGGAGGAGGTGTGTTTCCACCATGACTCTCAAAGGTCAAGCCAAGTTTCTCTGGCAAAGGTGGAAGCCCTCCAATCAAGAGTGAAAATAATATGCATTTATGCATGATGTTATAAAAGATATACTCATCTAGCTAAGGAGTTGCTAACTCTTATATCTTGATTTTTAACCTAAGCTTTAAGTGAGGTTATGGGTTCTTTATTTTAATTTTGAATTGTTAGATTTGGTAGAAGATTTATTTTTTTTCTAAGAGCTTAATCCACATCCAGGCCATACAACAAGCAAGGAAGAAACTAGGAAAAGGATGTCATCTTAATGCACAAGCTAAACAAATCATCAATCAATTTATTAAGCTAACACAAAAGAATAAGAGGTCATTTGTAGTCTGGCATCACCGCACAAACTCGAGAACAAATTGGGTAGCCAGCACCCTTATACAACCCAAATTATAAACAATGAATTCATTGTTATGGGGTCTTAAAGCTTCATTTCTTCATTCTTCTTTTCTTCTTTCTTCTTTGGTTCTTTCTTTTGGATGGTTGGAAGGTTGCAAAAAGGCTTCACATGGTATATAAGATGAGATCTTATGACCAATGCTTATCCTAATCCCCATAACAATCATTCCAAAATCTTAATTATAAAAATTACATGAAAAGGAAAAGTAAATTTAGCTAACACTTGCAAAATAAAGATTAGCTAAATAAACCACACAAATCCCAAGCACCTATATTGGACTTATCACCCTGCACATGGGTGATTAAGTCCACCTGGCCTATTGGATTATGCTTAGGGGTATAAGCATCTGCACAATAAAAGCATTTATAATTTTATTTATTACAGCGCCTCTTAAGCACAATCCCCTATAGAAAATAATGATTAGACTAAATCATCCTATCATTCATTCTACGCACATTCACCCTAACATCTAAACTAAAACATATATCATAAAATAAAAGCAAACATGAAACTAGGCACCACCCTAATCTAAAGCTAGAAGTAGTGACTTAGTTTAAATGTGTGTGCTTTAGGAGGTTTGTGTGGTATGCTTAACTATGGCTTTAGGATTTGTATTTCCTTAATGTGAAAGTATTCAATTTAGGGGATGGTTTCATTTAAGTTATTTATTGATTTGGGTTGATTTTATTTTATATTTTTATTTTGTTTAAATGAATCCTACAATTAATTACTAAGTTTTAAAGAGAGGGAAAAGAGAAGAGAACTTCTCTTTACTTCCCTACCTTAAGTAATTTCTAAAGTGGGTTTATGTTTAGTTTTGTTTAGTAAATGTTTTATTATGTGTTTTAATTTATCCTAAGTTTAGATTAATCCTAAACAAACATATTAAAAAAAAGGCATTTTAAGATTAAGTAAAGTGAACTAAATTCACAAAACACATCACTTTCATTTCTTTCCAACATGTATAACATGCATATGGATGAATTCTAAGCATATCTATACATACAAATGAGAGTGTTTAGCACACCTTATAATGAATGCTAAGTAGTTTACTTAAGGAAAATTTGAATGCTTATGATGCATGATTTTCATTAAGTAGAAAAGGGTTTCTTATCCAATTTTCACATGCACACATGAATATATGAAAGGCATAAGTGAGTATAATGCCATTGTTAACAGGGGTGTAAGGTACTATACTTAAAGTCTCAGAACCGGGTTTGTCTAGACAATATACCACTTTCCTTAAATACAAGCATATGTACAAAAGAAATAAATGGAAAAGAAAGAATGCAAAAGTTTGTGTTGGTTGATTTAATTTTGTTTATGCAATATGTACATGTAGGTATCCATCTTAAGTAATAGCATAGGAATGAATAGGAGATGGAATTAGGCAAGTGTTAGGTTCTTTTCAAATGAACTAAACACTTTACCAAATCCTATTCAAAACTATACAAAAAGAGGGGAGAAGAAAAACTACACTAAGCACATCCTTTATATTTTACTCAAATACAAGCTCATAATAAAATATAAGTAACACACCTTTAGTTTTGGTAATTAATTCATTTGTTTTGAAAATAATTTGGATTTAATAGTGATAATAACCATATATTCCTATTTTTAGCCAAAACATGTAATTTGACATAAAAGAGACATTTCACTTTCATTTTGATTTTTTGAAAAGAATGGATGCATGAAATTCATATGACATACACATTTAGCATGTTGGTAAGGAACTAAAATGATGAAAGCATGTAAACACATTCAACCTAATTAATTCCTAAAGACAATCTTATGAAATAAGAAAGCTTAAAGTAAATCAAATTATTTTTAAAGAAGGTTTGGTTTTATTTTGAGTTTGATTTAATTTGAGAAATGTAAGGTGAGTTTGTTGTTCTTAACCCATTCTACATGTATGATATTTAAGTTCAATTTTTTGATGATTAGATCCATTTTATATTTTGATTAGGTTTGAATTAAGTGCATTAATTACCCTTACCTATGCCACCTTAGTATATTTAATCAAATAATTATGAACAAATGAGATGACATAAAACCTCACAAAGAATTTAAATTTGCAATGCACCTAATTAATGCAATTTGGCTCATGAATTAACTAAGGATTTTAACTTAAGTAATTTCATAACCCCTCTCACACATGTGAGTTGGGTTTTGATTTCCTTAATGTACTTAGGCTCTTGAACACTTAAGCATCTATCCAAGATAGATTAATTAAGTTCTAGAAGGTCTTAGAATTTTATAAAATTAATTAAGGGGATAAATAGTGAATTAACCCTTAATTAAGGATGGATTAAGGAAGAAAAGGGGGTTTAGGGAATATCTCAAGAAAAGTATGCCAAATTTATTCCCTAAACCTCACATCCCCTTAATAAAAATTTAATTGACTTAATTAGAGGGTTAAACAACTAATTATACCCTTAATTAGCTTAATTATATTAAGGGAGTAATTAAGGAATGAACTAATATTTCCCATAATTAAGCCACCAATAAATCCCAAGAAAATAAGGGGAGGTAGGAGTCATCCCACTAATTAAGCACAAAAAGTTTGGGATTAATCAGAGGAGTAATTAAAGGGTAATTAACAAATTAACATAACAATAAAACCCAAATTCAAAGGAAAATACTATTCAAAATCCATTGAAATTAATTTTAAAATATTCTATGTTCAATTATCTTTCATATGCAGTTTATTTCATATTTTTCTAATTTTTCTATACTTAGAATAGATTTTAGAAGGCTTGGCGATTAATTAGGAATTATTTAAAGCTTAATTATATTATTAATCCCATCAGCGCCACGTGTGCTACGCACGCTTTACAAGTGGTGCAATGGGATTGGGTATTTAACTCGCACATCATAGCATCGTGGGGCGATGCTACCTTTCTCCATCATCAAGATACATCAAAAGAAAGATGGATCGAGGGAGGAATATATATATATATATATATATATATATATATATATATATATATATATATATATATATATATATATATATATATATATATATATATAATGCATTTTAATCACCATCCAAAATGAGATCATCAGAGCCATTCTTGCGTGAGCCATGGACACCATCCATGTTTGAAGCCATGATCCGAACTCGATTGAGCTCAATTGGGATGAAACTCAACCCAAACCATGCAACCTAGATCACATCAAACCTAAGATTCTATGGGATTATCATTCACTTCACAAAGCTCAAACCATAGCTAGATTAAGCTTGAAAATGGCTAACCTCACCGAGGTGCTCGATTCCTTGGAGAAGCTTCATCCGGAGACAAAGCTTTCAAAGGTTTGAGCTCTTGAGGTTGAGTAGATGTTTCTATGGACCAACCCCCCTTTGCCTTGAGCTCGATGGCTCCTCCCTTGCTTTAGGAACTTAGGAAAGAGTTTGGGTGAGATAGATTGAAGTCCCTAAGGAAGTGTGCAAAAGGAATTGTACTTGTTTTGAGTGTGGAGTGAGTTGGCTCTTCAATGGAGGTCCCCTATTTTCAAGCTCTGACAACCAAGAAATAAAGTTTCCAAATCACTCCAGGAAGCTTGGAGAGGCTGAGGAATTACTTCTCTAGCTTCTCTAAGTTCAATCGAAATGAGGAATGCTAAGTTTGAAATGAATTAGGGGGAGTATATCTCCCCCTTTGGCAATTAGATGGTCGAAGCTTGCCTTGTTGTTTTTTATCAATTACTGATTTAGTGAGTTTGTTAGGCTATTAGATGAGTCATTGAGTTTGGTTTGGCAAGAGGAGTGGTAAGGTGAACTCCCCATGTGCTCAAAACAAGTGGAAGCATGATTCCCATGTGGCCATTTCACGGGGAGTGGTTGGTTTGACCATTAGGCTAGGTTGGGCTAACCTAAACCCATTAGGTTGGGTGCACCACTCTCCCCAGTGTTCACTTGATCCACTAGGAGAGTGCCAAGTGGGTATGAAGAGGATTTGAGCAAATTCCAAGTGGAATTGGCCAAAATTTATCTATGGTCTATGGGTAAAATGGCCATTTGACCTTGATTTCAGCTTGGATATGTTTGATATGATGAGAAAATAGGTTTGGCCAACTTTCGAATTTGGAGTTGGTTTGATGAGATTTGACTATTTAGGTCAAATGGGTCAAGTTGACTAATTTGACCCATTTGACCTATTTGAGCTAGGTCATGGTTTATGTTTGGTTGGTCTTATGAAGTGGATTGGTATCTTTGTTTCCAATCAATTTTGGTTAAGTTTGAATTTGGCTCAATATGACCCTTTAGGTCAAGTTGGGTTCGAGGTCAATTGGGCTAGGTTAGGTCTAGTTGGCCAATTGAGGCTTTGGTCAAGTTCAACAAGTGATTTAAAATGAACTTGACCCATTGGTTTCAATCAATTTGGCTTAGATCAAGTTTTGACACATTTTTACTTTTTAGGTCAAGTTGAGTCAAGTTGGGTCAAGTGGCCAATTGGGCTAAGTTAGGCTCAAATGTTGTCAAAGTTCAAACATTGATCATGAATGAACTTAGATATTTGGTTTCAATCAATTTGGCCTATGATAGATTTTGGCTATGTTGGGTTTCATTTTGGCTAAGTGTTGACTTGGTCAACCCTTAGTTTGACTTGGTTTGACCAAATTTGAGTGATTGATCATCTCATGATGATTGTTGATCATGATGAGAGGCTTAGGTGAGTTTGATTCAATCCAATTTGGTTAGGATTAGAATTTGGCTCATAAGGGTACTTTAGGTCACTTTGGGTCAATCTAAGTGGGTCAAATGGCTTGGTCAAAGCTTGATTTGAGTTTGATTGAACTTACATATGGACTTATGATTGAAATATAAATCCATTTGCAAGTGGTTTGAAGTCAAATGGGTTTTGATTCATTTGATAATTTCAAGTTCAAAGGGTGAACATGAAATGGATTTTTGCTTGATTTTTGAATTGAGTTTTGGTAAAGTGATTGAAGTTTGTATTTATATTTGGATTCATGATTGAAGGATTGATTGAATCATGAAGGAAAATCAAGAGTTTGGCTTGATTTGAAGTTGATTTGGCTAAGTTCAAGAATTTGACTTGAAAGGCTTAGGTTTGATTTTGATTGAATTTGAACTTGAATTTGGAGTTGGTTTTGGTTGTTTAATTTATATTTCATTTATATATGTGAATATAAATGAGAATATAAATGGGTCATGAGAAAATTTCATGAGTTTGAAGTGATTTTAACATGATCTAGGCTAAGTCCTTAAGAGAAAATCAAGGAAAGATTTGTGAATTGATCTTGAATTTTGGATTTAGTTTGATTGATTTGAATTTATATTTCATTTATATATGTGAATATAAATGTGAATATAAATGAGTTATGAGAAAATTTCATGAATTTGAATTGATTTGAAGATAATTTTTAGGCTAAGTCCTTGAAGGGAAATCAAAGGACTAAGGCAATATTTGGAGTTTGGAATTTCAACTTGGAATTTGATTTGAATTTATATTTCATTTATATATGTAAATATAAATGAGAATATAAATGGGTTATGGAAAAATTCATGAATTTGAATTGATTTGAAGATTATTTTTAGGCTAAGTCCTTAGGAGGGAAATTAAGGACTTAGGAAATATTTGGAATTTGGAATTTCAATCATGGGTTTCAATCATGGATTTCAATCATGAGTTTCAATCCTATGGCATTGATTTGAGTTTGGAGAAAATAAATTAAGCCAAAATTGATTTAGGTTTCATGTTGATTTTATTTGGAGTTTGACTTGAAGGAAGGAAGTAAGGAAAGTGGTTCAAGCTATAGGGTAGACAGATTTTCCTAACACCCCTTAGGCATGACCTACTATGGCTAACTCTTTTAAGTCTCTAGGGTTAGGTTGAGTGTCCACCTAATCACTACATGTGTCTTAGGACTAAGGATCTCTTAAAGTCTAAGAGGAGTTCTATGTCTAAGATGGAGGGGTTGAGAACTCATTCTAAAAATGAGGTCAACAGGACCATTATTGGAATGGACTTATCTTCTAGATATGCCAACTCTTTGGCGAGCTTGGCTAATACATCTACTACAACATTATCTTGTCAAGGAATCTTGTAGATAGTGACCTCTAGGATTTGATCCAACAACACCATGGTAATGGTGGAGCTCATGCTTTAGAACATTATAGGACCCAGCGATTTGGTTGATGATGAGCTGAGAATCCTCGAAGATGTTGATGCTCTAGACGCATAATGTAATGACTAACTCCAGACTGGCAATCAGAGCCTCAAATTTGTCTTCGTTGTTGGTGCATGGATTGGACAGATGATATGAGAATCTCATCACATCACGGTCTAGAATTAGAAGAACTATTCCTACCCCGCCTTCCCGGAAGAGTAGATCATGGTTCTTCTCCTTTTTGAAAGGAAGCCACACCATCAAAATATATCTCCCAATGGTCGAAAGCTAGTGTCCCCTAAGTTCATAATTTATTCATCAGGGAGGTCATCATTAAGTGGAGAATCAACAAGAAGTGGGTGTGCTGCTAAAAAATCGCTAATGTCTATCCTTTCACAGCACAGAGGGGTATGAATGTAATGTCAAATTGTGACAAAATCATAGACAATCATGCCATCTAGATAATGCTTGGTGTGTTATAAAGATATTATAGTGGATTGATTCTAGAGATAAGATTCACCTTGTGAGAAAGCATGTAATGCCATAGCTTTTGGGATGCAAAGATTAAAGCTAGGTAGTGCTTTTCAATAAGTTTGCCTCAGCAGGGATCAGATAACGACTAAGATAGTAGAAAATTTTCTTTCCCTTCATCATTGGTTTGAGCCAACAAAGCACCAATGGAGTTGTCTAATGTAGGTCATCTAATGTAGCGGTGTTGAGGATCAACAGCTTACCCGGGATAGGGGTTGATAGAACTGGCAGCATCATCTGGTAGGTCTTGTAGTCTTCAAAGGCATGCTGGCACTTATCATCCCTCTTGAACTTAGCATCCTTTTTGATAAGTGCTGAGAAGGGCTGACATCTTTGATAAGTTGGGTATGAAGCATCTTAGATACGCCAACTTCCCTTAAAATAATCTGAGTTGAGTTAGACTTTTAGGGGGTGGCATTTCTAAGATAGCCTTGATCTTCTCCAGGTCGACCTCTATTCCCCAATGTCGGACAACAAACCTAAGGAATTTCCATGAAGCTACTCTGAATGCACACTTCAGGGGATTCATTTTGAGGTTAAATTGTCTTAACCATTCAAAAATTACTCTCAAGTCGAAGAGATGATCTTCCTTTTCTTTTCTTTTGACTACTAGATCATCTACATAGCATTCAACTTGATGATAAATGAGTTCATTGAAGATCTGAGTCATGGCCCGCTGGTATGTAGCACTAGCATTTTTAAGGCCGAAAGACATGACCCAATAACAATAGATTCTGATCGGGGTTCAAAAAGTAGTGTTTCTTCCATCCTCGATGGCCATCTTGATTTGGTTATAGGAAGTGTAAATTTTGATATAGGAAGGAAATTCATCCTTAGGACATGCCTTATTCAGAACCCTAAAATCAATGTATATGCAAATTTGGCCATTCTTTTCTTAATTGGGATGACACTGGCAAATCGAGTAGGATATTTTTCTTCCCTGATAAAGCTAACATCGATCAATTTATTGATTTCAGAAGTGACATGTTGTTCAATTTCTAATTGCATGCATCTAGGAGCTTACTTGATAGGGTTAGCATTATGATCTATTGTTGGTTTGTGGACTACTACGTCAGGAGATAAACTAGAATTTCTTTATAACTCCATGTGAAGCAGTCCTTAAACTTAGCTAATAGCCTAACTAAGTCATTGGTATCTTCTTCATTCAATAAGGAATGGATGTACGTCAGGTGTGGATCTTCTTTTGTTCCCAAGTTGATTTCTTTGAGTTCATCAATGGTTGATCTAATTTCT
This sequence comes from Cymbidium sinense, assembly GCA_021442155.1. Classification (NCBI taxonomy): domain Eukaryota; kingdom Viridiplantae; phylum Streptophyta; class Magnoliopsida; order Asparagales; family Orchidaceae; genus Cymbidium; species Cymbidium sinense. The sequence goes on along the minus strand of CM038222.1, from coordinate 80,683,202 downwards.
TCTTCAAACTCTAGCGGTGCATCTCTGCATCTGAATTTACTAAACATGCATCCTCATAAGAGTTAACATGATTTAAGAAGAACCTATCAGACCCCAAATGAGTGGTGATGAATAGGCAATGGTTGTAGTCATTGACAGGACCGACTATGCCGAATCCTAGTTCTAATCTTGATTGAGAGCGTCAACTTTGGTTGTCCCATAATTTTTCAAAGTAGTTCAACTTGTGTTTAGACTAAGTATTTGAGATTAATCCCTTCTTTATTAAGTTAATAAAATAAGGTGAATACAAATCAAAAGGTAGTTGTATTAAATCTTTATATGAATCATCCTCAAGTTCTACATCAGCTTTCTGACTTGAGGATGATGCTCCCAACAAAAACTTCTTTGGCCTGACATTTGTGGATGACTTAGGGCCTCCTTAACTACCAAACCTTTAACTTTCTGGGAAGAATGTGAGGTTAGAGCTAAAGTTCCCAACTGCTTCCTGATTGTTCTACATAATAATGATTTGGATACATTCATGCTTTGCTTGGAGACCTAGTCTTCATTGTCTGGCTCGAACGTCACCTCCAAAGGGACCCACTGAGAGGAGTTAGTCGGCTTGCTAACCATATGAGACTCATCCTCTAAACTGGACTCTAAGTCCCATGTGGATCTGAGGAGATCCACCTAACTTTCATTCTGGAGGGTTCAGTCATCTCTCACTGTTCTGGAATCTGGGTTCACTTGTATTTTCTTTTTCTTTTCCATTTTTCTTTTCTCTTTCTTTTTCAATTTCTTTTTCTTTTTCTTTTGTTTCATTTTCTTTTGATTTTAAACTTTAACCAAGTTCACAAGAATAAACTTTTTGATTTGGAGGAAGATAGTAGGTTGCATCTTCATAAATCTTGACCTCTAACGAGAATGGCTTAGTCTCCTTTGACACATTACTGATTCCACCTCTTCTAAACTTAATGCGATAAAGAGGATGGAACCATGTTATTTTGTATCAAAGGGCGAGCAAAGTAGTGAAAGATGTATGAATCAATTATGTAGAATCTTCGTCATCTATCTCTAATGGTAACACTATGGAGCCTAAATCGCTCTCGCCTTGTTCATTGAATCCTCTCAACATCATCTGATCTCCTCAGAGTTCGGAGATGTCGATCCTCAAGTAGGAAAGGATTTTTAGACTCATAATATTTACTGATGCACCTTGATCAACTAACACAAGAGTCAATGCAGCCCCGACGTAGGGGATGGTTGTTCTCTATTGTCCCCAAAGAAGATCTTCATCAGTGAATGTAACTCCATGGGCTTCTCTTGAAAAACATGCCTCCTCTCCAAGAGTCGGCTTTAAGCATATTTCTAGATCAAGAAGGGCTTTCATCAATGACTCTCTCATCTCTTTGGATAAGACAAGGGCATCATGCTTAGTTTAGCTACTTTCTTAGGTGAGCGAAGATATTGTAGCGAACTCTGGGTTGGTCCTCCACAAGAATATCCATAGGTGGAGCATCCTGTGGAGGGGCTTCTTGATTGCTAGAACCAATGACTTATTTACCCTTATCTTGAGGTGCTACCCTAGGAGGTAGAACTTTGCCACTATGAAGGTTCACTTCAGTGTCTTCATGAGATGGTTTAATGAAAAGTTCTACCTGCTCATCAGGTTCACCTGCAGCTTCTCCTATAGGATCATCGGAGTCAGATGACTCCAAATCTATCTCAATGGGTGAACCTGGGTAATTTAGAAATGCGGAATCCATTTCAAAATCAGAAAGAATTGGACCAGAATTATTATAATTATTAGTACTTGGAGAGCTTTCTATAGGAATAAAATCATCAAGATCATCAAAAGAGAGAGAGAGGTAATCAGTCTTCTTCATCATTGATTTCTTAGAATTGGATGAAGGTACAAAGTAGAAATCAAGTAAAGTAAGCGAAGTGAGGGATTTGACACCCCCCTCCACTACTACAGTGCGATTGCTAGAAGAAGAATTGGTTGAAGGAACTACTGAATGCATGGAAGGAGTGCTAATTGGTGGTTGCTAATGTGATATCCTGGATAAGTGAAAGCGTCGCTACCTACCTCCCTCAAGTTGTCCTTAGAAACTTGCAAATCATTCTTAGAGTTGGAGGTTCGAGCTACTTCTAGCACCTACAAGGGTAAATTTCTAATCTTAGAAATGATTTTCTATGAGGTTCAGGATAGGGAGATATCCCAACCTTCCTCTATCTTGAAAAGATTGCATGTATCCCCAAGGATTAATCTAACAAAACTAGAGGGTTATTCTAGTAGGTCCTTAGTGATGACAATGGCACCCAACTTATAGCTATGCTCAAGCCAGTCCTTAAAGGTAAAGCAATCTTCCAAGATATGACCTAGCATGCGGTGGTAGGGGAAAACATTTGGATCATGACTCTTGCCCATATCCTCTGGCCTCTTAGGCTCTGGTAACTAAAAATTAGGCTTCTTTAAGAGGTTCTAAAGATCTTGCTAACAACCTCCCTCTTGAATGAATAAGGTTTATTTAATTTATCACAAGAATAGGTAAGTGATAGCTACCTGGTGGTGGATAAGAGTATTGTTAATGATGTTATGGATGGGGATACTACTGAGTAAGTGGTGGTAGAGGCCACTGTGGGAACTGAGGTGGCCAATATGATGGCCGAGGTGGGGGCAAAGGAGGTGGTGAGGAGGTCAGCCGAGCTCGAGGTTCCTGCCTAACAACCTCTTTGTCGACCGATCTTGGAAAGATAAGCTTTGACCTCCCCTTGTAGACTAGCCTTGTTGATTAATTTCTCAAATGTCTTAATGGTAAACCCTTTAAGCATGAAGACGATCGAGCTATGAATATTCTTGAGTAGAATTTCAATGGAATGTTATTCAGACACTTATGGTTTGCATTTCATACTTAAATTGCACCATCTAAGAATGTAATCAATGGACTCATATTTTTGTTGAAATCTCTTAATATTATTCATTGAACCATTGGGTAGTTCAACATACCACTCAAATGTGATGCCTATCAAGCTACTAATGATGAGGTAGAATAAGAGTGCATCACCACATTACAACATCCAGCTCTAAAATGTGTTATGTGCTACCAGGGGTTCTCACTGCCATCAAATATTTTGAACAATGGAGACACAAAAACTTTAGGGTATTGGACACCATCAAATTCCTCCAGGTAGGGTCTACCCTTTGGAACATATGAGTCACCTGGGGCTTGTGCCAATGCATCCCTCACTTGTTGCTCCTCCATGTGTTTAATGTCTTTTTCATGCATGGAGGTGCTATCCACCTTCCTTCTATACAAGTCGCCACCTCTACAAGAATACATTTAGGATGATCTAAAATGTGTGCCAACTCTTCTCTGTCGGCCACTATGGGAGAAGGCTATGAAATTGGAGCTGAATTCAATGCTGACACCACTACCATCAACACTTCAATCTTCTTCCCCATTTGATCAATATGATCATCCCTCTGTCTAAGCTATTGGAGGAGGTGTTGAGTTGAATGGATGATATCTTCTTCTCAACTACAATATTGTGGTGTTTTATTTCTCAAACTTTAGAATTTGAAAAATAAAATGTTTGTATTTTGGGACACCACATAGATCTACAGATGTACTCATTAGGGTGATAGGGTGTGATATTGAGGAATGATGTACTATCTCGAGAGACAAAAGTCACCATCCTACAATGGACCTAATCACCTAATAAGGACTCTAAGGATAATAGTCTGTACCAGATCTTTCCATACTTTACATGGAAAAGTAATGCGGTTTATTTTAAACTGGTTCATAAGTTCATGGAGGAAATTCTCCATAGTTAATTACATCTTAAGGAATGAGATTCCTTAAGAATACTCTCGATTAAGCTAAATGATCATTGTCTCCAAAGATTTCAAAGATAAGGCTATCAACAAATTGGTTATTTTAGGAAAATCAAGTGGGATTGATCAAAAGAAGAGAGTTATTATCAAAACCAAAAGGATATGCATAGGGAAGCTCATGATACTAGGAAACCTAGTAAGCGTCCCAAACTATCCTATGGTTGGGCTTTATATTTTTAAAATTTGAGAAGAATTATATGTTTTAGTTGAATTTTTATTAGAAATCTAGCGCTTACAATTCCATAATACAAGATCATGGAAATGCCTAAAAGGTGAGGATTATGCTCATAGCCCACAAGGGGAAACAATAACCTTGGATCCTAAATCTAGGGAGTTTTGGCGAGGGCTAAGGTATGACTTAAATCTAAGGCAAAAAATGGGTATATGATTTACCTCCACAAGGGAGGATAAACCACCCGACTATTTGACTTATAACCGTGTGGGGGTGATCACCAACTAACTCTTCCTATGATTTTAAATTCATGTTGGAAAGTCTTCATGCTTTGCAAGATAGCTAGGTTGTAGTTTATTTAGAAAGGAGACTAAGTCCTTAAACTCACTCCCTAAGAGACTAGATCATGAAGGGCATGAACTCATGACTTAATCTAATGCAAATTTTGTTAGGTTTTATTTTCATTTTTGGACATTTTTATTTGACACAGGCTATGAGATTTCATATGCCAAATGCATGAGAAGATTGATTATGGGCCAAAATCAGAAAGAAGGAGGTGTGTTTCCACCATGGCTCTCAAAGGTCAAGCCATTTTCTCTAGAAAAGGTGGAAGCCCTCCAATAGTAAGAGTGAAACAATATGATTTATGCATGATGTGAGACATACAACATCCAGCTAAGGGGTTGCTAAATCTTTTATTATCTTGATTTATGTCCTACGCTTTAGGTGAGGTTATGAGTTATTTAATTTTAATTCTAAGTTGATTAATTAGATAGAAAATTTATTTTTTCTAAGAGTCTAATCGCATCCAAACCATTCAATAACCATCAAGCAATTAAGAAACAAAGAAAATCTTATCATTTCTAATGCACAAGCTAAACAAACATCAAACAATTTTATAAAGCTAGCGTTAAAGAATAATAGGCCAATGTGGTTGGGCTCCACCGCACAAAATCGAAAAGGAAAATGGGTAGCCGAGCTCTGCCCTTATACAACCCAGATTACAAATGAATGATTACAATTAAAATGAATTCATGTTATGGGGGTCTTCATTCTTCATTTCTTCATTTCTTTCTTCATTTTTTTCTTTCTTTTGGTTGGTTGGGATATGGTTAGGCTTCACATGGAGCATAAGACATAGTCTTATGACCAATGTTCACCTTAATTCTCCCATAACATTCATTCCAAATCTTAACTGCAAAAATTACATCAAAATGGGAAAGATGAATCTAACTAAACCTGCAAAATAGAGATTAGCTAAACATACCACACAACCCAAGAAGTTATAGGAATAATTTGGACTTAGCACTCCACACATGGGTAACCAAGTCCACCTGTCCTAATTTGGATCATGCTTAGGGGTATATAACTGCAAGTAAAAGCATTTATATTTTTATTACAGCCCTTAAGCACAATCCTGTAAGATACATGCACATGCACTAACATCCCCTAAAAAAAATATTACATTACAAAATAAAATCAGCCATCAAATCATGCACCGCCCTAACATAGAGCTAGAAATGGTGACTTAGCCTAATGTGTGTGTTATTTAAGGCTTGTGTGTCATGTCTTAGCTAGGCTTTAAGGTTGGAATTTCTAAGTGTGAAGGATTCAACTTAGTGGGCAGTTTCATTTTAAGTGATTTAGTTGATTTATCAATTTTATTTGAGGATTTGATTTGGTTTGAATGAACCTACATTTAGTTACTAAAAGTTGTAAAGAGAAGAGAAGAGAAGAGAACTTCTCTTCATCCCTACCTTAAGTAATTTTTAAGATAGATTCATTAATGATTTTTCTTTAGTGAATGTATTATTATGTATTTTGATTAACCCTAAGTTTAGATTTTCTCTAAATAAACCTATTCAATAAGAATGGCATCTTAGGATTAGTTAAGGTGAATTACTATCACTTAACACACAACTATTTATTTCTTTCCAACATGTATATCATGCATATGAATAATCCTAAGCATACATATACATGCAATGCAAATTTTAGCACACCTTAATGATGAATGCAAAGAGATGTTGTTTAAGAAAACTTAGATATTTCCATGAATGCATGTTATCCATTAACAAAATGCACATCCATATTTATAAAAGACATAAGTGAGTACGACACCATTATTTTCTACACCAGGGGTGTAAGGTACAAGACCTAATTGGGGCTACATAAAGCCTCACAACCCCGGGATGTCCAGACTAATATACCACTTTTCTTAAATACATGTAAATGTACAAAAGGGAATAAATGGATGAGGACTCATGTAAAAGATTTTTGTATTTGATTTGGTTGTATAATTTACAAGTGTAATGTAAGAATCCTTCTTAAGTCATAACATAGAGTGCATAGGAATAGATTTAAGCAAGTGTTATGTTCTTTTCAAATGAACTATACACTTTGCAAATTCTATACAAGTCCATGTTAAGGGAAGAGAAGAAAATAACATAAAAACACATCTTATGCTATAATCACATGCAAGCTTATAAGTACTTATAAGTAGCATCACTTCATTTATAATCTTTAATTTATAGTTTTTAAAAATAATTTTTAGTTTAATAGTGATAATAGTCACTCATATTCTTAACTTTAACCAAAACATGCAATTTAACATAATGAAAATATTTTATTTAATTGATTTTTCAAAAGATATGAATGCATGATTTCATATGACAAATAACATTTAGCATGCTTGGAAAGAAATAAAGTGATGTAAACATATGACTTCATTAACCCTAATTAATTCCTAAGGATAATCTTATAAGATAAGATTATTCAAAGTGAATCAAAATTCTTTAAAGAGATCTTTATTTATTTATTTATTTTTTATTTTTTAATTTAATTTGACTTATGAAATGTGAGGAAGGTTTGATGGTCCTAACCCATTTCCCCATGTGTAATTTGGTTTTGTTGAATTTTAGAGAAATTAGGTTGATTTTATGTTTTTTTATGTTAAGGTGTGAATTAAATCCATTAATTACACCTTACCTACACCACTTTAACATAATTAACCAAACAATTATGAGCCAACATATAATATGCAATCACATGGAATTTAAATCAGCAATGCACCTAAGAATTAAAGGGGCCTAATGTAATTAGCTCACAATTATTAGTTAATTAAGCTAAAGGGTTTAATTAAGTACTTTCATAATTATCCTACACATGTAGTTTTATTATAATTTTCTTTGAAGCCTCTTAGGTTATTGAACACCTAAGAATCTAACCAAGATTTTAAAAGATTAAATTCTGGAATGATTTGATTTTAAGTTTAGTTAATTAAGCCATTTAATGAAGTGATTAAATCATTAATCAATTTGTTAATTAATTAAGTCTTTATCCAAATGAAATAAACTTAGGAGAAAAGATTTGGAAAAGAAATCCTAATCTCATTCCCTAAGTCTATTCACTGTTTCATAATGAATAACAAACTTAATTAATGAATTTATCACCATTTGATAGGTTAATTATTCATTTATTTAGTTAAGAGAGGGATTAAGGATGAAATGAACAATTCTCCTAATTAATCCAACATTAAATTCCAAGAAAATCATGGGAGACATAGGTCATCCCACTAATTAACTCTAGAAGTTTGGAATTAATTATTGAAGTAATTAAGGAGTAATTAGCCTAATTACATTCCCAATAAAACATAAATTGAGTGAAGGTTACTATTTAAAATTGATTAAACTTAATTTTATATGATTCCCCTTTAAAATACCTTTAAAATGACCCCTCATTTATAATTTTTGGATTTTTTACATTTAATTATGATTTAATGAAGTTTTTATGATTAATGGATAATTAAAATAGCCTACTAATTAACTCATCCACATACATGGACCACGGCGTGCTTTCCATGTGGCATGATAGGATTGGTTCTTTAAGTTGTCACATCACATGACCACGCCGCTATCGACGCTCCATCCGATCTAAGATCGGACGGCCGTGATTAATCCTATATTTTAGGCTAAAATTAAAGGGAGATCTATAATGGGATTTAATCACAACCATCCATTCCAATTACATGAAATGGGCAGTGTATGATTTATCTCCACCCGGGCGGTGAGAGACAGATGTTGCCCATCAATCATCGCTCGATCTGAGCTAACCCAAGCTCAGATGGAGTTCAAACTCACCCCACACCTTCGGGGAGCACAAGCAAGAGATCTAATGGCTAAGATCTAATGGGATTACAATTGCCTTCACAAAGGACTAAGCATTTTTTAACTTAGGATTAGTTTAATGTAATACCTCACCTGAGGCTATCACCAGTGCTTCCAATGGAGGAGGTAGCTTTGTCTAGTGGAGATGAAGCCCTATTGAAGGCACCAAGCTTTGATTTGAAGTGAATTGCTAGGTTGACCAAGCTCCCCTTCAATGGTGATTGGACTTGATCAAGGTGAGGCTTCCTGTGTCTTGGAGACTGAAAACACCTTGGTTGAGCTCGATGAGGTACCTTAATGGTGCTTGCAAGAGTAATTTGAGTTTAGTTGAGAATTGGATGAGTTGGAGTTTCACTTCACCTCCCCTATTTCAGCTTTGAAGAAAATCGAGAAGGAGAAATTGAGGAGGCTTGGAAATGGCTTTGGGAAGTTTGGAGAAGCATGCTTTCGATTCCTCGAGCTCAATCAAATGCAAGGTCTCTAGTTTGAGTGGAAATGAGGGGGAGTATATCTCCCCCTCCTTGGATCGGATGACCAAGACTAGCTTTGCCATTTTAGCTCAATTGCTCTGATTGATTGGTTTGTTTGGGTTGTTAGAAACTCCATGTGATTCGTTCTAGGTAGAGGAGTGGATGAGAGGGAGTGCCCATGTGCTAGGTGAGTGTATGGGGTGATCCAAGAGGTCAATTCATATTGGAGGGGTCAGTTTGGCCTTGGGTTGGGTCATGGCAAGCCCAAACCCATTGGGTCATGTTCACCACCTCTCTTAGTGTCCATGTGGACCACTAGGAAGATGTTAAGTGGGCATGAGGAAGAATTGGCCAAATTCTAAGTGAATTTGGCCATAGGATACCCTCTAACCTAGGGGAAAAATGGTCATTTGGCCTTGATTTTGATTTGGGTAAATTTAAAATGATTCAAAAATAGGTTGGACAAAATTTCAAGTGATTTGGAGTTCATTTGGTTTGAATTGGTTCAATTTAACCCATTTAGGTCAAATTGGGTCAAATTAGGTTAGGTTGACCAATTTATCAAATTAGGTCAAACCATGGGTTAGGTCAAGTTCAAATGATCATTTGGAGCCTATTGGTATCATTGGTTCAATTTGGTTTATTTTTAGTTTTGGTTCTTTTAGGTTCATTTAGGTCAAATGGGTCAAGTTGACCAATTTGACCCATTTGACCCAATTGGGTTTGGTCAAGGGTTGGTTTAGGCTTGGTTAATCATTTGAAATTTTTTGCAAGCTTTGGTTTCAATCAATTTTGGTTTAGTTTCATTTCAAGTTGATTTGACCTTTTAGGTCAAGTTGGGTTCATGGTCAATTGGGCTAGGTTGGGTCTAGTTGGCTAATTTGAAGCTTTGGTCAAGTTCAACAAGTGATTTAGAATGAATTTGACCCATTGGTTCCAATCAATTTGGCTTAGATCAAGATTTGACCCATTTTGAATTTTTAGGCCAACTTGGGTCAACTTAGGTCAAGTGGCCAATTAGGCTTGGTTTGGCTCAATTGATGGCTTGGTCAAGTTCAATTATTAGTTATGAATTGGTTTAGATAATGGTTTCAATCAATTTCACATTGGTGGATTTTGGCTAGTTTAGCTTTCATTTGGGCAAAGTGTTGACTTAGTCAAAGGCTAGGTCTGACTTTGGTTTGACCCAATTTGAGTGATTGATCATCCTAGGATGATTGTTGCTCATAATGTGAGGCTTAGATGGGCTTAGTTCGATCCAATTTGGGTTGGATTAGAATTTATCTTAAAAAGGTCCTTTGGCACTTTGGATTAAGTGAGCCTAAGTGGGGTCAATTGGCTTGATCAAGGCTTGATTCAAGTTTGGTTGAACTCACATATGAACTTATGATTGAAATATAAATCTAATTGCAAGTGATTTGGAGTCAAATGGGTTTTGATTCATTTGACAAATTTTAAGTCAAAAAAGGGTAAACATGGGTTTGACTTGGGTTAGTTTGATTTTGGTTTGATGATTGAAGTTTATGTTTATACTTAGGCATGTGATTGAAGGAATGATTATTTGAAGAGAAAATCCAAAAGGTTTGGATTGATTTGAGAATGATTTGGCTAAGTTCAAAGATTTGACTTGAAAGATCATAAGTTGGATATAAGATGGATTTTATTTGAGTTTTGAATTTAGTTTTGGTTGTTTGAATTTATATTTCATTTATATTTATGAATATAAATGAGAATATAAATGGGTTATGAGAAAATCTTTTGAGTTTGGAGTGATTTGGATTTGATTTGAACTAAGTCCATAAGATGAAATCAAAAGGGCTTAGAAAAGATTTTGGATTTGGAATTAAGTTTTGGATTTGGTTTTGGTTGTTTGAATTTATATTTCATTTATATTTATGAATATAAATGATAATATAAATGGGTTATGAGAAAATCTTTTGAGTTTGGAGTGATTTGGATTTGATTTGAGCTAAGTCCATAAGATGAAATCAAAAGGGCTTAGAAAAGATTTTGGGTTTGGAATTGAGTTTTGGATTTGGTTTTGGTTATTTGAATTTATATTCCATTTATATTTGTGAATATAAATGAGAATATAAATGGGTTATCAAAAAAATTTTGAGTTTGGAGTGATTTGAATTTGATTTGAGCTAAGTCCATAAAATGAAATCAAAAGGGCTTAGGAAAGATTTTTTGATTTGGTTTTGGTTATTTTTATATTTCATTTATATTTGTGACTATAAATGAGAATATAAATGGGTTATGAGAAAATCTTTTGAGTTTGAAGTGATTTGGATTTGATTTTAGCTAAGTTCAAGATGAAATCAAAAGGGCTTATAGATTTTGGATTTGGAATTGAGTTTCGATTTGGTTTTGTTATTTGAATTTATATTTCATTAATATTTATGAATATAAATGAGAATATAAATAGATATTTAGAAAATCTTTTGAGTTTGAAGTGATTTGGATTTGATTTGAGCTAAGTTCATAAGATGAAATCAAAAGGTCTTAAGGAAGATTTTGGATTTGGAATTGATCATGTTTAATCATTTGAGATTTGATTCATGAGAAAATCAATTGAGTTGAATTTGATTTAAGATTTGATTTTGAAAGAAGGAAGCGAGAATTGGGTTCAAGCTATGGGGTAGGCAAATCCTTCTAATACTCCTAAGGTATACCCTATTCCTTTGGCTAACTCTTCTAAGCCTCTAGGGTTAGGTTAAGTGTTCACCAAATCACTAGAAGTGTCTTACAGGAACTCTTAGTGACTAGAGGAGTCCTATGTCTAAGATGAAGAAGTTGAAAGCTCACTCCAAAAGTGAGGTCAACAAAGGGCACCTAATAGGTGTGGCATGACTGATAATGCATAAAGGCACATATTGGTATTGACCGAGATGATCAACAACATCCGAATGATCACAAGCAATAACAGATATGATCTACTCCTAAACTCAGGGTGTAGAAGGAATCAAAAGCTTAGTGCAATGTGACTCTACTTATGTTAAAACATAAGAGAGGGAAGGTGGAATCCACTAGGGACTAAGTATGTGAGCCTTCCACAAGGGGAAAAAGCTCAAGTCATCCACTAAGGGATGAGAGGTTATGAAATCTATTGAGAGAATTGGAATCCACTGGGATAAAAGATGTGAACCTTTCACTAGGGGAACAGGTTCGGGTTGGATTGAATTGATTCCACTAGGGAAATCGAAAAGATTTGCATCTCACTGAGGAGAAGTTGATTGATTTGATTTGTTTGATTTGACTCCACTGGGGGAGGTTGGTTGATTTTGTTTCAGATTTTAAGTTTTGAATTTTGAGTTGGACCCTGTTGTTTTGTGATGGACTGCACTGAGTAGGGGCCATGTCGGTCTTGCCCAACTTCAGATTTACCAATCCAAATGGGTTAGTCTACAAACCACATGGTAAGACTATCCAACCAAAGGGGTTGCCTTTCAGTGTGTAGTGGCTGTACTAGGAAGAAAGAGTAGTAGACTTATATCCTCCAAAGTAGGAATCAGTCGCTGGGGTGATTTGTTGGCGAGGCAATGGATTGAACCCAACCTTAGGCTGAGTAATGAGTGAATGCCGCTGGGGGAGTTAAATATGCTCAAAAATAGTGAAAATTAATTTTATTTTTTAAGTTATATTTGATGGATCCCATCGGTTTGTGATGGACTGCACTGAGCAGGGGCCATATTATCCTTGACCTACCTTTAAATTTATCAATCCAAAGGGAGTATCTTCCTGGCTGAGGGGAAAACTATCCAACCCAAGGGATGCCTTTTTATTTGTAATAGTTAATTCAGGGAAGAAAGTATGGGGACTCACATCTTCCTAAACAAAAGATCACTGGGGCAACATATTAGCAAGGTAACATGTCAACCCGACCTAGGGCTGCCCGTCGGTTTGCGATAATCATGCTAGAAAGAATGCTTAGTAGACTTACATCTTCCAAAGCGGAATGACTGTCGGGGCAACTTTTTTGTGGTAAAATAGATTGAACTTGACCTAAGGGCGACTACGGAGAGAGTGTCGACCCGGGGACTTATCTCAACTCAAGCGTAGTCAGGCAATTTCTATAGGATGCTTTGCTGACATTGCTCTAAAGATAGGATGCCTGCTTGGGAAAGGGGCTGCTGGGGGCTTGAATTCCTAAACCACAAGCAAATATATTTGTTTGTTTGTTTGTTTGTTTATTGTTTGTTTATTTATCATGGACCATGTTGGTTTGAGGGATCATATTGAGAATGAGCTTATATTAGCCTAGACCTATCTCAGATTTACTAAACCAAGGGAGAATCTGTGCATCCGCTGAACAAATTCTTGAACCCTAGGTGTGGCTAATAGGAAAGGGGGACTGTCCAATCCAAGAGTAACCGTAGTGTTTAAATGGGATCGAAAAAGGATGTAATCCAAGTAGAGTGTCCATAGGGGCTAAGGGCTTTATCCAAAACCCTGGAGAAGATAATGTCTATAGGTATTCAGTGGCCAACTTAAGGAGAAAGCATGGGGACTCACATCTGCCAAGAGTGGTGTATCCACCAGGTGAGTCGCTATCAGCATAGCGAACATCAACCAACCTAAAGTGCCCATCAGTTTGCAATAATCAGCCTAGGAAGAAAGCATCGGGGACACATCCTCTTATAGCAGAACTGATTGTCAGGATACTCTATCTTTGACTCAACAGGTGTTATCCGGCCTAGGGTGATTACTGAGTGAATGCCACTGGGGGACCTATATCAGCTCAAAATAGTCTAGAGGAAAGGATCCACTAGGGACTTGTCCTAAACCTCAAATATACTCGACCCAGTCAATGCATGATGGCTAGTTTAAGAAGAAAGCATGTAGACTTACATCTTCTTAAACAAAGTCAACATGAGGTAGTTTATTGGCTATGCAGTGAGGCCTACTAAACTAACAAGGTGCTCATTGGTTTGCAATGGTCAAGTTAGGAAGAAAGTGCAAGAACTCACATCCGCCAGACAAGTGACCACTAGGGTGACATACTAGCAAGGTAGCATGTTAGCCCGACCAAGAGCAGCTAATGAGTGAGTGCCACAGAGGGCTTGCTCCCACATCAAAATAGCCCGAGATAAAATATATGTGATTGTGTTTATGTTTAAAGGATAAGATGTCGGTTGGATCCTCTTACACCTAACTTAGTTGTGCTAGTCGAAATAGGATGCCTCTTGGGTTCTCTTACACCTACTCTAGTAGCATCGAGGAATCATGTTTAATTTGTGTTCGTGTTGTTAAAGAAGGATAGGATGCCTCCTGGGTTCTCTTACACCTACCCTAATCACATCATGGTGGATTCACAAGCAAACAAATAATGCTTTGAATGAAGAGAATATTTTGATGAATTGGAATGAAATTTTTGATGATAATTATTTTCAAACATAATTTTATGGATAGTATTTCTTCAAATAGAGCCCATTAATTGGAAGCATTGGGTGTTCCCCTTTACAATCAATAAGCTGATAGATCCTCCTTGGTAGGCCTTTTCTATGACAAAAGGGCCTTCCCAAGTGGGTTCAAACTTGCCTCCCATCTTTCAGCGCAACAATTAGTCTCCTTATAACTAAAATAAGCTCTCCTACTTGAAAAGCTCTAGGGCGGACCAGCTTGTTGTGAGCTTGATTTATCTTGGCTTTGTATAACTTGAGATTTTGGCATGCCCATAGGCATCTCTCCTCCAAACCTTGAGCTCTTCTTACACAACTTGGCATTCTACTCTATAGTGATTTTACTACCCATTACTATCCTTAGTGATGGGAGTTGAACTTCTAATGGTAGAACGGCTTCAGACCCATACACTAAGGAGAACAAGGTAGATTGGGTTGGGGTTCTGTATGTGGTGCGGTATGCCCACAAAGCTTCAACTAGCTGTTCCACAATCACTTATGTCGTCGAGTGTCTTCTTTAGTATCTGGATGAGAATTTTGTTGAATACTTCTACTAGGCCATTTTCCCTAAGATAATAGATGGTGGAGTATCTCCAATCTATACTATGTCTCCTTACGAATTGATCTTGGTGCTATTGAATGCAGTACCATTATTGGATATAATTTGTTATGGCACCCAATCTATATACGATATGGTTCCTGAAAATCTGGAGCACATGCTGAGCTGTGACCTCTCTGAGTGGGATTGCTTCTGCCCACTTGGAAAAGTAGTTGGTGGCACCTAAGATGAACCTATGACCCTTGGAATAATGAGGATCGATAAGACCCACTATGTCAAACTCAAATGGCCATGAGGCCAATGTAGGATGTAGAATCTTGGGTGGTTGATGTAGGACTTGATTGAAGGCCAGTAGTATCCTAGTCTCTTGATCTTTTCTTTCATCTTTAGACTAGATTGATGCACTCCACATAGACTTCAATGTACCTCAATCATAATCTTATAGGCTTCGTGTTTGTCTAAATAGCATAACCACATTTGATCAAAAGACCATCGGTACAAGGTGCCATCCACGAGAGCATAGGAGAGAGCTTTCTACTTCATCTAATGGGCTTGTGATTTTTCTTGAGGTAGTTTGCCTGTCTTCAAGTAATTTATGAATGGTTGCCTCTAATCCATCTCCTCATCTTTATTGGAAATGGTAACCTCCCCTTCAAGAGAGAATCTCTTGATGAGTTCAACATCAATAAGGGATAGGACTTGTCTATTTTGGACCCTTATTGGAATGGACACATCTTCCATACATGCTAATTTCTTGTCAAGTTTAGCCAAAGCATCTGCTACTGCATTCTCTCCTCGAAAGATCTTGTAGATGGTGACCTTAGGGATTTGGGCCAACAGCATCATAGTGTACTCATGATAGTGATGAAGCTTAGGTTTTAGAACCTTATAGGACCCAAAAATCTGATTGATGACCAGCTGAGAATCCCCATAGATGTTGATGCTCTTGACACATACTGTAATAGCTAACTCCAGACTAGCAATCAAAGCCTCATACTCATATTCATTATTGGTGCATGGATTGGAGAGATAGTATGAGAATCTCATCACTTCATCATCTGGAGATAAGAGAACTATTCCTACCCCTGCCTTTCCTGGAAGAGTAGATCGTGGTTCTTCTCCTTTTTGAAAGGAATCCGCATCATCAAAATACATATCCTAACGGTGATTGTCAGCCTCTCCTAAGTTCATGATTTGTTCATCGGGGAGATCATCGCTAAGCGGGGAATCAGCAAGAAGTGGGTGTGCTGCTAAGAAATTCGCTAGTGCCTATCCTTTCACTGCACAGAGGGGTACAAATGTAATATTGAACTGTGAGAGAATCATGGACTAACGTACAAACCGTCCGGATAACGTCAGCTGTGTCATGAGATACTACAGTGGATTGATTCTTGTAATCAAGTTCACCTTATGAGAAACCATATAGTGATGTAGCTTTTGGGATGCAAAGATTAAAGCTAGGTAATGTTTCTCAATAGGCAGATAGTTTGCTTCAGTTGGGATCGATGATTGAGGTAGTAAAGAGCATTTTCCTTTCATTCATCATTGGTTTGGGACAACAACGTGCCAAAGGAGTCATCCAATGCAGTAGTGTAAAAGATAAGTGACCTGCCCAGGATAGGGGATGCTAGAACTGGCGGCTTCACCAAATATTGCTTAATGTATTCAAAAGTATGCTGGCACTTATCATCCCACTTGAACTTGGCATCCTTTTTTACAAGTGCTAAAAATGTCTTGCATCTTCCGATAGATGGAGATAAAGTGTCTTAGATATGTCAACCGCCCTTGGAAAGATCTGAGTTGAGTTAGACTTTTAGGGGGTGGCATTTCTACAATGGCTTTGATCTTTTTTGGGTTTATATCTATTCCTTGGTGTCAGACAACAAACCCAAGAAATTTCCCTGAAGCTACTCTAAATGCACACTTCAGGGGGTTTGAGGTTGTATTATCTTAACCGTTCAAAAACTACCCTCAAGTCAAAGAGATGGTCTTCCTTTTCTTTGCTTTTGACTACTAGATCATCAACTTAGCATTCAACTTGATGATGAATGAGTTCTAAGTCATGGCCCAGTATGACCGGCATTTTAAAAAGGCATGACCTTATAATAGATCGATCGGATTCAAAAGTGTGTTTCTTTCATCCATCTTGATTTGGTTGTAGCCAGATGACCCATCCATGAAGGAGAATACTGCAAGAGATGAGGCGATGTCCACCATTAATTTTGATATAGGAAGTGGAAATTCATCATTAGGACATGCCTTATTTAAGTACCTAAAATCGACGCATATGCAAATTTGGCCATTCTTTTTCTTAACTGGCACAACACTGGCTAACCAGGTAGGATATTTTTCTTCCCTGATAAAACCAGCATTGATCAGTTTCTTAACTTCAGAATTGACTTGTTATTCAATTTCTAATCACATGCGTCTAGGAGCTTGCTTGATAGGGTTAGCGTTAGTCTAGGTTTTACTATAAGATAATCTGGGCATATCTTCATAGCTCCATGCAAAGCAGTCCTTAAACTCAGTCAATAGTCTAACTAAGTCATTGGTTTCTTCTTCATTTAGCAGAGAACTAATGTATGTAGGGCATGGATCTTCTTTTATCCCAATGTTGATTTCTTTGAGCTTGTCAATAGTTGAATGGATTTTCTCTTCAAATTATGGAGGTGCATCTTTGATTTGAAGATCATCAGGATCATCTGAAGTTTTTAAACATGCATCCTCATAAGAGTTAGTGTAGTTTGAGTAGAACCTACCAGATTCTAGATGATTGGTGACAACTAAGCAGTAATCATCATCATCGATTGGACCCACTGTACCAAATCCTAGTCCTGGTCTAGATTGCACATCCTTGCCTTTATTATTCCATAGCTTCTTGAAATACTCTAACCTGTGCCTGGACCGTGTATAAAGAATCAAACCTTTCTTTGCAAGATTATGAACACAAGGCGAGTACCAATCAAAAGGTAATTCCATTAAATATTTATATGAATTATCCTCAAGTTCTACATCAGCTTCTGGACTTGAGGATGATGATCTCAATAGGAATCTCTTTGGCTTGACATTCATGGAAGACCTAGGGGCTTCTTTAACTACTAAACCTTCAACTTTTTGAGAAGGAAGGGAGGTTAGAGCTAAAATTCCTAACTGCCTAATAGTTTTACATAAACCTGATTCAAATACATTCATGCTTTGCTTGGAGGCCTAGTCTTCATCACTGCTTGGCTCAAGTGTCACCTCCAATGAAACCTGTTGAGAGGGGTTGGCTGGTATGCTAATCTCATGAGACTCATCTTCGAGCTGGATTCTAAGTCTATGTGAATAGTAGGAGTACTCATGTAAACTGGAACATAACCTCTGTTGGCTGGCGGCCAACCAGGGGGTCTTCCACCTCTGGAATTGCCTCTATGTCTACCTCTGCCTCTGCCTGGTGGCGGTCGAGCCATCCAACCCAAATGTCCGTGTTGACCTCATTTTTAGGATGATCTCTCAACCCCTCCATCTTAGACATAGGATTCCTCTTAGACTTTAAGAGTTCCTTAGTCTTAAGACACATCTAGTGATTAGGTGGACACTCAACCTAGCTTAGACTTAGATTTAGCCATAGGAATAGGTCATGCCTTAGGGTTGTTAGGAAAATTTGCCTACCCTTAGCTTGAACCATTCCTCACCTTCCTTCCTTCAAGTCAAACTCTAAATCAATCTTATTTTATTTTCTCCAAACTCAAATCAACTCCATATGAAATCCATGATTAAATCTATGATTAAAACCCTTGAATGAAAATTCCTAAATCTAAAAATTTCCTAAGTCCTTAAATTTGCCTTTAAGGACTTAACCTAAATCATGATCTAAACCAATTCAAACTCATGAGATTTTCTCATAATTTATTTATATTCTCATTTATATTCACATATATAAATGAAATATAAATTCAAACCAATCAAACTAAACTCAAAACTCAAAATCAATTCATAAAATTTTTCTAAGTCCTTTAAGTTTTCCCATAAAGACTTAATCTAAATCATGATCAAATCAATTCCAATTCATAGGATTTTTCTCATAACTCATTTATATTCTCATTTATATTCACATATATAAATGAAATATAAATATAAATCAATCAAATCAAATCCTCAAATTAAATTCCAAATCTAAAATCTTTCTTAAAGTCCTTAATTTTCCCTTGAGGACTTAGCCAAAATCATGATTAAATCAATTCAAATTCATGGGATTTTCTCATAACTCACATATATTCTCATTTATATTCACATATATAAATGAAATATAAATATAAATCAATCAAACCAAATTCAAAAATTCAAACTTCAAACCCCAAAAATTTCCTAAGCCCTTTAAATCCTTCTTAAAAGACTTAGCCTAAATCATGATCAAATCACTTCAAATCCTTGAAATTTTCTCTTGATCCATTTATATTCTCATTTATATTCACATATATAAATGAAATATAAATTTAAACAATCAAAACCACAAATCTAAATCTACTCAAAATCTAACCTAAGCCTTTCAAGTCAAAATCTTGAACTTAGCCAATCAATTTCAAATCAAGCCAAACTCTTGATTTTTTTTTCATGATTCAATCAACCCTACAATCATGAATCCATATATAAATACAAACTTCAATCACTAAATCAAAATTTTATTCAAAAAAAATCAAACCCTAAATCTTTTCATATTCTTCCTTTGAATAGGAAATTGTCAAATGGATCAAAACCCATTTGACTTGAAACCACTTGCAAATGGATTTATATTTCAATCACAAGTCCTTATACAAGTTCAATCAAACTCAAATCAAGCATTGACAAAGCCATTTGACCCACATAGGCTCACTTAACCTAAAGTGACCTAAAGTACTCTTATGAGCCAAATTCTAATCCTAACCAAATTGGATTGAATCAAACTCACTTATACCTCTCATCATGATCAACAATCATCATGGGATGATCAATCAATCAAATTGGGTCAAACCAAGTCAAACCTAAGGGTTGACCAAGTCAACACTTAGCCCAAAATGAAACCAAACATAGCCAAAATCCACCATAGGCCAAATTGTTTGAAACCATTGATCCAAATTCATTCATGACCTATATTTCAACTTGAACAAGTCAACATTTGAGCCTAACCTAGCCCAATTGGCCACTTGACCCAAGTTGACCAAACTTGACCTAAAAAGTCAAAATGTGTCAAAACTTGATCTAAGCCAAATTGATTGAAACCAATGGGTCAAGTTCATTCCAAATCACTTGTTGAACTTGACCAATGCCTCAATTGGCCAACTAGACCTAACCTAGCCCAATTGATCTTAGACCCAACTTGACCTAAAGGGGTCATGTTGAGCCAAATTCAAACTTAACCCAAATTGATTGGAAACAAAGATACCAATCCACTACATATGACTAACCAAACCTAAACCTACCCTTGACCTAACCTAAATAGGTCAAATGGGTCAAACAGGTCAACTTAACCCATTCGACCTAAAAGAAGTCATATGAGCCAAATTCAAAACTAATCCAAATTTAACCAAATCAAAGCCACAAAAATATTTCAAATGGTCATATGAACTTGACCCAACCCTTGGTTTGACCCAATTTGACCAATTGGTCAACTTGACCCAAGTTGACCCATTTTGACATAAATGGGTCAACATGAGCCAAACCTTATCAAATGAATTCCAAACCTCATGAAACTTGGCCAAACCTAGTTTCTCCACATACCCAACATATCTAAATTGAAAAATCAGCAAAATGACCATCCTACCCCTAGGACATAGAATAAATTATGGACTAATCTATGGGTAATTTGGAACTTAATGAACCCACTTAAAATAAACCTCGCTTTACTTTTCCATGTAAAGTAGGGAAATCTCTGGTACATATGCAGACCCATCATCCTTAGGAGTCCTTATTGAGGTGATTAGGTCCATTAAAAGGTAATGACTTCTGTCTTTCGAGATAGTACACTATTCCTTGATGATGTACTCGATCACCTGAATAAGCATATCTACGGATCTACGTGGCATCCTAAAAAGATGAATTTCTATATGCTTGCCTCTCTTTTCTTCACCGCAGATTTGAAAGGCAACTATATAGAAATTTAATCTCCACAGTTCGTATGGTGGAATGAACTGTGGGTGGAATGTAACATGCAGCTCTACCTCTTCATTGGTGTTCTTTTCCTGCTCACTTGCACATTCTGTTTTCTATTTTTTTTCTTTTTCTTTTCTTTTCCTTCTTTTTTTTCTTTTGTATTTGAATTTTGAACAAGTTCGTGAGAAAAAGTGTATTGATTTTGAAGAAGATAGTAGATTACATCTTCATATATCTCAACCTCTTTAATTGAAAATGGCTTTTCATCTCCTTTGACACAGTATTCGATTCCATCTCTTTGAAACTTGATGCACTGATGAAGGGAGTATGGAATCATCTTGTTCTGGTGTATCCAAGGCCTACCGAGCAAAGCCGTGAATGATGTATTTGAATCAATTATATAGAACTTGACTTCAATCTTCCAATCACCTATTTTCAAAGGTAACACTATGGAGCCTAAAGCCCTCTCATTCAATCTTCTCAATATCATCCGATCTCCTCGGAGCTTAGAGATATCAATCCTTAAATAGGCAAGGGTCTTTAAACTCATAATATTTATCAATGCACCTGGATCAACCAAAACTATAGAATGTCTAAATCTACCCATATCCACTTTGATGTAGAGGGGACGGTTATGCTCCATGTCTCCCCAAAAAGTAGGTCTTCATCGATGAATGTGACTCCTTGGACTTCTCTTGAGTAATGTGCCTCCTCTCTAATACCGATCAACTGAGCTAAGCATATCTTTGAATCAAGAAGGGCCTTGATTAGTGATTCTCTCATCTCTTTGGATAAGACAAGGGCATCATATATGCTTTGTTTAGCCGATAACTTTCTTAGGTGAGCGAGAACATTATAATCAACTCTAGGCTAATCCTCCATAAGCATATCCATGGGTGGAGCATCCTGTGGAGGGGCTTCTTGCTCATTAGTACCATTGACCTATTTTCCCTTATCTTGAGGTGCTGCCCTTGGAGGTAGAACCTTGCCACTATGGAGGTTAACTCTGTTCTCTGGGGTGGAATATTCTACCTGCATACCTATATATATGACTCTTAACTGATGATTCCAAGTTTATCTCAGAAGGTGAACCCGTAGTATTCAAATAAGGAAAATCCATTTATGAATCAGAAAGGAGTTGATCAGATTTGTTATAATTATTTAGACTTAAAGAGTTTTCTAAAAGTGTAGAGTTAGACAACCCATCAGAAGTGACACAGATGTAATTCAAACTAGCTTTATTTCTCAATTTCTTAGATTTAGAAGGAGGTACATAGTAAAAATCTATTAAAGTAAGTGGGGTGAGGGATTTGATGCCCTCATCCGCTACAAGATGTTGAAGTAGAAGTAGAAGTGCTAAAGTAGAAATAGAAATGGAAATGAAATGGGCTCAGGTTGTACTGGGCTTTGGCTATTTGTTGAGCTCCCACTTTCCCCAAGTTTTCTCTGAAAACTTGCGAACCTTCCTTGATGTTGAGGTTCGAGCTATCTCAGGCACCTACAAGGAAAGTTTCTTGATTTTTGAAATAATATTTTTCTAGATTCAAACTAAAGAGATATCCCAACCTTTTTTTATTTTGAGAGGATCACATGTATCCCCAAGGATTACCCTAATAAAACTAGATGGTTGTTCCATTAGATAGTCCTTTGGGATAACTATAGCACCTGACTTGTAGCTATGCTCAAGCTAGTCCTTAAATGTAAAGCAATCATTCAAAACATGGCAAGAGGCAAAAAGTTAGATCATCACTCCCCACTTCCTCCGGCTTTCTAGGCTCGGGTAGCTAAAACTCAAGTTTCTTTAAGAGGTTCTTAATGATTTTCTTAACTAACTCCCTCTTAAATGAATAAGGTTTGTTTAATTTATCCAAAAGAGTAGGTGGATGGTAGCTACCTAGGGGCGGGTATGTGTACCGCTGCTGAGAATTTGATTGAGGAGGAGGAGGCGAAGGCTATGGAGGCTGTTATGGTGGTTGATAGGATGGCCTATGTAGTGGTAATGGAGGTGGAAGTGATGGATATGCTCTCTCTCATCTCTCGGTCAGGTTGCTTCCTTTATCCAAGGCTTGCATCCCTTTTTACTTTTCATAAGCTTTCTGTGGCTTTGGCTTTGATGACTGGTCTTGAAAAGGCAATTGTTTGGCCTCTCCTTGCAGACTAGCCTCCTTGTTGATTAGCTTTTCAAATGTCTTGATGGTGAAACCTTTAAGCATGAAGGCGACCAGGCCATGAATATTCTTAGTAGAATTTCAATGGCATGCTATGCAGATAGTTGTGGTTCACATTTCATACTCAAATTTCTCCATATGAGAATATAGTCAATGAGGGACTCACCGGGGTGTTGTTGTGCTACAACAAGATCACCCATAGTTACCCTTTATTGTGCTCCAGCAAACCTTTTAATGAAGAGTTTCTGTAACTCAGCAAAAGTCTTCACTAAATTGTTGGGGAGTTCAGCATACCAATTAAAGGCTATGCCTTCTAAACTGCTAATAAAAAGATGGAATGATAGTGCATTGCTTCCACCAGCGTTGCAACAGCATTCCTTGAAGTAAGCTATATACTGGTGTGGGTTCCCGCTGCCATCAAAACTCATGAAAGATATTTGGATAGCATATCATCAAATTCCTTTGGGTAGGGTCTACCCTTTAAAATCGATGAACCACCTCGAGCTTGTGCTAGTGCTTCTCTCACTTATTTCTCAACCATGAGTTTAATATCTTTTTCTTAGAGGTATTGTTCACTACCTTCCTATACAAGCTAGTGGCCTGCTCTACCAGAGGTGAACTCTTAGGTTGATCCAAGAATCAGCCGACTAGTCTCCATAATAGTAATGTCGATGGAGTGAAGCAGAATAGTAGCCGCAAATCTTCAAGCCTCTTTCCCATCTTGCCAATGCTCATCCTTTTTTAAGTTGTTGAAGGTTGAGTTTTATAGTCGTGTCTGTCATCGTAACACCTTCCAAACTCTGGTGATCCTAAAGGAGGGAACCCCTAGTGTCAACCATATGCACCTCTGCTGAGTCTTCCAACAAATGATCTTCATTGGGATCAAAGCTAACTTTTTCTTCCTTTAGGTTAGACAAGTCATACCCTAGGATTTCCTTCTTCTCAATAAGATACTGTGCTACGATATCAACTAGGGAGTGGTTCAACTATGCATGCACAAATGATCATGGCTGACTGATGGTGGGATCATGCTCATGAATAGAGATACATCGACCCCTGAGAGCTAACCATGAGGCTATGCTCACTAGAAGAAACATGCTCATGGCTATCACCTGCCATGGGTGAAGTGCTACTCCTGGGAGGATCTATCGCCATAGGGACAACTAAACTGTCTCCTTCTCCCTCTATTGATGTTGTCTCCATGATCTACTGAGGTGGTGATGGTGATGGCACGACTATGATGCTACGAGGTTGCCACTCCTTCACCACAACCTAAGTAGAGGTCAGTAGGGTGCTCGCCTCTGGTCTGGTGTAGATGAATTGGGATCTCTTGGCCATAGCCGGATCACCAATGGGGCTTTCTTTTCCCCTGATGCTATCTTCATGGATTTCAATAGAACTGTGGAAGATGGAACCTGCACTAGCGATGGAATATGTGGAGTGGAGTGGTATGATGGAGACAACACCGACTCTCTTTGTGCAGGAGCTCTCCTCCCATGGTGGGTAGTATTAATCAATATAATATTATCAGTATGACTAGCACGGGTAGCTCATTGATCGGAGAAATCCATGAGGGTGGAGGTAGTTGACTGTCTGACATACTTTTGCCTCTCTGCTAGTAATGTGCACTGATACATGGGCCTCCCTAGCCCTCTCCTGCCGGATATGCTCTCCTACGCTGCGAGGAATGACTGGTCGTAGATCAAATTAGGCTTTGGAGTCTAATCATCCAGATGCCCTACCAACTTAGCACAGAACTATCCTAAGGCCAGCATAGGACCTCCTCCTATCTCTGATAAGTGCCTCATAGTGAATTGCAGGTGGAGGTGACACTGTAAAACTCCTAACATCTTCCTCCATCGATCCAAAGAGGATGAAACTTGTGTAATCGAGGAGAAACTATCTGGTAACTCATCGCAACGAGAGACCTCCATCTATTTATGTGCACATGATGCCGCTTGATCTTGGCCATCTATTATGGTGCTTCTCACTGAGTACGGAACTAGACCCTATCTCAAAAGTAGGGGAGACTACCCCTCAAGCGAGGGTAGCCTTCCCCTTGGAAGAAGCTAGAGAGTGGGCACTATCCCGTGCTGGGGTGGTGATAGGAACAACTAAACGTACGGGCATTGGAGCTATAACTACTGCGAGAACTTCCACTGCCTTCCTCTTTAGCGAGGGAAACTTGTCAGAATCTCAATGGATGACTAGCAGCCACCACATTCCTATCTGGTGGTGAGGGTTGCCCCTCACAAGTGATCATGGCCCCTCAAACTCATCCAAAGTGTGTCAAATGGGCAGTCAATTTGATCCAAGGCCAAATCCATCCCAAAGGGGAAAGTGAGACATACTGGGAATCCATTTTAACTGCATCGAACTTGGAAAAATTGACCAAATTGAGTTGAAATTTTTTTTTTAAAAGCAAACTCAAATCAAATTTTCTCTCACTTTTGCTTTAGAATTTAAAACCACACTCAATAATTTGAATATGTTAAGTGGGGCTCTTTGAATTTAGGAGAGAGATTTTTCATTTAGAATCTATTTTCCATAAATTTGTGTATGGTGGAAAAGTGTGGTATTTGATTTTCAACTTAGCAAATTTGGGTATGCTAAATAAAGGCCAAATGTGTTTAATTTTTTATTTTTGAAAAATGAAACATTTACTTAGCAAATTTGGATATGCTAAGCAAAAAAAATCCAAATGTGTTTGCCTTTTGTGATTTTGAAAAGAGGATCTTCACTTAGCAAATTTGGGTATGCTAAAAACAAAATCCAAACATATTTTACTTTTGTGATTTTGAAAAGAGGATCTTTACTAAGAAAATTTGGGTATACTAAATAAAAGATCCAAATGTGTTTGATTTTTGTGATTTTTGAAAAGAGGATCTTCACTTGGCAAATTTGGATACGCTAAAAAAAGAATCCAAATGTGCTTTATTTTTTGATTTTGAAAAGAGGATCTTTTATTAGAATATTTGGGAATGCTAAATAAAGGATCCAAATGTGTTTAATTTTTGTGATTTTTGAAAAGAGGATCTTCACTTAGCAAATTTGGGTATGCTAAATAAAGAATTCAAATGTATTTTATTTTTGTGATTTTGAAAAGAGGATCTTTACTTAACAAATTTGGGTATGCTAAGTAAAGGATCCAAATGTGTTTTTTTGTTTTGATGTTTTGGATTTTTCAAAATGAGAACTTTACTTAGCAAATTTGTGTATGCTAAATAAGGTTCAAATGTGTTTGATTTTGATTTTTGAAAGTGGGGTTTCTATTTAACAAATGTGATATGTTAAATAGACTCCAATTAATTTTCAAATTTCTTTTTGAAAAATAAAATTCTCATTTAACAAATTTGGGTATGTCAAATGGAATTCTATTGTATTTTAATTTTTATGATTTTTGCAAAGGAGATTTCCATTTAACAAATTTGGATATGCAAAATGGAAGTCAATCATGTTTTATTTTTCAAAGATAAAATTTTTGTGTGTGATTATTGCTTTTTGAAAAGAAGGAAATTCTAACTTAACACATGTAGGATGTGTTGAGTGGAATTTCAAATGGTGTAATTTCATTTGAAAATAAAACCTCCATCCAACATAGTTGGATATATTGAATGAAGAGGCTTATTTTTCAAATTTGTACTTTTTAAAAGAAAGAAATTCTAACTTCAACATATGTGAGATATGTTGAAATGAATTTCAATGTTATGATATGATTCTGTTTGGAAATGAAATCTTTATTCAATAAATTTGGGTATATTAAATGAGAGGATCATTTTCAAAAATGTGCTTTTTGAAAAGATGATTTTTTATTTATTTAGAAATGAAATCTTCATTCAATAAATTTGAGTATGTTGAATGAGGATGTCTATTTTAAATTTATGTTTTGGAAGATGATTTTGATTTTATTTGGAAATGAAATCTTCATTCAATAAAATTGGGTATATTGAATGAGGATGTTCATATGTGCTTTTTGAAAGATGATCTTGATTTTATTTGGAAATTAAATATTCATTCAATAAATTTAGGTATATTGAATGAGGATGTTCATTTTCGCTTTTTGAAAAGATGATCTTGATTTTATTTGGAAATGAAATCTTTATTCAATAAATGTTGGTATATTGAATGAGGATGTTCATTTGTGTTTTTTGAAAGATGATCTTAGCTTTGATTTTTGAAAAGATCCTACATGTAACAATCTTGAAGATTATTAGATGAGGTTGAGGTGTAAGTATTTTATTATGTGAACTTTTTGGAAAAGTACTTTTTGGAAAGTGTTGCTTTTTTAATAAAGGATTTATTCTTACCTTACCATAAGAATGGCAAGGAGGGTTAACAAGGTTTTTAATCATTTCTTTTTAGTAAATTTTATTTTCACCTATTGGGGGACCCAATATGGGTTTTAAGACCTACATGGAGTGAGTTCCTAAAACCTAAAGGATGTTGGCTAGCTTAGCTTAGGAATGAAATAAACTAAGTGCCAATGAAAAAGAAAGATAGTATCAGACTCATATGAAATACAAATTCACTATCAATACTTGGAGACAACGATCATTTACCAAAGATGAAGAGAGGAACCATCCCAGTGGAGTCACCAAAAATCTATGGTGTTTCATTTCTCAAACTTTAAGAATTTGAAAAATAAATAAATGTATTGTTGGAACAAATGAGATTTGGATGTACTCATTAGGTAATGGGACATTGAGAAAAGATATCTCTAGACGTAAGTCACCATACAATTGACAATATAATAATAATGACTCATAAGGACAATGGGTTTTGACAAAGAGATCTTTCCCCTACTTTACATGAAAAAGTAAAGTAGGATTTATTTTAAACCAGGTTTGTTAATTTCTCAATGGAGGCACCATAGTTAATTACATCTTAACAATTGAGATTCCTTAAGAATACTCTCTATTAAGGTAAATAATTATTATCTCCAAATATTTCAAAGATAGAACTACCAACAAATTGGTTATTTTTGGAAAATCAAGTGGGATTGATCTAAAGGAGGGTATTATCAAAATCAAAAGGAGATGAGTAGGGGATGCTCATGATACTAGGAAACCTAGTAAGCATCCCAAACTATCCTATGGTTGGGCTTAATATTTTTGAAATTTGAGAAAAAAATATATGTTTGAGTTGAACTTTTTATTAGAAATCTAAGGCTTACAATTCCATAATAGAAGATCATGGAAATACCTAAGAGGTGAGGATTTATTCTTGTAGCCCACAAAGGATAACAAAAACCTCGAATCCTAAATCTAGGGAGCTTTGGAGAGGGCCAAGGCACGACCTAAATCTAATGCAAAAAATGGGTATATGGTTTACCTCCACAAGCGAGGATAAACCACGCGACTGTTAGACTTACAACCGCCTAAGGATGGTCATCAACTAACTCCTCTATGATTTTAAATTCATGTAGGCAAGTCTTCATCCTTTGCAAGATAGCTAGGTTGTTATTTATTTAGAAAGGAGACTAAATCCTTAAACTCATTACCTAAGAGACTAGATCATGAAGGGCATAAACTCATGACTTAATATAATGTACAAAATTTTGTTAAGTTTATTTTCATTTTGGACATTTTATTTGACCTATGGGATTTCATATGCCTAATGCATGAGAAGATTGATTATAGGCCAAAATCAAAAAGAAGGAGGTGTGTTTCCACCATGGCTCTCAAAGGTCAAGTCATTTTCTCTGAGGTGGAAGCCTCCATTAGCAGTGAAGCAATATGATTTATGCATGATGTGAGACATACAATATCGAGCTAAGGGGTTGCTAAATTTTTTATTATCTTCATTTATGTCCTAGGCTTTAGGTATGAGTTATTTAATTTTAATTCTGAGTTGATTAATTGGATAGAAAATTTATTTTTTTTCTAAGAGTCTAATCCCATTCAGGCCATTCAACAACCATCAAGCAAATAAGAAACTAGAAAAATCATGCCATTTCTAATGCACAAGCTAAACAAACATCAAATAATTTTATAAAGCTAGCATAAAAGAATAAGAGGCTGATGTGGTCAGGCTCCACCACACAAACCCGAAAAGAAAAATGGGTAGCCAAGCTCTACCCTTATACAGCCCGAATTACAAATGAATGATTACAATTAAAATGAATTCATGTTATGGGGGTCTTCATTCTTCATTTCTTTATTTCTTCCTTTCTTCAATTCTTTCTTTTTTTGGTTGGTTGGGATATGGTTGCTCCAAGGCTTCACATGGTGCATAAGACTTAGTCTTATGACCAATGTTCACCTTAATTCCCCCCTTAATATTCATTCTAAATCTTAATTGCAAAAATTACATCAAAATGGGAAAGATAAATCTAACTAAACTTGCAAAATAGAGATTAGCTAAACATACCACACAACCCAAGTAGTTATAGGAATAATTTAGACTTGGCACCCCACACATGGGTCACCAAGCCCACCTGTCCTAATTTGGATCACACTTAGGGGTATAAGCGACATGCATAGCAAAAGTATTTATATTTTCATTACACACCCTTAAGCACAATCCCTGCAGAAGACATGATTAGACTAAAATCATCCTATCAGCTAGTCTACTTACATGCACCCTAACATCCAGTTTAAAAAAATTACATCAAAAAATAAAATCAGGCATCAAACCATGCACTGCCCTAACATAGAGCTAAAAATGGTGACTTAGCCTAATGTGTGTGGCATTTAAAGCTTGTGTGGCATGTCTTAGCTAGGCTTTAAGGTTTGAATTTTCTAAGTGTGATAGATTCAACTTAGAGGGTGATTTTATTTTAAGTGATTTAGTTGATTTGTCAATTTTATTTGATGATTTGATTTGGTCTGAATGAACCTGCATTTAGTTACTAAAAGTTGTAAAGAGAAGAGAAGCAAACTTCTCTTTCATCCCTACCATAAGTAATTTCTAAGGTAGATTCATTAATGATTTTTGTTTAGTGATTGTTTTATTATGTGTTTTAATTAACCCTAAGTTTAGATTTGCTCTAAATAAACCTATTCAATAAGAAAGGCATCTTAGGATTAGTTAAGGTGAATTACTATCACATAACACAACCATTTATTTCTTTCCAACATGTATATCATGCATATGAATAATCCCAAGCATACCTATACATGCAATGCAAATTTTAGCACACCTTAATGATGAATGCAAAGAGATGTTGTTTAAGAAAATTTGGATATTTCCATGAATGCATGTTTTTATTATGTAGAAAAGGGGGATTTCTTATCCATTAACAAAATGCACATCCATATGTATAAAAGACATAAGTGAGTACGGCATCATTATTTTCTACACCAGGGGTGTAAGGTACAAGAACTACTTGGGGCTACTTAGAGCCTTGCAACCTTGGGATGTCCAGACTAATATACCACTTTTCTTAAATACATGTAAATGTACAAAAGGGAACAAATGGATGAGGAATCATGCAAAAGATTTTTGTATTTGATTTGGTTGTATAATTTACATGTGTAATGTAAGAATCCTTCTTAAGTCATAACATAGGAGTGCATAGGAATAGATTTAAGCAAGTGTTGTGTTCTTTTCAAATGAACTATACACTTTGCAAATTCTATACAAGTCCATGTTAAGGGAAGAGAAGAAAACAACATAAAAATACACATCTTATGCTATAATCGCATGCAAACTTATAAGTACTTATAAGTAGCATCACTTCATTTATAATCTTTGATTTATAGGTTTTCAAAATACTTTTTGGTTTAATAGTGATAATAACCACTCACAATCTTAACTTTAGCTAAAACATGTTAATTAATTGATTTTTCAAAAGATATGAATGCATGATTTCATATGGAAAATAATATTTAGCATGTTTGGAAAGAAATAAAGTGATGTAAGCATATGACTTCATTCACCCTAATTAATTTCTAAGGACAATCCTATAAGATAAGATTATTCAAAGTGAATCAAAATTCTTTAGAGAGATCTTTATTTATTTATTTATTTATTTATTTTTAATTGATTTGACTTAGGAAATGTGAGGAAGGTTTGTTGGTCCTAACCTATTTTCCCCATGTGTAATTTAGTTTAGTTGAATTTTAGAATAATTAGGTTGATTTTATGTTTTGTTTAGGTTAAGGTGTGAATTAAATCTATTAATTACCCTTACCTACACCACTTTAACATAATTAACCAAACAATTATGAGCCAACATATGATATGCAACCACATGAAATTTAAATCAGCAATGCACCTAAGAAATAAAGGGACCTAATGCAATTGGCTCACAATTATTAATTAATTAAGCTAAAGGGTTTAATTAAGTACTTTCATAATCATCCTACACATGTAGTTTGATTATAATTTCTTTGAAGCCTCTTAGGTTATTGAACACCTAAGAATTTACCCAAGATTTTAAAGATTAAGTTCTGGAATGATTTGATTTTAAGTTTAGTTAATTAAGCCATTTAATGAAGTGATTAAATCATTAATCAATTTGCTAATTAATTAAGTCTTTATCCAAAATGAAATAAACTTAGGGGAAAAGATTTGGAAAAGAAATCCTAATCTCATTCCATAAGTCCATTCACTATTTCATAATGATTAACAAACTTAATTAATGAATTTATCACCATTTGATAGGTTAATTAATCATTTATTTAGTAAAAGAGGGATTAAAGATGAAATTTGCAATTCCCCTAATTAATCCAACAATAAATTCCAAGAAAATCATGAGAGGCAGAGGTCATCCCATTAATTAACTCTAGGAAGTTTGGAATTAATTATTGAAGTAATTAAGGAGTAATTAGGCTAATTACATTCCCAATAAAACCCAAATTGAGTGAAGGTTACTATTCAAAATTAATTAAACTTACTTTTATATTATTCCCCTTTGAAATACCTTTAAAATGAGCCCTCATTTATATTTTTTTGGATTTTTCTATATTTAATTATGATTTTATGAAGTTCCTCTGATTAATGGATAATTAAAATAGCCTAATTAATTAATTAATCCCATCGGCACCACGTGGACTCCTGACGCGGCGCGCATTCCACCTGGCATGACGGGATTGGTTATTTAAGTTGTCACATCGTGTCATTTGGCGTGACGTTTCTCCACAGTCGATCTAAGATCGGTCTTAATCTCATTGTTCAAGCTAAAATTAAAGGGAGATATAATAGGATTTAATCACAAATGCCTGTTCCAATCACGTGGAATGGATGGTGTATGATTTATCTCCTCCCAAGCGGCGAGATGGATGTCATCTGTCGATCATTGCTCAATTCAGCTCACCTGAGCTCGATGGGGTTCAAACTCACCCCACACCTTCAGAGGAGCACAAGCAAAAGATCTAACGGCTAAAATCTAATGGGATTACAATTCCCTTCACAAAGGACCAAGCATTTTTTAACTTAGGATCAGTTTTGAGCAATACCTCGCCAGAGGCTATCACCAGTGCTTCCAATGGAGGAGGTAGCTTGTTTAGTAGAGACGAAGCCCTGTTGAAGGTATCAAGCTTTGATTTAAAGTGGATTGCTCGGTTCACCAAGCTCCCCTTCAATGGTGAGCGGGCTTGATCAAGGTGAGGTTTCCCATGGCTTGGAGACTTGGGAAACACCTTGGTTGAGCTCGACGAGGTCCCTTGATGGTGCTTGCAAGAGTAATTTGAGTTTAGTGGAGAATTGGATGAGTTGGAGTTTCACTTCACCTCCCCTATTTTGGCTTTGAGGAGAAATTGAGGAAGCTTGGAAATGGCTTTGGGAAGTTTGTAGAAGCTTGCTTTTGATTCCTCAAGCTCAATAGAATGCAATGTCTCTAGTTTGAGTGGGAATGAGGGGGAGTATGTCTCCCCCTCCTTGGATCGAAAGACCTAGACTAGCTTTGCCATTTTAGCTCAGTTGCTCTGAATTATTGGTTTGTTTAGGCTATTAGAAACTCCATGTGATTCATTCTAGGCAGAGGAGTGGAGGAGAGGGAGTGCCCATGTGCTAGGTGAGTGTATGGGGTGATCCAAGTGGTTAATTCCCATTGGAGGGGTCGGTTTGGTCTTAGGTTGGGTCATGGACCAAACCCATTGGGTCATATTCACCACCTCCCTTAGTGTCCACATGGACAACTAGGAAGATGCCAAGTGACCATGAGGAAGAATTGGCCAAATTCCAAGTGAATTTGGCCATAAGATCCCCTTTGACCTAGGGGTAAAATGGTCATTTGGCTTTGATTTTGATTTTACCAGATTTGAAATGATACAAAAATAGGTTGGGCCAAATTTCAAGTGATTTGGAGTTCATTTGGTTTGAATTGGTTCAATTTGACCCATTTAAGTCAAATTGGGTTAGGTTGACCAATTGGTCAAATTGAGCCAAACCATGGGTTAGGTCAAGTTCAAATGATCATTTGCAGCCTATTAGTATCATTGGTTTGGTTCAATTTGGTTTAATTTTGGTTTTGGTTCATTTAGGTTCATTTAGGTCAAATGGGTCAAGTTGACCAATTTGGCCCATTTGACCCAATTGGGTTAGGTCAAGGGTTTGTTTAAGCTTGGTTGATCATTTGAAATGTTTTGCAAGCTTTGGTTTCAATCAATTTTAGTTTAGTTTGATTTCAAGTGGATTTGACCTTTTAGGTCAAGTTGGGTTCATGGTCAATTGGGCTATGTTAGGTCTAGTTGGCTAATTGAAGCTTTGGTTAAGTTCAACAAGTGATTTAGAATGAATTTGACCCATTAGTTGTAATAAATTTGGCTTAGATCAAGATTTGACCCATTTTGACTTATTAGGTCAACTTGGGTCAACTTAGGTCAAGCGGCCAATTAGACTTGGTTTGGCTCAATTGATGGATTGGTCAAGTTCATCATTGGTTATGAATTGGTTTAGATCAATGGTTTCAATCAATTTGGCATTAAGTGGATTTTGGCTAGTTTAGGTTTCATTTGGGCTAAGTGTTGACTTAATCAAATGCTAGGTTTGACTTTAGTTTGACCCAATTTGAGAGATTGATCATCATAGGATGATTGTTGCTGACAATATGAGGCTTAGATGGGCTTAGTTCAATACAATTTGGGTTGGATTAGAATTTGGCTCAAAATGGTCCTTCAAGTCACTTTGGGTCAAGTGAGCCTAAGTGGGGTGAATTGGCTTGATCAAGGCTTGATTCAAGTTTGGTTGAACTCACATATGGACTTATGATTGAAATATAAATCCAATTGCAAGTGATTTGGAGTCAAATGTGGTTTGATTCATTTGACAATTTCAAGTCAAAAAAGGGTGAACATGCGTTTGAATTGGGTTAGTTTGATTTTGTTTGATGATTGAAGTTTATGTTTATACTTAGGCATGTGATTGAAGGAATGATTGTTTGAAGAGAAAATCAAAGGTTTGGATTGATTTGAGAATGATTTGACTAAGTTCAAGGATTTGACTTGAAAGATCATAAGTTGGATTTAAGTTGGATTTAAGTTGGATTTGGATTTGAGTTTTGAATTTAATTTTGGTTATTTGAATTTATATTTTATTTATATTTGTGAATATAAATGAGAATATAAATGGGTTATAAGAAAATATTTTGAGTTTGGAGTGATTTGGATTTGATTTGAGCTAAGTCCATATGACGAAATCAAAAGGGCTTAGGAAAGATTTTGGATTTGGAATTGAGTTTTTGTTTTGGTTATTTGAATTTATATTTCATTTATATTTGTGAATATAAATGAGAATATAAATGGGTTATGAGAAAATCTTTTGAGTTTAGAGTGATTTGGATTTGATTTGAGCTAAGTCCATAAGATGAAATCAAAAGGGCTTATGAAAGATTTTGGATTTGGAATGGAGTTTTGGATTTTGTTTTGGTTATTTGAATTTATATTTCATTTATATTTGTGAATATAAATGAGAATATAAATAGGTTATGAGAAAATTCTTTGAGTTTGGACTGATTTGGATTTGATTTGAGCTAAGTCCATAAGATGAAATCAAAAGAGCTTAGGAAAGATTTTGGATTTGGACTTGAGTTTTGGATTCGGTTTTAGTTATTTGAATTTATGTTTCATTTATATTTGTGGATATAAATGAGAATATAAATGGGTTATGAGAAAATCTTTTGAGTTTGAAGTGATTTGGATTTGATTTGAGCTAAGTTCATAAGATGAAATCAAAAGGGCTTAAGAAAGATTTTGGATTTGGAATTTAGTTTTGGATTTGGTTTTGGTTATTTAAATTTATATTTCATTAATATTTGTGAATATAAATGAGAATATAAATGTGTTATGAGAAAATATTTTGAGTTTGAAGTGATTTGGATTTGATTTGAGCTAAGTTCATAAGATGAAATCGAAAGGGCTTAGGGAAAATTTTGGATTTGGAATTGATCATGGGTTTTAAACATTTGAGATTTGATTCATGATTTGAATTTTGGAATTGATTTATGATTTGAGAAAATCAATTGAGTTAAATTTGATTTAAGATTTGATTTTGAAGTTTGATTTTAAAAGAAGAAAGCAAGGATTGGGTTCAAGCTATAGAGTAGGCAAATCCTCCTAATACTCCTAAGGCATAACCTATTCCTATGGCTAACTCTTCTAAGCCTCTCGGATTAGGTTAAGTGTTCACCTAATTATTAGAAGTGTCTTAAGACTAAGGAACTCTTAGTGACTAGAGGAGTCCTATGTCTAAGATGAAGAAGTTGAAAGCTCGCTCCGAAAGTGAGGTCAACAAAGAGCGCCCAATAGGTGTGGTGTGACTGACAAGGCATATCGCACATATTGGTATTGACCAAGATGATCAACATCATTCAAATGATCACAAGCACTAACAGAAATGATTTGCTACTAAACTAGAGGTGTAGAAGGAATCAAAAGCTTAGTGCAGTGTGACTCTACTTATGTCAAAACATAAGAGAACTAAGGGGGCATCCACTAGGGACTGAGTATGTGAGCCTTCCACTAGAGGAAAAGGCTCAAGTCATCCACTAGGGGATGAGAGGTTATGAAATCCATTGCGGGATTAGAATTTGGAATCCACTGGGAATAAAAGATGTGAACCTTTTGCTAGGGGAATAGGTTCGAGTTGGATTAAATTGATTCCACTAGGAAAATTGAAAAGATTTGCATCTCACTGAGGAGAAGCTAATTGATTTGACTCCACTAGGGGAGGTTAGTTGATTTTTTTTTCAGATTTTAAGTTTTGAATTTTGAGATAGACCCTATTGGTTTGTGATGGATCACACTGAGTAGGGGTCATGTCGGTCTTGGCCTACTTCAGATTTACCAATCCAAAGGGGTAGTCTACCGACCACATGGTAAGACTATCCAACCAAAAGGGTTGCCTTTCAGTGTGCAGCAGCTGTACTAGGAATAAAGTGTAGTAGACTTGTATCCTCCAAAGTATGGATCACTCATTGGGGTGATGGTGGCAAACAATTGAACCCAAACGACTCTTGAGTGAATGCAGGACTTAAATCAGTTCAAAAATAGTCAAAATTAATTACATTTTTAAGGCCCAAGCTTCTCAACAGGGCGTCATCTCTACTAGACGAAGCTACCTCGGTCGATCCCACCAAGGTTGATTTATCAAAGTTAGAATGAATTGGATTTTAAATTAATTTATCGGAGCTAATGTCCAGCAGTGAGATCGACCGAGGTGATTTGCATAAGTAGCCCTTGTAGTCATGCATTCATTTCTTTCAAAAATTAATTAAATAAAAAATTATTTCCTTTATGTCAATTTGCATGTGTTAGCTTAAATTAAAAATATGTGTGGCTATTATCACTATTAAATCTCAAATATATTTTCAAAAAAAAAAAAATCTAATAAATTATAATATGTGTTGTGACTTTAGTTATACATACATAGGAGGTGCTTGTGAATATAACCTTAGTGTATGAACTAGAGTTTCTCTCTTTCATTCATGTGTTGATTTGCATAAGTATGAATGTTAATGGGTATATTAGTCTGGGCATTCCGGGGATGCATAGCTTTAAGTTGCCCCAAGGAGGTCTCTACCTCACTCCCCTAGTGCAAAATAATGGCAACGTACCCATTTGATTTCATTCTTATGCATCTTGACATTATATTTTAGATAGAGCTTTAATTCAATTACATAAGTAAATCAATTAAATTAAACCCAACTTTTGCATGGTTTTCCATTCTTATAGTTGCTTACACATTCACATATATATAAGAGTAGTGGATATATTAATCTGGACATTTTGGGGATGCATGGCTTAAAGTAGTCCTAAAGAGGTCTCTACCTCACTCCCCTAGTGCAAAATAATGGTGTCGTACCTACTCAAAACTTTTATATATGTGTATGTGTGATATAACTAGTTAATGAAAATCATAATTCAACCAAATCAAACTTTACTTTTGCATGATTCTCATTCTTATAGTTGCTTATACATTCATATGTATATAAGAGTAGTGGGTATATTATTCTGGACATTCCTAGGATGCATGGCTTTAAGTAGTCCCAATGAGGTCATTATCTCACTCCCCTAGTGCAAAATAATGGTGTCATTTTAAAAACTATTATACATTTGTGTGCACATTTAACGATGAATGAAAATCCCTTTTCTATTAAAATATATGCATTCATATTTTGTTCAAGTGGTTGAATTGA
Source organism: Cymbidium sinense (assembly GCA_021442155.1). Lineage (NCBI taxonomy): Eukaryota > Viridiplantae > Streptophyta > Magnoliopsida > Asparagales > Orchidaceae > Cymbidium > Cymbidium sinense. The sequence goes on along the minus strand of CM038222.1, from coordinate 80,645,702 downwards.
TTAGTCATATAATTTGAAGTTCTTTTCTTATGCTTAGTAAGAATTTAGATAGAGTTTTAAATTAATATGATAAAATAATTCAACCAAATGAAACATCAATTCCAAGTACATTTGCTTACATTCATCATTTAAGTGTGTTAAGATACAAATTGCATATAGGTATGTTTCAGACTTAATCATATGCATGCTATAAATGATGGAAGGAAATGAAAAAATATGTGTCATGTGATAGTAGTTCATTCCAATTAATCTCAAGATGTCATTCTAGCTTAGATTAAGCCATCACTTCTAGCTCTATGTTAAGGCGGTGCATAGTTTGGTGTATATTTATTTTGTGATGTATTGTTATAGACTGGATGTTAGGGTGTATGTTTTGTAGACTGGATGTTAGGTCGTGATTAGCCTAATCATGTTTTCTACATGATATTGTGCTTATGGGGTGCTTAAAATAAATAAAAATTCTTTCTTTTGTGGGTTGCTTAACCCCTAAGCATAATCTAAATTATGACAGGTGGACTTGATTACCCATGTGTAGGATGTTAAGTCCAAATTATACATATAAATGCTTGGGTTGTATGGTGTGTTTAGCTGACACTTATTTTGTAGCTGTAGTTAGATTTACTTTTCCTATTTTTAATGTAATTATGCATTAGGAATAAAGATTAGTGTTATGGGGGATTAGGATGAGCAGAGGCTAGAAGGCTTTGACCTGGGAGGCCCCGTGATGCCTTTGAAGCAAGCACGTCCAAAGCAAATTCAAATAAAGAAATGGAGGAGATATGAAGAAAGAAGATAAGAAGACCCCCATAGCATTCATTTATTTGTAAAATTTGTAATTATTCTTTCATATAGCGAGTTGTATAAGGGTAGAGCTCGGCTACCCATTTCTCTTTTCGGGTTGTACGGTGGTACCCGACCGCACTGGCCTATTATTCTTTTACGTTGGGTTTATAAATTATTTGATGCTTTGTTTACACTGTGCAATAGAATTGGCATGTCTTTTCATAGTTTATTATATATATGTGGTGATTTAATGTGTGGCCTAGATCTAGTTAGGCTCTTAAGAAAATTAATTTTTCTACCCTAACTACAACTCATAACTACTTTTCTAAATAACTCATAACCTCATTTAAATCTTAGGCATTAAATCAAGATAATTAAAAGATTTAGCAACCCCTTAGCTGGATGTTGTATGTTTAATATCATGCATGTCATCTTGATTCACACTTGTAAAATGAAGGCCTCCATTCTTACACATATGGGAACCGCTTGACCTGTGAGAGCAACGCCTAATGACAGAGCTTCACCATCTTTTCTCTTGATTTGGCCCATAACTCATTTCAACATGCATTTAGGAATATAAAAATCCTATAGCCTTTGTTCAAAATGAAGAGTCCAAAATCAAATAAAACTTGATAAAATTTGCATTAGACTAGATAATTGTTCATACCACTCATGCTCTAGTCTCTTAGGGAGTGGATTTAAGGACTTTAATTTTTTTCTAAATAATAACAACCTAACCATCTTGCAAAATATATTACTTGACTACATGGTTTTAAAATGTAGGAGGACTTAGTCTGCCACTCTAAGCGGTTATAAGTACAGTAGTCAGGTGGTTTACCCTCTCTTGTGGAGGTAAATCATATACCCATTTTTGCTTAGATTTAGGACGTGCTTTGGCCCTCACTAAAGCTCCCTAGATTTAGGATCTGAGATTGTTCTTTTCCCTCGGGCTACAAGCATAAATCCTCACCTCTTAGGCATTTTCACAACCTTGTGTTATGAGATTATAAGTCTTAGCTTTCCAATAAAATTTCAACTTATACATATAATTCTCTTCAATTTTAAATATGTAAAGTCCAATCATAGAATAAGTTGGAATGCTCACTAAGTTTCCTAGTATCATGAGCATTCCCCCAATCATCTCCCTTTAGCTTGAATAATAAGTCTCTCCTTTTGATCTATCCTAATTGATTTTCCAAACATAGCTAATTTATTGATAGTCTATCTTTAAAATCTTTAGAGACAATAATTATCTACTTTAATCGAGAGTATTCCTAAGAAACTCACATTCCTTAGGATGTAATTAACAATGGGGGCTTGCCCCTATAGGAAATTTTAGAGACCTATTTAAATAAACCCTACTTTATTTATCCATATAAAGTAGGAGAAAAATCTAGTACATTCAAAGATCTGTCATGCCTTAGGAGCCATTATTAGGTGATTAGGTTCATCATAGGGTAGTGATTTCTATCTTTCGAGATAGTGCATTATTCCTTGATGTCATACCCAATCACCTCAATAAGTACACCATCAGTTATATGTGGTGTCCCTCATACACATAGAATCAAAAATAAACACCACAGTAGTTAGCTTTGAAACATCAAAACCTTTCAAATAAGCCGTGCTCAATTCGGACAAGTCTATGTGAATGTCGAGCAGTTGGAAGCGATAATGTGCATTTTTAAACTAAAATTGATTCAATTTGATGTCGACTCGAACCAAATGGCCTCCGATCATGAAATTGGCTGCATGATTGCATTCAAAATATCAAAATTAATTAAAATTCATATTTCATATCGACCAATTATTATCCAATCAAAGAAAATAAATAGAATAGGCAATTTCACACATACTGAAGTCAAGAGGCTTCGGCGCTATCCGAATGAGCTTCTTTCATGAAACGGATTGTGTCGTTGTCTCTGAAACATCAAAAACTATTAAACAAGACCTTTTATGGTCGACTCAACCAAGTGTGAAGCAAATGGTGAGCTAGTGTGATGTTTAAATTAACCTTAAATTTCCCTCGTATCTTTCCCTCAGTTGCACAATCCACTCATGGTTCGGTTGTTTCATCCCACTCCCGATTCCACCCCTTCGCTCAGTTAGTTTTCCTAAAAATTGAAAGCTCATTTGCTCGGCTTCGTCTCCCTCAACTGCAAGCTAGAAATGAAATTGCAAGGAACCGCAAGCTTCCCCCTCAACCGGAAGCATGATCTCCCTCTTTTCACACTCGATCCCATCTCCCTCTAGTTTATGGCCCGCATTCACTCTCTCCCCTCTCAGTTCACTCCCAAAAAGGTGGTAAGTCCCTCATCCAAAAGGATTTTCTCTCGCATTCGCTTGTTGGCCTCCCCTATCTACTCCTCTTTCTCCCTCTCAGTTCTAGCTATAGTGCCATCCCCCCCCCCCCCCCAATCAAACACCTAGCTCATGTCTCTTCTTAGCCAACCCTCCTTATCTCTCAATTCCAGCCACAAAATTTGCCACTTGTGACTTTTCACATCTCCATTTCTCTTCCCAAATTGCCCACACTAAACCAAGCACATCTCTCAAGAAATCCCTCCCTAAAATAGCTAACAAACTTGGAAGCACTCCAAACAATCCGCCTCATAGTTTTGGAGTTCAACATACTCCCTTTCATGGCATCACGCTCAAAATGTTTCCTCTTCATATTCTTGGCTTACTATTTAGCTTTCTCTCATTTTTTATAAAACCCATTTCATTTACAAAATTCTCCATATTTCTTTCTAACCGCCTTAACTTTATGCGTTTGAAGGCCTCAGTCTCTTTCTCTCCTCCAAAATAAAAAAACCATTTTTCAAGATATAATTTATGATGATATACTTTTGAGATATGTAAATATGTGTGTGGGAATTATATGTATATGCATATGTTTATTTTTATGTAGGTTTGAAGGCTCACATGCTTATCGTATAAACGAGATGAAAATTATGAGGTGTTTCAAAACACACCGCCACCATCGTATGACGGCAGCCCAAAATAACTGTTAGATGTTGCACCCTTATCTGAAATGTCAAAAATTTGAGAAATTGAGACTTAAATAAATTTAAATAGAAATCATCTAAACTTAAATTGAAAAAAAAAATACTTGTACAAATAAACATTTAATCAAAGAAAAATAGACGAGGAGTACTTAGAGGGAAACTTTGAAAGAATAAAACACTTACTTAGAATGCAATCAAATATTTTCTCTCCTCTCATATTCCAAGACACTCCAACCTCTCAAGCATATGAAGTGAAGCCCATAACACTCCAATTTATAAGGAGAAAATGAGCATCATTTGATGGCCCACCCATAAATATAAAAATGACTTTTAATTGAATAATTAAATCTTATTAAGCATTGAGTTGAGTAACTGATTATTAGTGTTGAAATTGAAAATTTACTCTTAAGCAAGAGAAATATAAATAGGATATTGTAAACTTTCAAAGTATTACAATTATATTGAATGGGTCAAGGTGATTTGAATTTGCATTGTGGGATTAAATGCCTTTAAAAACACATAAATGATTATTCAACATATTAAATGGATAGAAATAATACAAAGAAAGCTTCAAAATAAAACTTAGATTACATTTGAAAGTTCTTTAGGGAGCACAAATGAATACTTTTGGTAAACCTAAATAGCTTGTTAACCAACATAAGATGGGTTTTTCAACGAACGAGGGGTTATGCTTTGAATTGTATTGAACAAGTTAAAAATAGTAGAAGCAGCTCAAGTGAATCTCACAAAAATTTGATTATTCATTAATGAGCATGAATTAACTATTCAAATTTAGAGATTCAACAAATACATTTAATGCAAGAAAAGATATAACATTTTGAGTGCAAATATAAATCTAATTCTACTCCACATTTGCCATCGAATCTGCAACTCTTCATACAAGCAGACAGAAGGCAATATTAAATTAAATTCCACATGAATTATGGAGCTTCGTTCAATCCAAAGATAGAAAATTTTCATTCCAATTATGATTTTCAAAATCAATAATTTCATTAATTGGATGAAATTATTTAAGCCGAAAATAGCCGCATGGGCCTCGACATAATGCTGAATGTTTAAATTCAAGCGTCTAAGGGTACTGCGGGTTAAAAATAAATAAATTTAGAATTTATTTTGTATTTGAGAAAACATTACAAATTCATAATTGTATCTCAAGAATACAAATATTTCAAAGAATTAATCATTAAATTTTATAAAATATAAATATATTTTCTAAAATACAAAAAATATTCAGCTGTAAAGTCATGCAATACAGCTACGAGCTTTAACCTATAGATGATCCTCTGTTAGGAGCTAAACAAAGTGGACAAGATCTAAAGTTCTTAAATATATTTAATCCAATTAATTAACTACCCGATGATGAGAATAGAGATTTCAAGGAGGGATATTCATCATCAAAATGTGCTTACAAGCTCAAATCAAATTAATATAAATTAATTATCAAAATAAATATAAAATCAAACAAATCACTAAGCTCTAAATGACTAAATGAAAATCATTAACCTAAAAAAAGTTAAAGCGAAATCCAATTCATCCACCTTCCACAACTGTTTGTTGGAGGTGATAAATTAAGAAAATTCTAGCTCACAAAGGAGCTAGTGTCAAATCAAGTGTTCTACTATGTTCTCTCTCAATCAATCTCATTCCAGTAAGGATGTGGCTGTCCTCTAATTGTGTGGCTTGGCTAGTAGGCTCCACATATGATGTAGTTATGACCAGAGTCCTCTGATCGAGTGATTGTCACTAAATGATATCATTATATTATCATGATTGCAGCAGTATGCTCCTAATGGCTCTGTGATTGAGTTGTGAACTATAGGGTGCACTTGATAGGGCATAAAGCTCTCTATCAGATAAGTTTTCCTTAAGCTTATCTCCTTAGACAAACACCACCCTAAGTTTACAAGGTTTTCTTGGACGATGCAACCCATGGCTGCTAATAAAGATCCTTCGATCAAGTTGGGTCGACTACCTCCTCTGACTAAGCAGACTAGGATGGAACCATGGGATCTTGATCAGGTGCTTCATCATTCCCCCAACCATCCGCTTTAAGTTAAAATGATAAATTTTATAAATTCTAAATTCCAAAACTCCACATACTACTACTATACGCTACGCATTTAGTGATCTAACTACTAGCCTTAATCAAAAGTTCTCTCTTAGCATTAGGAGGGGTACTTAACTATAGATGCTTGCGCTTATAGGAAACTAAAACCATATCTAAAGTCTTTACAAAATGAGGGTGAAATCTCTGGGTAGTGTCTTATCTACTATTCCATCTACCTTCTAAAAATTTAACTAACATAAATCATACTCTCTTCATCGAGAGGTCAGTGGAAAATTTTAGAACCCACACTCTCATGTTGAATAGGATTCTTTAAGGTTAACTTAAACTTAGGATTAATAAAAAAAATTAATATGCCATTCACTAAAGAAAACTAAATCATAAAAAATATGCTTTAGAAAGTGCCTTAATGTAGGGATGAAAGGGGGTAAGCCTCTTTCTTCTCTTTATAACACTTAGATGTAAAGTAGAAATTAAATAAAATAAAATAAAACATAAACTAAAATTTACAAATCAACTAAACAACTTGAAATGAAACCAACCTTCATGGTTAAATTAATTTCTTCTAAGTGTAGAGAATTATAACTTTAATATGTAGTTAAGACATACCACATAAAGCCGTAGCACACACATTAGATTTAAGCAATCACTTCTAGTCCTAAGTTAGGATGGTGTATGTGTGATGTATATTTTATTTTGTGATGTAATATTTTAGACTAGATGCTAGGGTGTATATTTTGTAGACTGGATGTTAGGCTGCTCTTAGCCTAATCATATTTTCTATAAGGAATTATACTTAAGAGGATGCTTAAAAATAAATATAAATGATTTTCTTGCAGTTGCTTAAGCTCCTAAGCATAATTCATATCATGACAGGTTGGCTTGGTTACCCATGTGTAGGATGCTAAGTCCAAATTATATATAACTGCTTCGGATTATATGTATGTTTAGCTAACCTCTCTTTTACAGGTGTAATTAGATTTATCTTTTCCCATGAAGTTTAAGTTTGCAGTAGGAATTATGATTAATGTTATGAAGGATTAGGATTAGCAATGGCCATAAGGCTTAGTCTTGGGGTGCCTTGTGATGCCTTTGGAGTTCATCAAGTCAAGTCAAAGAAGAAGGAGATATGAGGACATGAAATAGAAGAATGAAGGAGTGAAGATCCCCATAGCATATATTCATTTCTAATTGTAATTATTTTTTATATTCTGGGTTGTATAATGATAGAGCTTGGCTACCCATCTTTTCTTTTTTTCAGGGTGTACGGTAGTTCCTGGCAGCACCGGCCTTTTATTCTTTTGCGATAGTCTATAAAAAAGTTTGATGATTTGTTTAGATTGTGCAATAGATTGCATCTTTTTCATAGTTTCTTCATGTTTGATACTTTAATGTGTGGCCTAGATACGGTAAGCTCTTAGGATAAAATTTATTTTTCTACCCAATTAATAAGTCATAACCAAATTATAAAATAATTCACAACCTCATCATAAAGCTTAGGCTCTAAATAAGATAACTAAAAGATTTAGTAACCACTTAACAGAATGTTGTATGTTTCACATCATGCATGCATATTATTTCTTCCTTGAATAAGTGGGGTCTCCATCCTTACAGGATAGAGAAATGCTTGACCTATGAGGGCATCCCATATGATGGAGAACACCTCCTTCTTATTTTTTTAGACAATAACTCTATTTCATCATGCATTTAGGCATAAAAATTCTAAGCCTTTGTCCAAATGAATGTGCCAAAATGAAATAAAAATTATAAAATTTTGCATTTTAGATTAAGTCATATGCTCATACCACTCATGCTTTAGTCTTTTAGGGAGTGAGTTTAGGACTTTAGTTTCTTTCCAATTAAATAACAAGACAAGCCATCTTGCAAATTCATAAGACTTTAGTTTAGGACATGTTTATCCTCTCTTGTGGAGATAGACCCTTTTGTCCCCATTTCGCTTTGATTTAGGTCATGCACTAGATTATTCTAAAGCTCCCTAGATTTAAGATCCATGTTACTTGTTTCCCTTGGGCTACAGGCATAAATCCTCGCCTCTTAGGCATTTTCACAATCTTATATTAATGAATTATAAGCCCTAGCAATCTAATAAAATTTCAACTCAAATAAAATAAGTCCTCTCTCTTTCAAACATATAAATTCTCACTATATGATAGATTGGAGTGCTCACTAGGCTTCCTAGTATCATGAGCATTTCTTACTTATCTACCTTTGGATTCCAAAATAAGTCTTTCCAATTGAATAATCCCATTTGATTTTCTAGAATAACCAATCCTTTGATAGTCTTAACCTTGAAATCTTTAGAGATAAAAATTGTCTACTTTAATCGAGAGTATTCTTAAGAAATTTCATTTCCTATGATGTAATTAACTATGGAGGCTTGCCTCCAAAAGGAACTTAAGAACCCAACTTAAAATAAACCCTACTTTACTTTTCTATTTAAAGTAGGGAAAGATCTCTGGTATATTCGAAGACCCATCATGCCTTAAGAGTCCTTATTATGTGATTAGGTCCATTGTAGGGTGATGTCTCTGTCTTTCGAGATATTACATCATACCTTAATATCGTACCTGATCACTTTAATAAATATCTCTTAAGATCTGTGTGGTGTCCACCCACATCCAAAAATAAACACCACACATAATTTTTAAGGCATGTATAAAAATAGTAAGAGAGTTACTGTTAGAATGTTTTATTTTTTGAAGAAACAAAATATGTGGCCTCAATGTTTTATGACATGTGTGAAAAATTACATTAATATATTTTCATGCATCTTATATCTCTATGAAACTTTTTTTTTGCACATATTTTTGTTTACACATCATATGTTATCTTTCAATATAATTAAATTAATAATCTTAACAACATTTGGCCAATTACATAATTTTTAAGGCATGTATAAAAATAGTAAAAAAGCTACTATTACAATGTTTTCTTTTTTGAAGATACAAAATACTTGGCCTCAATTCTTTAAGACATGTGTGAAAAAATTATATTAAGATATCTTCATACATCTTATATCTCTATGATTTTTTTTTACATATTTCTATTTACACATCATATGTTATCTTTAAATAGAATTAAATTAACAATCTTGATAACATTTGGCCAATTACATAATTTTTAAGGCATGTATAAAATAGTAAGAAAGCTATTGTTACAATGTTTCCTTTTCTGAAGATACAAAATACTTGGCCTAAATTTTTTGAGACATGTGTGAAAAAATTATATTAAGATATCTTCATACATCTTATATCTCCATGAAACTTTTTTTTGCACATATTTTTGTTTACACATCACATGTTATCTTTCAATACAATTAAACTAACAATCTTAACAACATTTGGCCAATTACATAATTTTTAAGGCATGTATAAAAATAGCAAGAAAGCTACTGCAATGTTTCCTTTTTTTGAAGATACAAAATACTTGGCCTCAATTTTTTATGACATGTGTGACAAAATTATATTAATATATCTTCATACATCTTATATATTTATTAAACTTTTCTTCTTTTTTTTTGCACTTATTTTTGTTTACACATCATATGTTATCTTTCAATACAATTAAATTAACAATCTTAACAATATTTGACCAATTACATAATTTTTAAGGAGTGTATAAAAATAGTAAGAAAGCTACTGTTAATGTTTTCTTTTTTGAAGATACAAAATACTTGGTCTTAATTTTTAAGACAAGTGTGAAAAAATTATATTTAGATATTTTCATACATCTTATATCTCTATGGAACTTTTTTTTTTTCACATATTTTTGTTTACACATCATATGTTATCTTTCAATATAATTAAATTAACAATCTTAACAACATTTGACGAATTACATAATTTTTAAGGAGTGTACAAAAATAGTAAGAAAGCTACTGTTATAATGTTTTCTTTTTTAAAGATACAAAATACTTGGCCTTAATTTTTTAAGACATGTGTGAAATAAATTATATTAAGATTTCTTCATACATCTTATATCTCTATAAATTTTTTTTTTTTTGCACATATTTTTGTTTCCACATCATATGTTATCTTTCAATACAATTAAATTAACAATCTTAACAACATTTGGCCAATTACATTATTTTTAAGATATGTATAAAAATAGTAAGAAAGCTACCATTACAATATTTTATTTTTTGAAAATACAAAATACTTAGTCTCAATTTTTTAAGACATGTGTGAAAAAATTATATTAAGATATCTTCATACATCTTATATCTCTATGAAACATTTTTTTGCACATATTTTTGTTTACACGTCATATGTTATCTTTCAATACAATTAAATTAACAATCGTAACATTTGGCCAATTACATAATTTTAAGGCATGTATAAAAATAGTAAGAAAGTTATTGTTACAATGTTTCCTTTTTTGAAGATACAAAATACTTGGCCTCAATTTTTTAAGGCATGTGTGAAAAAATTATATTAAGATATCTTCATACATCTTATATCTCTATGATTTTTTTTTGGCACATAGTTTTGTTGACACATCATATGTTATCTTTGAATACAATTAAATTAATAATCGTAACAACATTTGCCTCTTTTTTCATAGTTTCTTCATGTTTGATGCTTTAATGTGTGTGGCCTAGATGCGGAAAGTTCTTACAAGAAAATTAATTTTTCTACCCAATTAATAACTCATAACCAAATTTTAAAATAATTCTCAATCTCATCATAAAGCTTAAGCTCTAAATAAGATAACTAAAAGATTTAGCAACCCCTTAGCTGAATGTTGTATGTCTCACATCATGCATGCATATTCTTTCTTCCTTGAAAATGGAGGATCTTTCCTTTTTAGGAGAATGACTGTGAGGGCCTCCTATGGTGAGAACATCTTCTTCATTTAATTTAGTGATTTTTTATTTCATCATGCATTTAGGCATAAAAATCCCAAATCTTTGTCCAAATGAATGTGTCAAAATGAAATAAAAATTATAAAATTTTATATTTTAGATTAAGTCATATGCTCATATCACTTATGCGCTAGTCTCTTAGGGAGTGGATTTAGGACTTAAGTTTCTTTCCATATTAAATAACAAGTCAAGCCATTTTGCAAATTCATAAAACTTGCCTACATGGATTTAAAGCATAGGATGTATTTGTTGGTGGCCACTCCAGGCGATTGTAGGTCTAGTAGAGTCGGACGGGTTCATCCCTCTTGTGAAGACAGACCCTTATGTTCTCATTTCCGCTTAGATGGATGCTTTCAAAGCTAAATCTCTAGATTTAGATCAGATTACTTGTTTCCCTTGGGCTATTGGCATAAATCTCCACCTCTTAGATATTTTCATAATCTTGTGTTCATGGATTATAAGCCCTAATAATTTAATAAAATTTTAACTCAAATAAAATAAATTCTCTCTCTTTCAAACAAATAAAGCCTCACCATAGGATAAATTGGAGTGCTCACTAGACTTCCTAGTATCATGAGCATTTCCTACTTCTCTTCCTTTGGATTCCAAAATAAGTCTTTACAATTGAACAATCACATTTGATTTTTCAAAATAACCAATCATTTAATAGTCTTAACCTTGAAATCTTTGTAGACAATAATTGTCTACTTTAATCGAGAGTATTCTTAGAAATTTTATTTCTTAGGATATAATTAACAATGGAGGTTTGCCTACATAAAAAACTTAAGAACATAGCTTAAAATAAGTCATGCTTTACTTTTTAATTTAATTATGGAAAAGATCTCAAGTATATTCGAAAACACATCATGCCTTAGGAGTCATTATTAGATGATTAGGTCCATTTGTATGATGTCTCTTCTTTCAGAGATTATATACTTTAATATGTACACATCATATTCAAAATTATCTCATAAGATCTGCGTGGTGTCTACCCACATCCAAAAATAAACACCACACATAAATTTTAAGGCATATATAAAAACAGTAAGAAAGTTACTATTACAATATTTTCTTTTTTGGAGATACAAAATACTTAACCTCAATAGTTTAAAAAACATGTGAAAGAAATATATTAAGATATCTTCATACATCTTATATCTCTATAAAACCTTTTTTTCACATATTTTTGTTTACACATCATATGTTATCTTTCAATATAATTAAATTAAAAATCATAATAACATTTTGTCAATTACATAATTTTTAAGGCATGTATAAAAATAGTAAGAAAGCTATTGTTACACTATTTTCTTTTTTGAAGATACAAAATACTTGGCCTCAATTTTTTAAGACATGTGAAAAAAATTATATTAATATATCTTCATACATCTTATATCTCTACGAAACTTATTATATATATATATATATATATATATATATATATATATATATATATATATATATATATATATATATATATATATATATATATATATATATATATATATATATAGCATATATATACATATTAAATTCCCCTCTTAATTTCAATTTGATTTAGATAATAGGTCATAATATCAATGAGAAGTTAAAATCTTTAAAATTTCTTCCATGAAAAACCCTAAACCTAATCAATTTCTCTTATTCCATTAGCCTTTAGGACATGTAAATGTCATAGCCAAGAGGTCTAGATGGAGGAAGAAATGGGCAATACTATTTTATAATTTTATAATTTTTTGGTTTTTTTATTTCTAAATGAACTTTAAGTTCTTTTGATTTTAGTTGGATTTGTCAAATTGAATCACCATATTTTGACTATAAAATTGACATGCATTTGATGAGATAAGTAATTTCCAAAGTATTCTAATTCAATTTTGAGCTTTTTTGGTTAGTAAAATTTCATGAAAACAAAATTTTCATCAAGCCATAAATACAATTAATTAAAATCAATCTTAATAATTATATTTTATAGCTTAAATTAGGCTATTACTCTTAATTAATTTATATAAAATGAGGATATTATCTTCGTATATTTAATATTTTAGCTCGACATCATTTATTTTGGACCAAATAACTTAAATGAAATTAAACTTTAAACCTCATAAAATTTTTATTTAATTTATCTTCTTTTTTGAATAATATTATTAATTATTATTATATCAAATAAATACTAAGAATATGTGAAGCTCATCTCTAATTTTTTAGGTATAGATTTATATTGACCCAATTAAAAGTGATATTGTGACTCGATCTTGATTAGCATGTGCGTTTTAAGTTATTTGACTCGTACGATCGTGCCTAGACATTTGCATGCCAAAGAGATGAAAAATTTCTCATTGATCGGCGATCGAGTGCTCCAGTAGAGGAAAAATCCAAACCCTACTCTCTCTCTCCTCACTTCCATGATCAGGTATGTACAAGTTCGTAGTCTATCTTTCGATTTGAATTCTTTTTGATCGATCGAGCGATGATTGCATTCTTCGATTATTTGATCTATTTTTGGTGGAACAAGAGTTTTCTTTTGAGATCTAACTTATTTTTCTGAGGTTCATTGTTTTGATAGTTTTTTTGTTTTTTTGGTAGCTGCATTCCTGATTGGAGGTACCCTTTTTCAACTGTTGGATATTTGACTAGGGCTGAGTTGTGTTTCCTAGATTGAATGTTGGTGTTTCTGAGTGGAATTCGGGTATTCGATCGTTTGACTTGTACGGCATGCAGGTTTGGGTTTATATGGCTTAAAACCCCTTCCTTTTCGTGGCGGAGATTTTCAAGTTTGTTTTTTTACTTTCTTCTTCTAAGATTAATCAGCGTTGTTAAGAGGATTACGGTTTTGGATGAGTGATTTTTCTTTTTGGTGACTTAATCGTGTTTTTTAGTCACTTATCCCCAACTAGTAGTTTTTTATCTAATTATTTCTTGTGTTTCCAGCTGACAAATCCACTCCACCTTTGCTGGAAGGGTAGCACTGTCTGTTCCACGTTTTTCGAGTGTGAGATGCCTCCGCAAAGATTAATCGAGCGAGGGGCGATGCTGGGGTTTGGAGGATGAGGAGGAGGTGCGAAGCCCTCTCCCGCTCAGGAGGTCTTCTCATCACGGCTTAGGTCTCACCTACTCCGCCGAAGATGGATTCTTTAGTTATTTTGGGAAATCATCATTCTATAAGGATTTGTTTGTGTGAAGTAAAATCTCAAATTACTTTAATTCTTTGTGGAACTATTCATTGATTTATCCTTTGCTTATTATTCTTTGATATCGTTTTTTAATCACAATTGTATAATTCATGATTTTAACATCACCAATTTTACTATTTTCTAATGTATATAACATATGTATAATATGTTTAGCCTTTTAATTTGATTTTTTTAAAGTTCTTTGTGATAGTTATTCATATTTTTTATCGATTAATCTAGGCATTTTTTACCTATGATTGGGCTTGAATTTAAGGATCTCAAAGTGGGCATCAACACTATGATATTTAAGTTAAAATTATATCTTAATGATGAGTTATATGAGATACTCTCTAAGATATAACATGTATCTTTTTTGAAGATACATCAATATATCATATATTATCTTTCAATGCAATTAAATTAATAATCATAATAATATTTGGCCAAATACATAATTTTTAAGGTATGTATAAAAATAGTAAGAAAGTAAGTTATTGTTTCAATGTTTTCTTTTTTGGAGATACAAAATACTTAGCCTAAATTTTTTAAGACATGTGAAAAAAATTTATAGTAACATATTTTTATACATCTTATGTCTCTATGAAACTATTTTTTTTTCACATATTTTTATTTACACATCATTTGTGATCTCTCAATACAATTAAATTAACAATCTTAATAATATTTGGCCAATTACATAATTTTTAAGGCATATATAAAAATAATAAGAAAGTTACTATTATAATATTTTCTTTTTAAAAGATACAAAGTACTTGGCCTCAATTTTTTAAGACATGTGAAAAATTTATATTAAGATATCTTCATACATCTTATATCTCTATGAAACTTTTTTTCACATATTTTTGGTTACACTTCATATGTTCAATACAATTAAATTAACAATCTTAACAACATTTGGCCAATTACATAATTTTTAAGGCATGTATTGAAATAGTAAGAAAGCTATTGTTACAATGTTTTCTTTTTTAAAGATACTAAATATTTGATCTCAATTTAATAAGAAATGTGTGAAAAAAATATATTAAGATATTGTTGACCTCACTTTTGGAGTGAGGGTCATATCTTCCCATCATAGATATATGAGTCTTCTAGGCATTAGATTCTTCTTAATCATAAGATATTTTTAGTGGCTAAGTGAACACTTAACTTAAACCTACAGAGTTAAAGGATTAGTCATAGGATTAGACTATACCTTAGGACCTAGGAAAACCTACTTAGCCAATAACCTAACCAAACCTATGCTTACCTCCTTAGCCAAAATTAAATCTCAAATCCACATATCTAATTCCAATGAATCTCAACTCACATTGAAATCTTCAAACCAAAATCAAATCTACCATAACCCAAACCTAAGCCTATGATTTAATCCTATGGACTTAGCCAAATTCTCTTAAATTCAAACCAAATTCAATTGATTTTCTCATAAATCAATCAATCCTTCAATCATCATTCCAAGTCATATCAAAATCTACAATCAAATCAATCAAGCTAAAATCAATTCAATGAACCTAACCTAACCCATTTTACCTAAAATATCCAAATGAGCCAAAATCCAATTAAACTCAAATCAATTGCAATCAAAGCTATAAACCAATCTCAAATCAATATACAAATTCAACTGATCTCAGTTCAACCCAAAATCAAACTAATTAACTCATTTAGACTCACTTGACCTAAAGTGCCCTAAAAGGCCTATTTAAACCAAATCTCAATCTAACCCAAATTGGATTTAATCAAACTAATTAAAACCCTCTATGATGATTGTTGATCATCCTTGATTGATCAATTGCAATCAATTGGGTCAAACTATGATAATTTAGTCATTTGATCAAATTAACCCATCTAACTTATATGAGCCAAATGAATAAATCCCATCCTAAGCTAAATCAATTGAAACCAATGATGCATACCAACCTAAAATTATTCTTTGAACAAGATTTGACTATCAATTGAGTCAAATCAAACCCAATTGACACTTTAACCCAAGTTGACCCAATTTGACCTAAAAGGCCAAATTAGGTCAATTCAAAATCCATTCTAAATTAATTCAAACTAATGACTCAAGTTCATTCCAAATTTATTATTGAATATAACCAAAGCCTTGATTGAACTCAATTGACTTATTTATCCCAAATTGACCTAAAGGGTCAATTTAGTCTAAATCATTCCTAAATCCAAATTGATTGAAATCAAAGCCTACAATCATCATCAAATGATCAACTGAACATAAACCAATGTCTAACTCAAACCAATTTGGCCAATTTGGCCAAGTTGGCCAACTTGACCTATTTGACCCATATGAACTCAAATGGGCCAAATCCAAATCCAAGCCAAATTAAACAAAAAAAATTGAACCAAAATATTCCAAATACTTATTTGAACTTGACTCAACCCTTGGTTTGACCCAATTTGACCAATTGGTCAACTTGACCCAACCTAGCCTAATTTGACCTACATGGGTCAAATTGAGCCAAACCCATCCAAACTAAGTTCAAACCCATTGAAATTTGGCATGACCCATCATTGGCTCACCTTGGATCAGTCCAAACCAAATCAACCCAATTTAGACTCGAATTAACCCATTACCAATAGGTAAAGCCTCCAATATGAGATAAAATCTATTTTTTGGGGGTCAACAACCATCCTTTATATTTGGCAGCCACCCAAAGCTTGAAATAGACCCCTGACTATGTAGTTAACCTGACCCAAAGGGGTTAAAGCCTGGTCAAAGGAAGGTGACTCACCCCTCATTGGCTCATCAGAGGAGAAAACACCTCAGGCACCACCTAATCACTTCCAACCAACCGAGCCACTATGCATGTTCCTACTACTACCTCACCACGCGATGATCTGATCCAAGGGAGGAGGGGGTATACCCCCCTCAATTTGATTCAAATTGGGCACTTGAACATTCTCAGTTAGCACTCGTGAGGCGACCTCCCAAGCATTCCTCCGAAGCTTCGAGCCTCCCATTAAAAAAAACACCAACTGCACGAGTGCCTCCCATCCAACGTCCTACAAACTCAACTCCTCTCAAATTAACTCTTTCTACACGTTCACCAAGCTCAAGCAAGTCGAAACAAACCTTCCCCCAAGCGATTCGAGCACTGGAAGCCCCTCTTAAACCAATTTCGGTGATGATTGGTCCACAGAGCCGCCGGCGGGGAGTGAAGGTGCCATCTTTTCACCAGGCTTCTTGGCTACCATCGGTTAGCATCCGGTCTGAAGCTCCAATGAGGTATTTTTCTAGCGGATCGAGATTTTTTTTTTTGGCCTTTGTGAAAGAAATGTTGATGTCATATGATTCTCACCACTATATCCACTCCTTGAACATATTGGGATCAATTCCGACGTCTCACGAGCTCGAGTGTGCTAGGATCAAGGGAAGGCGATGATGCGTCTTCCCCGCCGGGGATAATGGATCATCCAACGTTCATTCCACAGACAACGCATAAATGGATTAGACTAATTTATTAATTTTCTTAGGGACATGGGATTATTCCCCACCATTTGATCGACGTGGGACAAAGCATCCGTGACCGCTACATTAGTACCGCATCAAATTTTTTAAATAACCAATCTCGCGATGCCATGTGGAAAGCACTGCCACGTCAATGGTTCGTGTGGTGCCGATAGGGTTAGACTTAATTAAGGGTTAATAATCCATTTTAATCATTGAAACTTAAAAAAATTATAACTAATTATAGAAAAATTAAAAAATGCAAATAAATACTCATTAGAAAAGCAAAACATATGAGATTTTATTAAAATTATTTTCATTTGATTTTGAATAATAATTAAGACTTAATTAGAGTTTGAATGTGTGCTTAATTAGCTTAATTAAGCCATAATTACTTGGTAATTAATTCCAAACTTGGTGTGTTGATTTAGTGTGATGACATCTATCTCTCATAGTTTTCTGAGAATTTATTACCTAGGTAATTAGGAAAATTGATATTTCAAACCTTAATTACCCTTTTAATTAATGTAATAATTAATTAATATTCTAAATAGTAAAACTTAATTAATTAAAACTCATTAATCACAAATAACGTGAGATGAGGAGGGAGAGTGATTAAGACCTCTTTCCTAATCACTTTTCTAAATTCATTTCATTAGAAAAAAATAATTGATATGGGAATTAATTAAGTGCTTAATGAATCAATTAAATGGATAAATCAAATTAAATTAAAATGTTAATCACATTAGATAATTAACAATGAGATTAAGGGTTCCTCTTTATGTGTTTAATAACATAATTACCCATAAAAAAGTATGATTAATCTATAGTGGAAAATCATAAGAGTACTTAATTAGATTCTTTAACTTAATTAATCTTTAATTATAAACTAATTGCATTAGTTCTTTAGAAGCATTGCAATTTTATTCCCTCATATGTTCATATCATTTGTGGCTCATAATTAAATAATTAATTAAATTAAAGAAGTATAGGAAAGGGTAATCAAATGAATTGCTTAATGATTTAACTTAATTAATTCATAAAATTTATCTAATTATCCTTTCTTAAACTAATTAAGATCACCAACATGGGAATGGGATTGAAATAGTAAATAATGTATCTCTCTTCTTTAATTTTAATTAAAACCCAAAATCAAAATTAATAAGAAGCTTTGGTTTTCTTTAAATAATTTTATTTGATGTGATTGTCCTTAGGAATTAGTGTAGTTGAATGAATCACATGTTTATGTTTTTATTTCTTCCCAGTTACTTTAAATATTGTATATCATGTGGTTTCATACATTCATCCTTTTCAAATTCAAATCAATCAAATTGAATTTATTTATATAAACTTGTATGTGTTAGCTTAATTTATTATATAAGTGGCTATTATCACTATTAAATTCAAATGTATTTTTCTAAAGTTTATAAATGGATAGCAACATTTAGAGTGATGATAGTTATAAATATATAAACTTTACATGTGCTTATAGCTTAGTCATATGAATGTGAAGCTTTCTTTCTCACTTTTATATATAAATTTACATGGGTTTGATGCTAATAAGTATGTAGTCTGGATATCCCAAGAATAATGAGACTTAAATAACAGGTCATTTGATTATCTCTTCCCCTGTTAACAAAGCACGCATTACTTATTTAATTTTCATTCTATGTATTTGTATTAGAATTTGGATAGCTTTTAACTCATATATATATATATATATATATATATATATATATATATATATATATATATATATATATATATATATATATATATATATATATATATATATATATATATATATATAATTCAAAAAATGCAACTTTTGCATGATTTCTTCTCCTAATCATATATATACATTCATTTGTATTTAAGACAACAAGTATATGATCTGGATATCCTGAGAATACGAGGCTTTAAGTAGTCCTAAGGAGGTCATTTAATTACCTCACTTCTCTAGTCTAAACAAAGGCACGTACTCGCTTATGTCTTTTATACATGTGTATGTATACTTAATTAAAGAATAAAAATCATTTTTTTTATTAAAAATACATGCATTCGTAATTATTCAAACCAAAATACAAAGACATAACTCTCTTTCTTATGTTTATATATGGATCTACATAAGTTTGAATGTTAATAAGTATATAATCTTGACATCCCAGGAATACAAGACTTTAAGTAGCTCTAAGGAGGTCATTTGATTATCTCACTTCCCTAGTTAACAAATGCACATACTTATTTAATTTCATTCATATGTATATTTGTATTAAGATTTGAATAAAGCTTTAATTTATATGTATAAATAACTCAATCAAGTAAAATACAATCACTAAACATGTATGCATCCATAATCATTCAAGTGTGATACTAAGTGTTAAATTATTCACATATTAATAAGTGATGGGAAGGAATTGTTTAACATGTGCTATGTGGTAGTAATCCAACTATATTAATGTTAAGATGTCTCTCATATTGGATAAGATTACTTAGAGATAACCTAAACTTAAGATTAATAAAAATATTTAATAAATCATTCACTAAAGAGAACTAGACCAAATTAATGTGCTTTAAAAAGTGGCTTAAGGAAGATGGCAAGCCTCTTTCTTCTCTTTATAACACTTAGATGTTAAGTATAAATCAAATGAAATAAAGCAAAATATAAATTAAAATTCACAACTCAACTAAACAACTTGAAATGAAACCAACCATCATGATTAACTTAAATAGTTTCCAAACTTAGACAAATCACAACCATAATGCTTAGTAAGACATACCACGCAAAGTCTTAGCATACATATTAGAATTAAGTCACCACTTCTAGTCCTAAGTTAGAAGGTGTATGTGTGATGTATATTTTATTTTGTGATGTAATATTTTAGACTGAATGTTGGGGTGTATGATTCATAGACTAGGTGTTAGGCCATTATTAGCCTAATCATATTTTCTGTAAGGGATTATGCTTAAGGGATTGCTTAAAAATAAATATAAATACTTTGTTTGTAGGTTGTTTAAATCCCTAAGCATAACCCAAGTTAGGACTGGTGAGTTTAGTTACCCATGTGCTGGGCACTAAGTCCAAATTATGAAATATAACTACTTGAGATTGTATGTATGTTTGGCTAACCTTTATTTTATAGGTATAGTTAGATTTATTTTTTCATATAAATATAATTTTACAATAGGAACTAGGATTAATGCTATGAGGGATTTGGATGAGCAGTGGCTAGAAGGTTTAGTCTTGGGATGCTCTGTGATGCCTTGGAGCAAATCAAATCAAAGGAAGGAAGAAAAAAGAATGAACAAGTGAAGAAAGAACAAGTGAAGAATGAAGACCCCCATATATGTATTCATTCTAACTATAATTATTCTTTTATACTCCAGGTTGTATAAGGGTAGAGCTCGGCTACCCATCTTTTCTCTTTTCCAAGGTGTAGGTTGATACTCGACTGCACCATCCTTTTATTCTTTTACAATGGTCTATAAAATTGATTGATGATTTGTTTAAATTGTGCATTAGAATTGTATCCTTTTTATAGTTTCTTCATTTTTGATGATTGTATGTGTGACCTTGATGCGGTAGGCTCCTAGGATAAAATTAATTTTTCTACTCAACTATTAACTCATAACTAAATTTTAAAATTATTCATAACCTCATCATAAAGCTTAGGCTCTAAATAAAATAATTAAAAGATTTAACACCCCTTAGTTGTATGGTGTATGTCTAATATCATGCATATCATATTGAATCACTCTTACAAAAATGAGGGCCTCCATTTCAACACTTTAGGGGCCGTTTGACCTATGAGAGTAACCCATTATGATAGAGCTTCACCCTCTTTCTCTTTTGATTTAGCCAACAACCAAATTTCATCATGCATTTAAGCATAAATATCTCAAACCCTTTTTCCAAAATATTATATCAAAAATGAAATAAAAATTATAAATATTTGCATTTTAAACTAAGTCATATGCTCATATCACTCATGCTCTAGTCTCTTAGGAACTTAGTTTAGGACTTTAGTTTCTTTCTAATTAAATAACAAGCCTAACCATCTTGCAATTTCATAAAACTGAACTACATGATTTTAAAGCATAGGAGGTGTTAGCTAGGGACCACTCCAGGCGGTTGTAAGTCTAGAAGAGTTAGACGGGTCAATTTTCTCTTATGGAATAGACTATTATGTCCCCTTTTCGCTTAGATTTATGTCACACTTTTAACTTGTATTAAAGCTCCTAAATTTAAAATCCAAGATTGCTTATTTTCTTCGGGTTACGAGTATAAATTCTTACCTCCTAAGTATTTACACAATCTTGTATTGATGGATTATAAGCTCTAACAATCTAATAAAATTTCTACTAAAATTTAAACAAATTCTCTCTCATTCAAACATATAAAGCATCACCATATGATAGATTGGAGTGCTCACTAGGCTTCCTAGTATCATGAGCACTTCCTACTTATCTTTCTTTGGAATCCAAAATAAGTCTTTCCAACTAAACAACCACCATTTGATTTTTCAAAATATCAATTCATTGATAGTCTTAATTTTAAAATTTTTGGAGATAATAATTGACTACTTTAATCATGAGTGTTCTTAGAAAATCTCATTTCCTATGATGCAATTAACTATAGATGCTTGACTCTATAGGGAACTAAAGAACCCGACATAAAATAAACTATATTTTACTTTTTCATGTAAAGCAGAGAAAGAATCTGTGGTATATATGAAGACTCATCATACCTTAAGAGTCCTTATTAGGTGATTAGGTCTATTGCATGGTGATGTCTCTATCTTTCGTGATAGTACATGATATCTTAATATCATACCCGATCACTTCAATAAGTACCCCCTACGATCTGTGTGATGTCCACCCCACATCTAAAAATAAATACCACATATATCTTCATACATCTTATATCTCTATAAAACTTTTTTTACATATTTTTGTTTACACATTATATGTTATCTTTCAATACAATTTAATTAATAATCTTAATAACATTTGGCCAATTACATAATTTTTAAGGCATGTATAGAAATAGTAAGAAAGCTACACATAATATTTTCTTTTTTGCAGATAAAAATACTTGGCCTCAATTTTTTAAGATATATGTGAAAAAATTATATTAAGATATCTTCACATCTTATATCACTATGATTTTTTTTTCATATATTTTATTTACACATCATATGTTATCTTTCAATACAATTAAATTATTAAATAATCTAATTAAATTATCAAACAAATATAATTATATTATTAGATAATATAATATAATTAAATTATTAAACATACATGATATTTGTATTGCAATATTATACTTATGAAAGTCAAATAAATTAAATATTTCATCATATACTTTTGGTATGTTTATCTAATAATTTAATTATATCAAATAAAATTAATAAAATAAATTAAAAATAATAATATTATTTTTAAGTATAAATTTTATCAAAATTATTTTGATTTTATTTTAAGCTATTCTATTTTAGTTTAAAATATTCTAAGCAATAAGCTGCCCACGTAAGCACATCACATTTCTGTGAGCCAAGGTGCACGCCACATGGCAAGCCACGTACAATTGGCCGACAGCCTTGAGTCGGCGGCTTCTTTTTTTTTCTTTAACTTTCGTTAAATTATAATTAAATTTACTCAATCTCTTAAAAAATAAATATTCTTAGTTTAAAAATAAATAAAACTGTGTTTTAAAAAAAAATACAGTGATATATTTACTGATATCAAAATAAATTAATTATTAAAAATCAGTCGTCAATGATTAACTAAGAAGAAGAATCATGCAAGACATCTTTACCTAGTAATTCTCATATATATATATATATATATATATATATATATATATATATATATATATATATATATATATATATATATATATATATTATTAAATTCATATTTATTATTCTTGGCTGAAGTTTTCTTGAGGAAAAAGAAAGAGGAGAAAATATAATAGAAAGGTTCCATTGTGAAAGCGTTGTGCTGTATTTTTGGGGGAAGGTAATTAATATTTTAATATTATTTGAAAATATAATATAGAATTATCAGAGATGGAATCATTTTTATATAAGAATTAAAAATAAAAGGTTAAAAATCATATGATAAATTTTTAATTATTCTTCTACCTCAAACTAATTCCTCAACAAATTAAAATTCATTAACATAATTTTAGTAATAACATAAAATAAATTATTTTATATTTGCAAGATTTCCCAATGGGTTTTTTGTCCATCCAAAAAATAATGAAAATGATGAATATAAATATTAATTAATATTTTTTATGTGTTGACCTTCATATATATGCTACTGGCTAAATTTTCAAATTAAGCCTGATTATTAATTAAATTAGTTAATTAGCCATTTTTTAAAAAAAATTAAAAATAGAGTCTATCGTCGATTAGGCGCATGATTGACTCGGCAACGAAATATTTGTTTAAAAAATTAAATTGGCAGTCTCCGTTTGTTGGTCATATCAGGCTCATTAGGTGTCAGGTTTTGGCGTACTTGGTATCGTTGGAAAGATAATGAAAAATTTTACAACTTTCATGTTGACAACTTTCGACAAATCTCGCCCGGTGGGCCGCAATTGAATCTTTCCATGTAATATTAATTTAGTCTCGAGATATACATTTGACTTTTATACCTAATAAATACATATATGGCAAAAAAAGTTCTTAAGTCGAGTTGAAATATATATAATTTCGTTGAATCTTTATATCTATTTGAATTAACCAAAACAAATAATAACAACAAATAAGTATCTGTGAAAGCGAATATTAGAAATAAAAAACAGCTACAACTACATGCCATGAACCGTAAAAAAAGGATAACATATCTATCATCGTCGATGCCTGTGTGATGGAATCGCATCGCTACCAGGGGTATAATGGGATGGTGGTCGACGTGGTCGATCACGTAAATGAGTGATGATCGGTCTCTCCTCCTCTTCACACCTTTCGGGTTATTGCGAACATGAGTCAGTAACATTGGTATATCAGGAAGCGAGATGGCAAGTACCGTAATTTTTCTCTATATGGCGGTGTCATATGGAATACGGTGGACCATATGTCTCGGTGCATTAAAGGTGCATCGAGACCGCATTGCATCGATATATCTTTGGGATGGCTGTAAATATATAGGTAATTCCACCCTTAGAGGATGGACCCACATCCATCGGCGGAATATCTGTTTCTTGATGCGTAATGCGGAATGTCGGTATCCTTGTATCCGTAGAGATATGCATGTTCCACCTCGACTCCACGCTGGCCTTTCATGTCGTCGATATCTTTGAATTACATTCATCACCTCAGAAATAGCTAAATATATCCTTGTTGAAATATACTCTGCAAATAAAGTAAATTTATATCATGGTTTCAATGTTACAAGGAAAAGCAAATTGTAATTCCACATAAACTAACCATCAAAATTGCCTTAACTGCTTTTCGACGTGCATCTCATGCCTTCATATAAGACACTCTTATATTGAACTTGGATGCGATACGATTTTACAATCTCCACTTGAATCCAATCGTCATTGCGGGTTGGATGAAATAATTGATGAATTGTGATGTGCATTTCGTCGGCATTAAGAATAGAATGAGTTCGGTATGAGGTGAGTCTTGAACCAATCTTCCAGCACCACTCTCTTGCTGCGGGCATGTAAGCGCCCATATGGTACATTTGTCAATTGTGTTTCATAGTAATTTTGATTGGTTGAAGCATATATGACATACTGTATTGTTTATAATTGACCAACCATATTATAGCGCTTCTTTATGAAACACGCTGACAATTCATCGGGATGTAGTTCTCCTCTTCAAAGGATGAATCATCTGATGGGCCATCAAATGCAAGGTCTTCATCTCATTCTCTAATGGTTTGACCACTACACATGTAGTCATTATTACGTATCAAATGCTCTTCAGTATGACTTGTTCTCATTGAGTAATCGGCAATAAAATCTCTGACCATATGGGATGGTTTACATTTGCCCTTATCACCCACTCAAGTCACTATCTTGTCATCATCATCGCCTTCTTCTCCACGGGCATAGTTTCATATTCAACATCTTCATCGGATGGCGGGTTAGCTTCATTACCTTCGGATCGACCATATGAGTAGAACTTGTGACAAAATATTTATTTTCTCTTCTGAGACATACAATTTCACATGATGATGAAAGGTGGTGTGATGTAATCAATGGTGATTCCACTCTCCGGTCATTATTGTTAACCTCCCCATCTCCCATGGGAGTTCTCAACTTCATACACCACAATAGGTTCGCTGATGCATTAATTATAGTGTCACATGCTTCTTCATGTTGTGTGTGTTGCAATAAATCCTCAATAGAAAAAATGACCCACAGTTAACAGAGAACTTTGATGGATCTAGCTTCGACATCATTACTCTTTTCTATAATTCCTCAAATTTAATCCGTCATGGGATTTGGGTGACGATTTCTCACCAATATATTGGAATGAACTTCTTACTATGAGTTCACCATAATAAAGAACAATCTGAGTTATCGAACTCATCACTAACTAGTAATATAACGAAATAGATTACACTTTTTATTACTAAAGAAGGTGCATTAATAGATAATAAAGAAGGCGAAAGAATCACACATTCACAGAGACAACTTAATCTTGAAACAATCACTCAATCTAATATGTGACATCCATGGTGCTTGATCTTCAGCGATCACACAATCCTAGAAGAAAACATGATGCCTCTCATAATTATCAGTTATTTTAGCATAACAAATAAAATCAAATATTGGAATGTCACAACAATCAATTTGTGTGGCACATATAAAACCAATCGGTCTCTTTTGCATTTATCATTTCGACATCTCGACCATGTTGTAGTAGTAATCTCAAACGTGCTTCATTTACAAAAAAACATCACGCATGAAAATATTCACCAAAAAAAATCACGCACAAAATAAACTTTTTCAAAAAATAAATAAATACCACATATACGTCTAATCCAACTAAAGAGCTTGATAACACCTAATTAAACTACACATACACACTTAATCAAGCAAAAAAAATTATGCACAAATTAAGATCCCCTAAAAAAAATAAAAACACCACATACAAAATGAGATCCAACACAAACTTCCTATGAGAATCATAATAATTAGCTTAAACATACAAAATAAACTCATACAATTCAAAATCTAACAATTTTTTTTTCGTTTAGGGTTAGAAATACCTAAATCGGAGGAAAAAATCAACAAAAACCCTTGCGAGCTCCTTCTTCACCGGTGGCGAGCTTCCCTAGCCGGCGGCGAGCAATTTCCGCCTGGCAATAACGGATCTGGCCGGCGACTGGCGAATGCGGAGGGATCGGGGCAACGAAAATCGCGCTCGGGTTTTTTGTTATAATAATGGAATGAATCATCGGTAGCGGCCATGACATGTCGGCACGATCTAGCAAACTATTTTAAATTTTTTTAAAGCGCCTAATTACTAATTAAATTAATAATCAAGCTTAATTTGAAAATTTGCTTTATGCTACATTAATTGAATCAAACTATAAGATAATTTAATCAACTCGAAGATGCAAATTGGATGCAAATGCACCATACATAGGAAAAATCAATCGAAGCAGTCTTCGATCGACAAACAGACTTTGTCATCGCGTTTAGAATGTCGAAACTAATTAGAATATATATATCTCACAATATAATGGTTAACTGATCAAGAGATGATATGTCAAATATATCGTGAAGGCTGCTATTATTATGTAAAGTAAAATTGATTGTGTCGTTAGCTTCAGAATATCAAAATCTATCAAATAAGATTGTTTGCGTTCAATTCGGACGATTACTAACGTCCATATCAGGCGATAATGTGCATTTTTTTAAGTAAAAATTGGCGATTGATCTGGCTTGAGACGATTGATCAGCGGTTATGTTGTTCGTAATATCGAATAAGGTAAGATTATATATATATATATATATATATATATATATATATATATATATATATATATATAGATCTCTATAGATTATTATATATAATTAATTTTATAGATGTTGTTAAAAAAATTGATAAGTATTTTTTAGGAAAACTTAGTTCTTATTTTCTAAAGAAAAAAGAAGTTCTTGTTTGGATATATTCTTTTAAAGAGTAATCCAAGCTTTCTTTTGATCGTATTTAAAAATAATATTGTAAATGACTAGATTGTCGACTCTCTAATAATGTAAATATAGCACAATATTTATTAAAGAGAAGATTATTTACGATATTCCCTTTCTTAAATCGTAGAAAGGTATTTTCATTTTACTTTTTGAGATTACACTAAAATAAAGTTTTGAGAAAATACAGTTTAATAAAGCTCTCAAATTAAATAATTTTTCAGGGCCTGAGGATCTAAACGCACCTTTAGCCAAACGAATGTACGACCCCAGCCGAAGGAGAACGCACGCAAGCCTGACTTTGGCTTCTTCCTCCCCCTATCGTTCGATTTCCCTCAACCGACCCCACTCTCGATTCAAAACTCCCTCCTTCGCACGATCCTCTTCCTGAAAACTGCAAGCCCTCATCCCATTTTCCTCAACCGTAGGGAACCGCAAGAAACCCCTCAATCACATTCGCTCCTCGCTCGTTCGCCCCATCCCGCAAGGAACCCGTAAGCATTCGCTCAACTCCCGATCCCTCTTGTCTTCTCCTCCTCTACTTCGCCCCTTCAATCCGACTTCTACAAACTTCTTTTGTCCGGTAACACTTGCTTCGGCTATTATCTTTGGGCATATTCCCATCGTTGATGTCTAGGGTAATCTTTGTATTGTTTTCTGTCTATTCTTGGCTCAATTCTAACACGGTTAGTTGGTTTTAGTCTGCATTTATTGTCGATTGATTAGGGTCTTTGTTGTTCGTTTGGTTTATTTTGTTTATGGATCTAATTATTAGGGCAGAATGGTAGTGTCGTTGATCTGGTAAATGGTTTTGGTGATTAGGATTTCAATTGGATTATTGATCTTTTTTTTTTTATTATTATTTCTTCTAGCGGATGGCTCAGTTTTGTTGGATTTGTGTGTTTTAGAGTTAGGCTTGGTTTATAAGGGAGCTGGGAAGCAGATTTCTAATCCAATTTTATCATGTTGTTATTTAAGGCTCTGTTTGGATACGGAAAATTTCACTGAAAGTTAGATGTTAAAAAAAAAAAATCAACTAATCGGTTGAATATCTAATTATATGCCATGAATGTTTTGGATTAGATATCTCGTTATCTGGTTTCTTTCAACGTATGCTAATCATATATTTTGTTTGTTTGTTTGTGCTTGTCAACCAGTATACCACCTTCTTAAATCCCATTTTTTCACTCATGTTAGGCAAAATCTCGGGCTTAGTAAATCATTTGAAGTCAAATTTAAGAGATTTACATCACTTCTACTCATTTTGCCTCTTCTTCTTCTCCTTCTTCATTTATAGCCTAATTCTTCATAAAAAAATATGCTATATGTTGATCTCGGTTTGCCTTCCAGAAAAGCTGAAATTGTTCCCTCTGAATCCCCCTCTCAACCGCAAGCACGAGCTTCCCTTCATCCGATCCGAAAACACTCGCTCGTCTCCCTCTCTCTGTTCGTCTTCCTTTAAGCCGCGAGCATCCCTCCTCCCGTTGCCGACTGAGTTAGATCGTAACCCCTATAGACTTCGCTAACTTTCTCTTTTCACAAATGAGGGCAGCTGAGAGGCAACTCGGTCATTAGGCGGGTTTCTCTCGGCATATTCTGCCCGTTTTCTCCCCCCAATCATTCTCTTTGTGGTAGCTGAGAGGAAACTCTGTCATTGACAGGTTTCTCTAGGTTTTTGACATTTCTCTCTTTTTTCCTTTCTCTGTTTCTGTTATTGTCGGATTCGCAGCTGCATCTCCCTACATTGCTTGCCAATTAGTCATATTGGCTGCAAATTTATTATTATGTCTAGTTGTAAATGTGTAAAGAAATATGTGTAGGGAAATTATCTGTATATATGATTATACTTTTTTATGCGAGGTTTGAACTTATTTTCCAATAGAGTGTAGTGGGTCAAAAGAGATGTTGTGGTGTGAGATGCTTCCTAAATAATAGATCTTGAGTAAGTCAAAATTGTTAGATGTGACACTCCTATGTCGAAATGTTGCCGAAATTTTGATTAAATCTGAGATTTTTAAAAAAAAAGGGTGGAGATTTGAATGTGTAAAAATTACATATATATTAATTTTTATGTAGGTGATTGAATATCTCATTATATATCGAGTAATGATTGAAATTAAAGTCTTAACACAAATTTCATTAGAGCGTGTGGATAAACAAAGCAGTTTTGATATAGCTTATCGTTGTAGAATCTTGTAAATTTATCAATTTTTTAGACTTAACAAAAATATATATAAAATATAAAGTCTTAAAGAAATGAATTGGAAATTAAATGTAGATGAGCTTGAAATAAATTTGATACAAAATTGAAAGGTTGTTCTCTAAATAAAATTCAAATTCAAAATATATCGATTTAATTATAACTTCTAAACTCAAAATTGAAAATTAATGATGACATCAAATTAAATTTTGAATTGTAAGGCTTGGAGGCAAATAACATTTATAAGATTCAAATTAAATTTTGAATTATAAAGTTTGGAGGCAAATAATATTTATAAGATTCAAAGCTAAGCTTAAAAGATTGACTGAGTGAACATGAACGATACTTTACAGTCTTTCATTTTAATATGATCTGATAAATCCAATTGAATGTATAATTGGATTATCGCTGTAATATGGTTGAGCGTAACTTTAAATGTAAAATTCAAAAGAGATTGGTAAGTGATTTCAATAGAAATCAATTGAATCTAAAAACTCAATTTCAAGTAAGGACTGAATGGAAATCTTGCAAATAAATTTGCATTAAGTTCTTCAAATTTGTTTGCAAATGAGGGCTTGATTATGTAGCTTATTAGCAAATGTGAATAATCAAATCAGTTTGTAATTTATTGAACGAATTGAGAAAATAAAAAAGAAAAATTTGTAATATGTTTGGAGATATATCCATGAATACAAATACAATTTTTCATTAAAATTGTAGTGACTTAATAAATGAATAATCAAATAAAAATAATTTTTGCATTAGCTTAAATGCAAAAATCAAATACAAAAAATAAAATGCTTTCAATGCTACCGGTTTTGCAATTCTTCGTATAAGCAAATAGAAGGCGATGCTAAATTAAATTCTCCATGAATTATGAAGCTTGTTTCAATCTAAATATTAAGGAACTTCATTTTAATTATGATTTTTAAAATCAATGATTTTATTAATTAAATGAAATTATCTAGTATAAATACGCATGGGTACACAACTGAATCTTAAATTCTGTATAAGGATCACGCCGTTGCTTCGGTTTGGTCTTGGGCCAGAGTCAGGTTAATAAAACTTAAAATAATCCAGCTAGTAAGGGCGTGACGTGTTCTCATGTGACTGGGTGGGCTCCACATATGATCGATTATGAGAATCCCTCAGTGTGCGCCAAATGACAACATTATATTATGATCATGCTTCAGTATATGCTCACGATAGCTGATGCGGAGATGTGAATCATAATACCGATAGAACAAAAAACTCTGTCATTAAAACTTTAGATTATCTCTTTAGACACAACAGTCTACAAGAATTCTTTGGACGACCTATTTCGTAAAACGATGAGGATCTTTCGATTAGGTTGAATTACTCTAACTAAATATAGGGCTACGACACGGGATAACAACATGAGATCTAAATCGGGCACGTCATCACTCCCCCAATCGTCCCCTTTAAGTTAAAATTATGATTTTCATAAGCTTAAAATTTAAACTACACATGCTGCTATTACACGGTATGTAATTAGCGATCTAACAACTTGCCTTAATTGAAAGTTCTCTCAGTATTAGGAGGGGTAATTAACTATAGGTGCTTTTGCCTATAGGAAACCATAACCAGATATAAAGTCCTCATAAAATGAAGGTGAAATCTCTATGTAGTGTCTTATCTACTATTCTATCTGTCTTCTGAAAATTTCACTAATATCAAATCACTCTTGATGTGAGAGGTCGGTGTAAATTTTGAGCCCACATTATGGTTTTGCATATTTTTTATGAAAATTACATAAATTAAATTAAATTATTAAGCTCAATTATCTCAAATTTTAATGTAACATTTATGCTTAGTAGATTAATATTTAATGCTAGCACAAACAAACATACGAAGCTTACTAAAATCATAATCATAAAACAAACTTATTTTCAATTGTTTTTAAAAACACATACATTTAAGATTTTACAGAGTGTGATTAGTAGAGTTATTAAGAAAGCTCATTGTTAGAATCTCATATTATTTCGTTGTTAACTAAATTCAGAACAAATTAATATTTCAAACTCAATTTATAAAGCAGTAAACGTACAATTCTCCATTCAATCGTGTTTGACTCGAAATAATATATATATATATATATAATATAAAATATTGGCTCAAGTTCGAATCATCTCTCTTATAGATTCTTATGATTGCATTTCGAGCTATTTCGAACTGATACGCGTCATTTCGAACAATTCGAGTTGAATGCAAATAAAATAATTTTCAAATAAGCCGAACACGAATAAGGATTAGACTCCCTGAAGCTCCCCTCATCTAAAAAAAATTTTGTAATTATTTTATTTTACATGAATTATGTGTCATGTCTTTAACTTTTTCACTCAAAAATTATAAAAATGATGAATATAAAATTAATCAATATTTTTATGCTTTTGCATATTATCCTATGTATTACATAAATTATATTTTATCATTGAAATCAATTAATTCCATATTTTAATATAACATTTATGCTCCGGAGATTAGTATTTATAGAACTACTTTAGATTTTTGAAACTTTTACCTACATTATCATCGTATTTTTATATATTTATAAATTAATTATTTTTTAATATCAAAATTTGAAATTGATATTCAAATATTGAAATTCATAACAAAAGTTCAACTCATATTTTTTATTTTCGTAAAATTTATAATGATTTGATCGTGATATGCACAAATATATGAAATTCATAATTCAAAAAAATGATAAAGTGGACAAATTATAGATGCATATATTTTAAATGATTTATTTGTAAATATCCTAGATTTTTACAAGGCGCGTTTGCATTTCGGCTAGAAGGTCTGTTTAACAATTTCTATAAGAAAACAGTCCGTTTCTATTAATTTAATAATTTGTTGATTTCTCGGGATATTATGGATCGTTAGAACGATCCAGTGCTTGATCAGTATTGAAAAGATCACATTTTTATCGGATTAGTCGGTTCTGCTGAGGCGGCGATCGTTCTCTATTTATTCCGTTTCTGATCGGCGGAAGGATGAGAGAGTTACAGCTTCCGGAACTCAAATCCCCTGAGAAAAAAAAAAGAAAAAAAAAAAGAGAGAGAAAAAAAGCTTTTTTAGCTTGCGGCAACGGCAATGGCGGACGCAAAAGGGTCACTGGATTACTGGAGGAAATTTTTCAGCTGCGCAAAATCTGATATTTTTGAGTTGATCGAGAAAGCTATCGTCGTAGCGAGGGTCGATCGCCCGGAGGAATTCAAGGACAGCAGGGGTCTGATTGCCGAAGCTCTATACTTCCCCGTTCCCCTGTGCTTGATTGCTACCGCGCCGAGCTCCAGGCCCTCAATAATGGCGATGATGACCCCATGGAGGAGGAGAAAAGCAGCTCCAACTTTGACGACCCTGAGGAGAGTCAGATACTTGGAGAGGTGATGAGGATAAAGGAGGTCCTTTGCAATTATCAAGATGAGTCTGATTCAGTCTTGTATGAATCACTGAGAAGTCTGCAACTCATGCAAGTGTCTGTAGAAACTCTAATAACGACTGAGATCGGAAGAACGGTGAATGCGCTACGAAAACACAACTCCAAACAGATCCGAAAACTTGTTCGGACTCTCATTGATGGTTGGAAAGTGTTGGTAGATCAATGGGCTGAATCTGTTAACGTGCTGAACAAACCATCCATAACAGATTCTGGGCTCAGCTGCTGCTCGTCAATACTGACTTCTGAACAAGAACCAAGCAGCAGCGATGAAGTTTCAGTTACGTCGAAGCTGGAGATTGCGAAGTGGAAACTTCTTGAAGGATATCAACGAGAAGAAAGTGAGAAGCAGCGAATACAGGCAACGGGGCAGGAAGATCTACCAGTGGACTCACATGAGAAACGACGACTAAAACAGAAGCTTGGAAACCATTCTGGAAATTAGGCGGATAAAGGAGAGGAGCTTAGTCGTAGTAAGAAGAAGAAGGCAGCTAAATCACTGCATCTGCGTTTCGTTTTTCTTTCTGATTAGTTCTTTCTGTTTTCTGTTTTCATGAACTCAAGAGCTCTGTAGATGAGCGCAACATTGGCTGTTTTGAAGCCAAACATTTTAGAGATTAGACTTTAATAGCCTCTTCATTCATGATTCTTTTTCTCAATCTTTTATGATGGTTTAACTGAAGCGCTGATTTATGCAATTTTTTCAAGCCATTGCAGTGGTATGTACTTGCCACTTTTGCCTCTCTCTCTCTCTCTCTCTCTCTCTCTCTCTCTCAGTTATGATTAGGGTTGTAAATGAACTAGTTATTTCGTTTGAACTTCTGAACTCGATTAATCTTTGGTTCGTATTTGTTCAAATTAATGAACAAACAAAGCAAGTGATTTTTGCTTCGATGTTAACTAACGTGAGCGTGATCTTCTGACTGTTTATGTTGTGAGCATTTCGTATATTATTCGATAAATAATTTATTAAATAATTAATATTAAGTTTGATAATAATTCATATATTATCTTCAAAATATTAGTAAATATTATAAAATTTATCTTAAAGAGTCTTGGAAGACATAAAAGTTATATTAATTCAGTTTTATCTAACAAGATAAAGAAGACATCAATGTCATTAATCTTTCTTAAGGAGTTTTAGAATGTGATATTATAAAATTTTTTGTGCAACCATTCAATATGAAGAATAGCATCATTGTTATTAATCCATTAAATATATGAATGATTGTATATTTTTGGGAAGAACTATTATCAAGTTTTGAATATGTTATGAATGTTTTTATTCATTATGAATAGGTGTTTCAATGTTAACCAATTTTTTTTTGGGAGATAAATAGCAATATATTATCACTCTCTTATGAATTTGAAGCATTTTTCTATTTTGAGGGGTTGATAAGAGCTTATTCCATATAGAATGTTTCTTATTAGGGCATGTACTCTTTTATTTTTTTAGTATTTTTTTTTTCAATTTAAGTTTTTTTTTATTATTATTTTGTTTCATATGTCTTATTTTAGAGAAAAATTATTGTAATTTGGGAGCATACAATAACTCAATAAGGCATATTAGCAAGTTTGATTATGTATTTTAATATTTTTTTAAAAGCGTGTCTTTATTTTTTAATAAAAGAATTTGTATGTCACGTATTTTGAAAATTGTTGATTGTCATATTTTTTATGAATTTATATCGTCATCTTATCAAAATATTTAATTATTGATTTTATGTATTTTTTAATTAAACACCCTTATAGAATTTTTCATGATTTAATTTCTTTTAGAATCTAGATTTTGTATTGTGAGTAAAATTTGCATGAGATTTAAGAGGATAACTACAAAAAGCATATGTACTCATTTAAAACTCGTTAATTAACTCAATTAAATACTCGTTCGATTAATTCAAACAAAAGTCAAATCAAGCGAGCGTATATAAAATTAAGCAGTCGAGCTTGAACATTTCATAAAAGAACTCGAAGCAAATATGACAACATTTAATTTGTCAGTCAAGTCCAATCAGAATTTTCGGCTCGGCTCTCAATTACTCTTAGTTATGCTTCTCTCATACCTGCTAGATTGCATCTACCTGATAAAATGGGATAGATTAGAGGGTATTATAATTCTGGGATATTTTCTGAATAGTGAAGTTGCTTCTTCTTTTTTTTCTCTTTTTTTTCTTTTTTTTTTCATCCTTTCCTTTCATCGGTAGTTTGATCTACATTATCAAGTATCAGAGATCTTATGGCAGCAAAGTGGAAAGACGATGACGTCCTAGCTTGTCACGATGATCGAAGCTGGCAGTACTTTCGGAAATCCCGCACCCATTGACCACGGACGTTGGAAATCTTATATCTGAGCTTTTGATCTTCTGTTCCAAGAGTGCCACGGGAGCTCCATCATTTCAGGAACAGCGACGCCCCTTATCTTGCAACCACACCGGCATATCTAGCACCCATACTAGAAATGGTTGGCACCACTGCGATGAATCGAAAACTATAGTGTTCCCATAGATTCTGCCAATCAGCTAGAGCAGAGCTTCTTGGAACCATTACAGTTTTATCCTCCTCCCTGGGCTGCTCACATCCTCATTCATTTCAATTGGCACCTCTTTGCCTGGGTCAAGGTGAGATTAAGCCAAAATCTGATTTTTATTTTCTTGTTTTGGTGATTCCCCTTAAAGGATTATCTCCTTTGGGAGCAAACATTGGAACACTTCTTTGATTGTACAAGCATTCATCAAAGAAAGAAAGTTAGATTTACTGCTCTCAAGCTTATAGATCATGCTGCTACTTGGTTGAATCATCTATCCTGAGCTCATCGTCTCAAGGGTCGGGGTGATGTTAAAACCTAGCAAAAGATGAAGCAATTACTGCGAGAACGATTTTTGCCTTCGGATTACGATGAGTTACTCTACTTTAGTTGTATAAATGACTATCGAGTCTTCCTTGATACAGTCACATATCCTACTGCATTAGAAGGGTATTCAAATGCTGGAAGTGAAGTTGTTGTGGTCTCTCCCAAGGAAATGAAGCCTTCAATGGTTGTACTCAATTATTTGCATTTTTCTCAATTATTTGCATTTTTCTCATAAGTACTCGGTGATCCCAGTTTGGCTATCAAAATTAGATCAGAGAGTTAATGGTTCTCATATACCAATTGAAGATTGGAACAATTAGGAATGAGCATGTTTCTGATGAAGGTTGGCCCTCTGTTACCCAGCTCAGTTCTAGAATTGCTTCAATCATTATAGAAATTTCTAGAGTTGTTACCTCTTTTTTTTTTTATAAATAAATTTAAGGTTGAGTTGGTTATTGATGAGGCTCGGTTACATCAGAATTTAAATGAATATGAGATATGTTAACTAGATCAAAGTTCTAACTCTGAAAGTTTACCAGAATTTGAATCTATATCTGAAAAGGAAATTTAGGTCAACAATTCTGAAGTAGGCGATGTCAATGTAGAAATTTCAGCAGCTACTGCAACTTGCAAAATCTCAAGCTGTAAAAGAATCTTCTAAGTATACCATCTTGGGAGGATAATCTTGTTGTAATAATTCCTAGTCACTTGCAAATTACTAACAATGATTACTCACATTTGAGCTTAACTAGTTTTGACTATGGAATGGGTACTTTCCTATCTAGATCATTACAACAAAAGCCACTCATTGGCAATTCGGAGGTCACTAAGGAAGTTGATGATGTTCCTTCACTTAATCATTTCAAGCTAGGAACTCCAATTACTATGATATTGATGAGATAGAACCCTAAATAAATGAAGAAGCTGTTTCAAGAGGTGTTATAAATGTTGTGAATTTTGACATGATTTCAAATTCAGAACCTGAACTTATCAAGGATGATACAATTACTAATACACATGGATGGCAACACATTTTTCGTCCTAATCCAGGTTGGTGTGCTTTGAGTGTCATGCGGCTGAGATTGTATGCCTCAAGCTAAAAAACTTCAGCGACGAGGCCAGTATGTTTTATTTTTAAATCAATGAATATACCATTGATGCTCTTTCACCAAGATAGTCTTGAGACTTCTTCGGTTCAATTTATACTACAAGAGTACCCTATAGCTTCTAGTGGTGTTAAGTTGTTGAGTACAATTCATAATTCCTAAGCCATGGGGATGTTGAGGAAGAAAAATAAATCAAAGAATATGTGCCAAAAATTAATTTGAGTGTTTCAGAGCATACATGGAATGAATGAAAATCAAAGTAAAAGAGATCACACAGAAGAAACCAAATTTAACATAGAAAAACTCGAGAACAAGAAAAAATCACGGAATCACGCCACCAAGATCTCGATTACGAAAGAAAAATTTAAGAGAATAGTACAGATTATACTTATCTAGAATCTCTCCACACTTCAGTCACACTAGGGTATGCACTTCACTCTCACACATTAGAGAAAAAAGTGACTCGGTTCTCAAATTATAAAAAAAATTGTCTAAATATAAATCTCTCGACTCAAAGCACTGCAACATCACGACCTTGGCATCTAAGCGCTAGTCTTTGTTGTTCTCAGATTTTCTCCACGGGTTCAAGCATCGTGGTGGTGCTTTGCAATGCCTAGGCGTTACCCTCTCTGTCATTTTTGCCTTTTGGTACCCTAATCCAGGCGTCACTGTGCTGTCCTTCTAGTGTTGAGCCGCTACTTTCTCTGATCCTAAAGCCAAAAATCTCCTGTTCTAGTGCCAAGGCGTTCCCTCATAGAGATAAAATTAGGCTCCATCGTATTATAGGGGAGGATAAGGATATTAACATCTGAGTTTAAGACTATGATCAAGGTGATGAAGAATCAAAATTCTTCAAGAAATGATGAGTATGACAGCTTTGTGCTATGGCAAATGGCTCCAGAGATGTGGTATGTCGGGTGTGTGATTGGTGCCAACAAGATTCATGCTAGCTGCACGGGCAAGATAGTTTGAGGACACAGCCCTTGGCTTTATGCCCATGCTGCCAAGGGCCCTGTTCTTCCTCTTCATCAAGGACTTCAGGGTCTCCATCCATTGAAAATTGCAAACATGTTTTCAAATGCAGTGTATTGGAGAGAAGAAGGTTAATGGAGAGGATTTCTTTATTCTTAAGCTCTGTGCTGAATCCCAAACTTTGAAGGGTAGGAGTGAGAGGCCTGCAAAAATAATAAGGCATGTTATGTTTGAGTATTTCAGCCAGAAAATTGTGCTTCTTATCCACATGAAGGATTCACACCTCACATCCATTCAAACTCACTGGCTACACAATGTACAAGGAGACCATCATCACATTCTTTCTTGAATACTAACTCCCCGTCGAGGGAGTTATGGTGATATGCATCTCTTACTGCGTGTATTTTCTTCTAGCATTTATCTCTATTTTGATGATGTTAGATGGAGATTTTATTTCTTAAAACTCGAATTGAGCTCTTTGGAAGGGGGAGGAATCTAATGCAGGGATTTTCTTATGATGTTACATTTAATGATATAGTCTTCTTAATATGCTTTACTAGCTGTAATTACCTTGATTAAATCTATTTAGAGTATTGTTAAATATAAGATGATGTGATATATTTAGGGGTATTGTAATTCTAGGAAATTTTCTGAATGGTAAAGTTTCTTCCTTTTTTATCCTTTCATTTTCATCTCTTCCTTTCGCCAGTGGTTTGATCTACATCAAACTCTCCACCTTATTAAGCAGCCAAGAACTTCACGTAAGGAGGGGGATCCTTCTAGTAGTTTGTAAAAATTGCTTGATGGAGAAGTGAGGAAGTTAGTGTTTGAGTATAAGGGAGGAAGAGAGGCCAAAGAGCCCATATTGACATTAACTTTTGTTTCTCTTTAAGGTTCATTTGGTTGTTAGTAAATAATTAAAATGTTCTAAAAATGATAATTTTGTTTTCATTTATTTTGAGAATGAAAACAAAATCATCATTTTAGGGGGGAGTGTGATAAAGTTATTTCATGTAGCCCAAAAGTTCTTAACACATATTTGTATGCAGATGAAAGTTCTTTTTTGTTACAAGTGTTGCTTAAATATGTTTGAAGAATTTGAGTTAAAACTTGCATCCTCTATACATCATATAGCATATATAACCTTTGAATCTTGTGGAAAAGAAAATATGAGAACTATTGTGGGCACCATAAATTGCCTACCTCTCACATTGAAGAGTAAGATTAAGCGTCCGACACTTTCGAAGGTAGATGGAATAGTAGATAAGACATTACCCAAAGATTTCCTAATTTTGTGAGGAATTTAGATCTAGTTGCGGGTTTTCTATAAAGCAAAACACATAGTTAATTACCCTCCTAATCTTGAGAACTTTCGATTAAGGCTAGTCGTTAGATTGCTAAATGCATAGCGTATAGTAGCAGTGTGTCGAGCTCAAAATTTAAGCTTATGAAATTCATCATATTAACTTAAAGCAGATGTTGGGGGAATGATGACACCGCTCGCTATGCTCAATATAGCGTATTGAGTAAGCCAAAATTGTTAGATGTGACATCCTTATATCGAAATATTGTCGAAATTTTAACTAAATCTGAGATTTTTAAAAAAAGGATGGAGATTTGAATGTGTAGAAATTACATATATATTTACTTTTATGCAGGTGATTGAATATCTCGTTATGCCCATCAGGGTGCAACGGGATTGAAATTTGATCGAGGTGCTTCAAAACACCGACTGTCATGCTCATTAGGGCGTGGAGGATAAAAGCGATTCGATGTAGACCTTTATCGGGGGCGTCATTGAATACTAGAAATTTTGTCAATTTTTTGGAATTAACAAAATATATATAAAATATAAATTTCTAAAGAAATGAATTGGAAATTAAATGTAAATGAGCTTGAAATGAATTTGATACAAAATTGAAAGGCTATACTCTAAATAAAATTCGAACTCAAAATAAATACAAAATTGAAAGGCTATGCTCTAAATAAAATTCTAATTCAAAATAAATCGGTTTAATTATAACTTCTAAGGTCAAAATTAAAAATTAATGATGACAACAAATTAAATTTTGAATTGTAAGGCTTTGAGGCAAATAACATTTATAAGATTTAAATCAAAATTTGGATTGTAGGCTTAGAAGCAAATAACATTTATAAGATTCAAATCTAAAAAAGATTGAGTGAGTGAACATGAATGATACTTTCGTCTTTTATTTCAACATGATACAAATATAAATCTAATTGAATGTATAATTGGATTATCGGAAGCTTGTAATATAGTTGAAGCATAGCTCTCAAATGTAAATTTCAAAAGAGATTGGTAGGTGATCTCCAATTGAATATGAAAACTCAATTTCAAGCAAGGATTGAATGGAAATAACTTGCAAATAAATTAGCATTAAGTTCTACAAGTTGGTTTGCAAATGAGGGCTTGATTATATAGTTTATTAGCAAATGTGAATAATCAAATCAGTTTATAATTCATTGAACAAATTGAGAAAATAAAAAAGAAAATTTTGTAATATGTTTGAAGATATATCCATGAATACAAATAAAATTCTTCATTAAAATTATAGTAACTTAATAAATGAATAATCAAATAAAAGTAATTTTTACATTAGCTTAAATGCAAAAATCAAATACAAAAAATAAAACACCTTCAACGCCACTGGATTTGCAATTCTTCATATAAGCAGACAGAAGTCGATGCTAAATTAAATTCTCCATGAATTATAGAGCTTCTTTTAATCCAAAAATTAAGAATTTTCATTCTAATTATGATTTTCAAAATCAATGATTAGTATAAATAATACATGGACGCCTGAATTGAATGCTTAAATTTTGTATTTGAGGATGCTGCGTGGGTTGTTTTCAGATTTGGTCTTAGGATCAGGTACATGTTAACAAAACCTAAAAATAATCCAATTATTATAAAATTTTTAACTCACTAAAATATCTGAGAAGCTAATTTAATTCATCGTATAAGTAGATCCGATTCTATTAGTAAATTAATAGAGTGGCGGATCTCAAAACAATACATTCACACCAATGATGAATGTGTTTAATGGAAGTTTCAATCGAGAGGATACTTCCATCAAAATTTCTTGCAAGCTCAAATTGAAATAATCAAAATTAAGTATCAATACAAATATAAAATCGATAAATTACTAAGTGTTAAATGCTTAAATGAAATTTAATCTTTAAAACTTAAAGCAAATTCTATTCAATCCATTTCATTTGTTTTATTAAATATACAAATTAAAAAAATTCTCACAAAAGCCAATATCAAATCAAATGTATTTATATTCAACTCAATCAATCTCACGCTAGTAAGGACGTGACCTCATTATTGTGGCAGCGTAGGCTCCACATATGATGTAGTTATGATCCTTTGATCGGTATGCCACCAAAATGATATAATTATATTACGATCACGTATAGCAGTATGCTTATGGCTCACACCGAGATGTGAATCATAAGGTACACTAATATGACAAAAAAACCCTCACAGGTAGACTTAAGATTGTCTCTTTAGATAAATCTGCAGTCATAAAGATTCCTGACGCGACATAGGGTTGTTAATAAGGATCATTTGATCAGGTTTGATTGACTACCTCATTTGACTAAGTAGATTAGGGATCACGACAGCATAGGATGACGGAACCATGTGATCTAAATCGGGCATGTCATCACTCCCCCAACCATCCACTTTAAGTTAAAATGATGAATTTCATAAGCTTAAATTTTAAACTACACATGTTATTCTTATATCTTCTGTGATTAGCGATCTAACAACAAATTCGAATATTCTCTCTTAGTATTGGGAGGGTAATTGCTTATGGGTCTTTTATAGGAAACTTGGAACCATATATAAAGCTCTCATAAAATGAGGGTGAAATCTCTGGGTAGTGTCTTATCTACTATTGCATTTGCCTTTTGAAAATTTTATTGACATTAAATCAAACTGATGAGAGGTCGATTGTAATTTTGAACTCATTATGCTTTTGCATATTTTTCATGAAAATTACATAAATTAAATTTAATTATTAAGCTAAATTATCTCAAATTTTAATGTAACATTTATGCTTAGTAGATTAGTATTTAATGCTAGCACAAACAAACATACGAAGCTTACTAAAATCGTAATTATAGAACAAACTTATTTTCAATTATTTTTAAAAACAAATACATTTAAGAGTTTACAGAGTGTGATTAGTAGGGCTGTCAAAAAATTTTATTATTTCTGAATATCTCGTATTCGGCTCATTCGTTAACTAAGCGAGTCGAACACGAACTAATATTTCAAGCTCAATTTATAAATGAGCCGAACATGAACAATCATCCATTTGATCGTGTTTGACTCGAAATAAAATTATATATATATATATATAAGCATGACATAGTGATTAAAATTTTTGTTATGTAAAGATTGGTTTAAGTTGAATCCTTCCTATACTTTAAATTCTTATGATTGCATTTTATATTTTGGTAGTGCAGTCATTTTGAACAATTCAAGCCAAACGCAAATAAAATAATTTTCAAATAAGTCGAGCACGAACAAGAGTTCTGATCTCTCAAGTTCGACTCGTCTAAAAAAAACTTGTAATTATTTTATTTTACAGTAAATTTTGTGCCATGTTTTAACTTTTGCACTCAAAAATTATGAAAATGATGAATATAAATATTAATCAATTTTTTATGCTTTTGCATAGTGTCCTGTGTATTACAATTATATTTTATCATTAAAACCAAAAATTTCGATATTTTAATATAACATTTATGCTCAGGAGATTAGTATTTATAGAACAAACTTTAGATTTTTAGAAGGCGTGTTTGAATTTCGGCTGTTTTTAAGGAAGGTCTGTTTAACAATTTCTTTAAGAAAGCAGATCCGTTTCCATTAATTTGTTGATTTCTCCGGATAGTATGGATCGTTAGAACGGTCCAGTGATTGATCAGTATTGAAAAGATCAAATTTTTATCGGATTAGTCGGTTCTGCTGAGGCGGCGATCGTTCTCTATTTATTCCGTTTCTGATCGGCGGAAGGATGAGAGAGTTACAGCTTCCGGAACTCAAATCCCCTGCGAAAAAAAAGAGAGAAAAAAAGCTTTTTAGCTTGCGGCAACTCACTGGATTACTGGAGGATATTTTTCAGCAGCGCAAAATCTGATATTTTGTGTTGATCGAGAAAGCTATCCTCGTAGCGAGGGTCGATCGCCCGGAGGAATTCAAGGACAGCAGGGGTCTGATTGCCGAGAAGCTCTATACTTCCCCGTTCCCCTGTGCTTGCTACCGCGCCGAGCTCCAGGCCCTCAATAATGGCGATGATGACCCCATGGAGGAGGAGAAAAGCAGCTCCAACTTTGACGATCCTGAGGAGAGTCAGATAGTTGGAGAGGTGATGAGGATAAAGGAGGTTCTTTGCAATTATCAAGATGAGTCTGATTCAGTCTTGTATGAATCACTGAGAAATCTGCAACTCATGCAAGTGTCTGTAGAAACTCTAATAACGACTGAGATCGGAAGAACGGTGAATGCGCTACGAAAACACAACTCAAACAGATCCGAAAACTTGTTCGGACTCTCATTGATGGTTGGAAAGTTTTGGTAGATCAATGGGCTGAATCTGTTAACGTACTTAACAAACCATCCATAACAGATTCTTGGCTCAGCTGGTGGTCGTCAATACTGACTTCTGAACAAGAATTAAGCAGCAGCGATGAAGTTTCAGTTACATCGAAGCTGGAGATTGCGAAGTGGAAGCTTCTTGAAGGATATCAACGAGAAGAAAGTGAAGAAGCAGCGAATACAGGCAATGGGGAAGGAAGATCTACCAGTGGACTCACATGAGAAACGACGACCAAAACAGAAGCTTGGAAACCATTCTGGAAATTAGGCGGATAAAGGAGGAGCTTAGCCGTAGTAAGAAGAAGAAGGCAGCTAAATCACTGGATCTGCGTTTCATTTTTTTTCTGATTAGTTCTTTCTGTTTTTCTGTTTTCATGAACTCAAGAGCTCTGTAGATGAGCGCAACATTGGCTGTTTTGAAGCCAAACATTTTAGAGATTAGATTTTAATAACTGGGAAAACAACCTCTTCGTTCATGATTCTTTTTCTCAATCTTCTATGATGGTTTAACTAAAGCGCTGATTTATGCAATTTTTTCAAGCCATTGCAGTGGTATGTACTTGCCACTTTTGCCTCTCTCTCTCTCTCTCTCTCTCTCTCGTTGAATTATGATCGCTTCTCTCATACTTGCTAGATTGCACCTACCTGATCAAATGGGATAGATTAGAGGATATTATATATTTTCTGAATAGTGAAGTCGCTTCTTCTTTTTTTTCCTTTTTTTTCCTTTTTTTTTTCATCCCTTACTTTCATCGGTAGTTCGATCAACATTATCAAGTATCAGAGATCTTATGGCAGCAAGGAAAGACGATGATGTCCTAACTTGTCACGGTGATCGAAGCTGGCAGTTCTTTCGGAAATCACACCCATTGACCACGGACGTTGGAAATCTTATATCTGAGCTTTTGACCTGTTCCGAGAGTGCGACGGGAGCTCCATCATTTCAGGAACAGTGACGCCCCTTATCTAGCAACCACACCGGCATATCTAGCACCCATATATAGAAACGGTTGGCACCACCGCGATGAATCGAAAACTATTGCGTTCTCATAGATTCTGCCAAGCAGCTAGAGCAGAGCTTCTTGGATCCATTACTGAGCTTTATCCTCCTGGCTGGGCTGCTCACATCACTCATTCATTTCAATTGGAACCTCTTTGCCTCGGC
The DNA here is from genome assembly GCA_021442155.1 of Cymbidium sinense. Taxonomy (NCBI): domain Eukaryota; kingdom Viridiplantae; phylum Streptophyta; class Magnoliopsida; order Asparagales; family Orchidaceae; genus Cymbidium; species Cymbidium sinense. Next base: position 80,600,738 of record CM038222.1, on the reverse strand, counting down.
CAAGGTGAGATTAGTTTGGCAAAGGTGAGATTAAGGGGTGTTTGGCGATTTACTAAGGATTTAGCTGGCTAAATCCTAAATCCTACCAAACACCTTGCTGCGGATTACTAAATCTTTGTAAATCCAGTAAATCCGAAAGTTGCCGTAAATCCGGTTGTTAAATCCAACCATTGGATTTACATTTGCACCCTCGCGATATGGCGGTGGAAGTTTGTCGTAACCCCTTCCAACAACGCCTATTTCTTCAGGATCGTCCGCTCTTCATCGCCATCTTAGCCAGCGGCGGTTCGCTATGCGTCTTCCGTGGATTACTATCTGAGTGCGTTGGTTCTTACGCTTCCTTACGGCTAGCCTCTCTTAATTTACTTAACTTGGTTTTCTATTGCAAACCTTGCAATATCAATCCGATTTCTAGCACTTTTCTTGACATATTTTATAAGCTTTTTTTATTTTGAGATATTGAGAAATTGAGAAACAAAAAAATAAAGTCAATTTCGGTTGAGTTTTATGCAGTGATTTCAACCGTTCATTTCATTGGTTAGTCGAATGCTCTCAAGTAACAAGCTCAAGGTTAGATTTATCTGCAGTTTTAGGTTCAAGAGTACATTCGGTTTGAGCTATATTGCCTATTGACCTTTAGAGAATTTCGTGATAGGTTTATCTTTAAGCTTGTTTTTTAGTAGTCATAAATAGCTGGATTATCGGTGTTGTTTGTAATTTTAGATCTAGACTTGAATGGATCTAATCTAGTCTGTTGTTCACTTAATGATATTTTCCAAAATCCGACTTGATATAAGGAGGTTCTTAGATTTTATTGATTGCAGATCCTTTATTCTCAGAGTTTCCTTCGTAGAAAAAATAATTGTAACATTCAAGATAAGTGACAAATTTCTACTCTATTTATCTTTTTTTATGTTTGTGTTTCTTGAGAGAAAATATTTCAAGCATGTTGAACAATCAAGTTCAGATAAGAAATGTTGTCGGGGCATAATATCACATCGTGTTTTGATTGCATAATACTTACTAGCTAGTAGGAATATCTTGTAAATCTTGCAAAAGCACATATGTAGTTAAGAATGGATAAACTATGTTAATTTCTTTTGTTCTCAACCTTTAAGAAGTGTCTGATCAATGAAAATTATCCTATACTTGCTGCAGCAAAATAGCCAAACTTGATTATCTAGGCTATCTTGGCCTTTTAAATATGCTAGTTCACTAGGCTTGTGGTACAGAGATGAACCTGAAGCTGTACCTGGGCAGCTTGATGTTAGAAGAACAAAGTCAAATTATATTTGAAATTATCTTACTAAAATGATCATGTAGTGACTAAGTATATCATAATTTTTTTGGCTAATGTGTGGTTACTTTCTTCTATTGAGATGATTTTTTGTTGATGTTGCTATTAGTTGTGTTCCATACAAAACAATTTTGTGTACTGATGAGACTTTCTGCTCAAGGCATTCATTGAAACATCATCAGAAGTGCATGTACAATTCATATTATGAAGCCTGCTATATCTATAAATTAATTCATCATTACTTTGAAAATATGAATTCTTAGAATTTTATCTGTTTCTCTCAAGTTGATTACCATGTTTTTCTCCAAACAATAGTGAAAATTCTGTATCGGTGGTGGAATAGTTGTTATATTTATAAACAATTAGGTTGAAACCTTATTCTTTTTCCCTCTTACTAAAGTCATCAATTCATGATTTTTAACACAAATAGCACTTGTTGATGACTCTTTTGGCACTCTCAGTTCAAAATTAAATCAAAATTCCAAAGTATAAATAGCATGCACGATATGTTATAGAGCCTTTGTTGAAATCTAGTTCAAATAAAATAATCACCAGTCTGCTTAATATTAAACTAATAGATAAATCAAAATATTTACTTAGAAGAGAGTTATGGATTTAAGCTGAAAAACAAGTACTTGTTGGGCGTGCTATGAGGAACTCAATTATAGTCAAAAGTGACTGTATCAATGAGAGGAACTCAACGACACAAATTTTTTTGAATCAAAGCTAATTTTCAGCACCCACTTATAGAAGTAGAAATTGAAAAATGAAAATGTATCATTTCTTTCAGTTTTCAAGGAACTAAAATGGCCTAACAATAAGTGGATCAAGGGTGAATTTGTAGTTCAGTTAAATGATAAATTTGAATGAGCAATATGTACTTGTTATATCTCATTTAGATGTAATTTTCATTTTTATGTTTAAATACATTGAACCATATATGCACATTCATTTAAAAAGTAAATACAATTGTAAATTTATGTGTATATGCATTCATACATAATAAATGTATACTTTTTAACCCAATCTCGTGTTGGCTTGCTTCACAATAGACTCATCACATATTGAAATCAATGCAAATTGGGCTTGGCTTAGTAGTTTGCTCGTCGACTTTAATCTAAACTTGAGTCAGTCTAAAAAATATTTTAATTTTATTATTTATTTTCTCAATCTCAAATTCCTACCTCAAACAAATCAAAGAAACGACATTAAAATGATACTTTACATAAACGATACTTTGCAGAAAATAATAATTTAAAATGGCCTATTTACTACAATATTTTGTAGAAATGATACTGTAGAACAACACTAGAGATAAGACGGTACATTTCTTCTTGAAATCATCAGCATGTTATCAATATATTACTTCTAAATAAATTTGTTGATTTTAAAATATATTGAGAATAATCGCAACATTTACAGCTGATTGCTTAAAGAAATTTATAAAATGCACTCGAAATAAACGATCTTTTTTCAGCGTTAATGTCTTAGAAATTATCAATGTTGGTTATACTACATCTGATCAGGAGTCAACGAACATCAACTCCATATGTCATAACCACATACGTCAAAAACAAGACATTTGTTATTCGTGTGAGGCAAATTTAATTTCAATACTATTATCCTGCCAACATATCCTTCATTGTTTTATTCTACTAAAATTTCATTTATACATGTAGATATGAAAGGTTTTTTAAAGGGAAAATCCAAAGACCGTGCTTCCACAAGTTCTCACATTAATGTAGAAGATGATTTACCAACTCATGAAGAGAATACACGAAACAGTAGTAGAGTTCCTAAGTGGCTTGAACATCATAATGTGATTTTTTGGACATACTTAGAACGATTTGTGCGAGGGCAATATCTGCAATGGTGTAATTAGGAGAGACAAATGGCATGAGGTGGTTGCCACATTAAATAAAAAATTGGGAACGAAGTACACAAATGCTATTGTTATGACACGGTATAAGAAATGGCTTCCATATCTTTATATAACTAACTAGGAGTGGATGGGGTTGGGATGAGTTGAATATACTGGTTGCACCAGATGAAATATGGGAAGAGGTGATTGGGTAAGTTAATTTATTTAGTCAAGATTTAGATATTTACTTTATTACAACTGAAAATCTAATGATGAATTTCATCTAATCAAAAAAAAATTCCAAAATCGACGCTTTAGGAAACCCCTTTCAACGGATCATATATTTAAAAAAATTTGTGATGACAATGTCGCGAACACATGCTCAACCGCAAATACATCAAGAGGAGATCTTGGCGAATCAACGGATAACCATGAGACGGTTATTGATAATTTTATGTCAGCGGAATTAACTTTGTGGGGAAGTAATAGGAGAGGGGAATTTTGACTCACTTAGAGCGCACTCCCAATGATCAACCTAAGCCAAAGTGATCATCAGTGACAATCAACAAAATCGAGAAGAAACCAGCGGGCGGAAATATTGAGAACATGCTTAATAAAAATGTTGAAAAGAAATTCAGAAACTATGAATAAATATTGTCCATACACAATGGATGATTGTCTGACCAAGCTATCCACTGTTCCTAACATCTCAACGGAGGGTTTACTCGTGATTGGCGTGATCAAGGATTGCGGTAATGATAAAGTTATACTAATGAGGTGGGAAGGTGATATCTTTACGTGGTTGGATGAAATGATTGCAACCCATCCACGCTTTTACGGATCATTGGATTTAAAATTTAAATTGGTCATCCATTTTTTTAGCTTGCATTTCTTATTACTTTAGTTACTTGTATTTATTATTATAATTTTGTGTCATATGTTGTGCTCCTTAATTTAGTGTAATTTTGCTTTGTTCTTATTAATGTGTGATGTGTCATTTCTATAATTTTGATGTAATTTATTGAGAACTTAATCTATCTTATGCATCGATGTGGCATCTTATACTTTGGTAATAACGTAAATGATATAATGCTAAGAGGAGTATCGACCCATTTGTTCATTAATTGACAATTTCATTAATTGACTATTTTATTATATAGTTTTAATATAATTTTTTCTCATATCGGAGTCATCGCGTGTGAAATTTTCGAAAGAGTTGAAAAATTCAATTGTATTATCAACAGAAAAATTTCTTATATCCAAATAATGTAATGTTTATTTATATTTTGTAATGAACATGCTATCTTTGTTAAATAATGAATTTTAATTTTAATATTTTATTTTTTTTATTTATTTATTTTTATATTTTAAAAATATTATTATTTAATTATACTTAAACCCCTATAATTTATCAAACATCTTTCTTTAACGGATTTAATAAATCTGTTACTAAACACTTTTCAAGATTTAACACCTCAGGATTTACTAAATCCAGTTATACTGGATTTACTAAATCATACTTAAAATAAATCCAATCCGTTGCCAAACACCCCCTAAGCCAAAATCTGATTTCCATTTCCTTATTTTGGTGATTCCCCTAAAAAGGATTATCTCCTTTAGGAGCAAACATTGGAACACTTCTTTGATTGTACAAGCATTCATAAAAGAAAGCAAGTTAAATTTACTACTCACAAGCTTATGGATCATGCTGCTACTTGGTTGAATCATCTATCCTAAGCTCACCGTCTCAAGGATCGAGGTGATGTTAAAACCTAGCAAAAGATGAAGCAATTACTGCGAGAATGATTTTTGCCTTTGGATTACGATGAGTTACTCTACTTTAGTTGTATAAATGATTATCGAGTCTTCCTTGATACAGTCACAGATCCTACTGCATTAGAAGGGTATTCAAATGCTGGAAGTGAAGTTGTTGTGGTCTCTTCCAAGGAAATGAAGCCTGCAATGGTTGTACCCAATTATTTGCATTTTTCTCATAATCACATCTCGTCAGACACAAGTGATAAGTACTCGGTGATCCCAGTTTGTCTATCAGAATTAGATCAGAGAGTTAATGGTTCTCATATGCCAATTGAAGATAAAGACATTGAACTTGGAACAATTAGGAATGAGCATATTTCTGATGAAGGTTGGCCCTCTGTTACCCAACCCAGTTCTAGAATTGCTTCAATCATTATAGAAATTTCTAGAGTTGTTACCTCTTTTTTTTTTAAATCTAAGGTTGAGTTGGTTATTGATGAGGCTCGGTTACATCAGAATTTAAATGAATATGAGATATGTGAACTAGATCAAAGTTCTAACTCTGAAAGTTTACCAGAATTTGAATCTATATCTGAAAAAGAAATTTAGGTCAACAATTCTGAAGTAGGCGATGTCAAGTAGAAATTTCAGCAGCTACTGCAACTTGCAAAATCTCAGGCTGTAAAAGAATCTTCTAGTATACCATCTTGGGAGGATAATCTTATTGTAATAATTCCTAGTCACCTGCAAATTACTAACAATGATTACTCACATTTGAGCTTAACTAGTTTTGACTCTGGAATGGGTACTTTCCTATCTAGATCATTACAACAAAAGCCACTCATTAGCAATTCAGAGGTCACTAAGGTTGCTGATGATGTTCCTTCACTTAATCATTCAGAATCTAGGAACTCCAATTACTATGTTATTGATGAGATAGAACCCTAAATAAATGAAGAAGCAGTTTCAAGAGGTGTTATAAATGTTGTGACTTTTGACATGCTTTCAAGTTCAGAACCTAAACTTATCAAGGATATACAAAGACTAATACACATGGATGGCAACACATTTTCATCCTAATCCAGGTTGGTGTGCTTTGAGTGTCATGCAACTGAGATTGTATGCCTCAAGCTAAGAAACTTCAGTGACGAGGTTGGTATATTTTATTCTTAAATCAATGAATCTACATAGATGCTCTTTCAGCAAGATAGTCTTGAAACTTCTTCAGTTCAATCTATACTGCAACAGTGCCCTACAGCTTCTGGTGGTGTTAAGTTGTTGAGTACAATTCATAATTCTTAAGCCATGGGGATGTTGAGGAAGAAAAATAAATCAAAGAATACATGCGGAAAATTAATTTCAGTGTTTCAGAGCTTATATGTAACGAATGAAAATCAAAGTAAAAGAGATCACACAGAAGAAACCAAATTTAACATAGAAAAACTCGAGAACAAAAATAAATCACAGAACCATGCCACTAAGATATCCACTATGAAAGAAAAAGTCAAGAGAATAGTACAGTTATATCGGAACCTCTTCACACTTCAGTCACTCTAGGGTATGCACTTCACTCTCACACATTAGAGAAAAAGTGACTCAGTTCTCAAATTATAGAAAAAATTGTCTAAATATAAAATCTCCTGACTCGTAGCACCGCAAAGTCGTGAGCTTGGCGTCTAAGTGCTAGCGCCGCTGTTCTCCATGCTTTTCTCCACGGGCTCAAGCATCGCGATGGTGCTTTGCAACGCCTAGGCACTACCCTCTCTGTCATTTTTGCCTTTTGGTGCACTAATCCTGGCATCACTGCGCTGTCCTTCTAGTGTCGAGGAACCACTTTCTCTGATCCTGAAGCAAAAAATCTCCTGTTCCAGCGCCAAGGCGCTCCCTCCTAGAGATAAAATTAGGCTCCATCATATACTAGGGGAGGATAAAGATATTAACATCTGAGTTTAAAACTATGATCAAGGTGATGAAGAATCAAAATACCTCAAGAAATGATGAGTATGACATCTTTGTGCTATGGCAAAATGGCTCCAGAGATGTGGTATGCCAGGTGTGCAATTGGCACCAACAAGATTCATGCTAACTGCAATCGCAAGATAGTTTGGCGACACACCCCTTGGCTTTATGCTCATGCTGCCAAGGGCCCTATTCACCCTCTTCATCAAGCACTTTAGGGTCTCGATCCATTGACAATTGCAATGCAGTGTATTAGAGAGAAGAAGGTTAATGGAGAGGATTGCTTTATTCTTAAGCTTTGTGTTGAATCCCAAAATTTGAAGGGTAGGAGTGAGAGACCTGCAAAAATAATAAGGCATGTTATGTTTGGGTATTTCAGCCAGAAAATTGTGCATCTTATCCACATGAAGGATTCACACCTCACAAGAATCCAATCAAACTTCGGTGGCTACACAATGTACAAGGAGACCATCATCACTTTCTTTCTTGAAGACTAACGCCCCGTCGAGGGTGTTATGGTGTTATGCATATCTTACTGAGTGGGTTTTTTTCTAGCATTTATCTCTATTTTGCTGATGTTAGTTGGAGATTTTATTCCTTAAAACTCGAATCGAGCTCTTTGGAAGTGGGAGGAATCTAATGCAGGGATTTTCTTATGATTTTTCATTTAATGCTAGTCTTCTTAATATATTTTAGTAGCTCTTAATTAAGTTGATTAAATTTATTTAGATTATTATTAAATATAAGATGATGTGATTTGGGGTTTTGTAATTGGGAAATTTTAAGAATAGTGAAGTTTCTTCCTTTCTCATCCTTTCATTTTCGTCTCTTCCTTTCGCCAGTGGTTTGATCTACATCAAACTCTCCACCTAATTAAGTAGCCAAGAACTTCAAGTTAGGAGGGGGATCCTTATAGTAGTTTGTAATAATTGCTTGATGGAGAAGCGAGGAAGTTAGTGTTTGAGTATAAGAGAGGGAAGAGAGGCCAGAGAGCCCATATTGACATTAACTTTTTCCTTTTGTTTTCTATTATTTTGTTTCTCTTTAAGGTTCATTTGGTTCTTAGTAAATATTTAAAATGTTCTAAAAATGATAATTTTGTTTTCGTTTATTTTGAGAATGAAAATAAAATCATCATTTTAGGGGGGGAGTGTGATAAAGCTATTTCATGCAACCCACAAGTTCTTAACATAAATTTCTATGCAGATGAAAGTTCTTTTTTTGTTACAAGTGTTGCTTAAATAAGTTTCAAGAATTAGAATTAAAACTTGCGTTCTCTATAGATCATATAGCATATATAACCTTTGAATGTTGTGGAAAAGAAAATATGAGAACTTTTGTGGGCTTCAAAAATTAGCCACCCATTGAAGAGTAATATTAAGTGTCGATGAAATTTTAGTGATGGAATAGTAGACAAGACACCCAAAGATTTCACTAATTTTGTGAGGATTTTAGATCGGTTCAGATTCTTATAAGCACTATAGTTAATTACCCTTATCGAGAGAGAACTTTCGATTAAGGTTAGTCGTTAGATCGCTAAATGCATAGCGTATAGTAAGAGCATGTGGAGTTTAAAATTTAATCTTATGAAATTTATCATATTAACTTAAAGCGAATGGTTGGGGAATGATGACATGTCCGATCTAGATCCCATATTTCCGTCATCCAGGGTTGTTGCGGTCCTTAGTCTACTTAGTCAGAGGAGGTAATCGACCCAACCTGACCAAATGATCCCTGTCAGCAACCATGGGTTGTGTCGTCCAAGTAATCCTTATAGACATGTGGTGATGTTTATCTAAGGAGATAAGCTTAAGTCTACCGCCGACTATGACTTTTACCCATCGGTGTACCCAATGATTCACATCTCAAGACGAGCCATTGGAGCATACAGCTACGATCATAATATAATAGTGTCATTTGGCGGTAACCACGATCAAAGGACTACTGTACATCATATGTGGAACTTTAGCCATGAGCAGAGGACACGAGTCACGTCCTTACTAGCATGAGATTGATTGAGAGTGAATATAAAAATATATTTGATTTGCCATTGGCTTCTTCGTGAGCTAGAGTTTTCTTAATTTATCACCTTAACAAACAGTTGCGGAAGGTGGATTGAATGGAGTTTACTTTAAGTGTTTAAGGATTGAATTTCATTTAACCATTAATAGCTTAGTGATATATCGATTTTGTATTTGGATTAATACTCAATTTAAGTTAATTTAATCTAAAATTAAAATCACATTTTTATAGTATCCCTCCGGTTGAAATCTTCATTCAACAATCATCGAGGTGAATGTATTATTTGATCATTTAATTTATTATTTGGATCATGCTCATTCTATTAGTTTAATAATAGAGGATCAAGTCTCTTATCATCTTATGAATTAGCTTCTCAGATATTTTAATAAGTTAAAATTCTTATAATAATTGAATTTTTAGGTTTTATTAACCTGGATCCATTCCTAAGACCAAATTGAGAAGCAATCTGCACAACATCATCAGACACTTAAATTTAAACATTCAGCATTGTGTCGGGGCCCATGCGGGTTTAGTAATTTAGGTAATTTTATTTCTAAATTATGAGATTAATTTTATATTTATTTTAATTTGGACTTAGCTAGCTTTTGATATTAAAATTTACTTGTAAATCTATGTCAGCACGTATAAGTATTTATATCTTAGATAATTTCATCTTATTAATAAAATTATTGATTTTAAAATCATAATTATAATCAAATTCTTAATTTTTATATTGAAAGAAGCTCCATAATTCATGGAGAATTTAATTTAGTCACTTCTTATATGAAGAATTGTACATCCAGGTGGATTTCAACTTTATATTTTTGATTAAAAGTAGTGTAACTTTGTTTATACTTAACTTGATAGCAAAAATAGAATGACTATTTAGCTTATGCATATTGATAGGATTTTATATTTTTGCTAATTATCATATTCAACTTTCATTCTCACCCATAGATAAGCTATTATACCTCTTTCAACTTAGCTTATTAAATATAAGCCTTGTTGCTTAAGTCATGCTTGAATTGCAGTTATATTTGAATGCTAGCTTTCAAGCTTATTATATGCATCTTGTGATTTTGATTATGAATGCAATTAGATTTTCTCTTAGATCATTTAAAGTGACACATTATAAGAATTATATTCATAGTTATTAACTATGTATCAAATTCTTTGTGTGTCTTACTTAAACTTTCTCAACACTTCTCAACTTGCTTAGTATGAATTAAATCATAATTTATTTGTTAATCGAGCAGCTTTGTAATGCTTATTATTGTTCAAGAACTTGATATTTAGAATAATCAATGATAAATCTTGTTCATATTAGCTTATGAAATATCAAAATTCACATTTACTTGTTGATGAGTTATCAAGTTGAGCATAATCTCATTTGAAGTCTAATATGGATTCTATTTTCATTTGAAAACTAACACTTTATGACTCAATGTATTTGACTTAAACTACTTATTACTCAAACACATGATATAACACAATTTAAATGTTCATTAAAAAGGTTATGAAGCATGCTCATTGATGAGCTATTAAGTTTGTCATGAATCTCCTATAAGCTTTATTTGATTTCATCATATTTAATGCTGATTATTAATTTTACTATAAATCTCTTATGATTCAATTATATGCTTAATGAGATTTTTTTCTTTTCATTTAAGTGAGACATCACAAAGTTAAATTTATATTCATTGGCGGACTACAAATTCTTTGCATTTGCTTTGCAATCAAGCATCCATATATCTCATGATCCCTTTTTTCAATAATATAGCCAATTGAAATTCCTTTAATTATTTCAAAGTGAATTACAAAAATGATCCAAAAATCTAGTAAACGATTTTGTCCATATTCACTTGTAAGCATTCAGCTTTTTTTAATCTCAATTAATTCCAAGTTTTATTAACTATCTATCTCAAAAGTTGACAGTTTCAAATTCAATTGATATCATTTTAATTTTCAATTTTAAGCTTAAATTTTTTTTATTTGAATTGATTTTGTTTTAGGACTTTAGGATTCATAATTAATTTGATATCCAATTAATTTTTAATTTAAGTCCCAAAAATTTGATGAAATTTCGGTAGCATTTCAGCATAAGGGTGTCATCCCAACGGTTTAACTGCTTTCGATATCATTGGCGTAGCAGCGGTATCTTCTCACTCTTTTATCTCTTATCTTTTTTAGCGTTAGCGAAATCTTCTACGTAAATAAGCATATATACAGATAATTTTCATACACATCCAAACCCATTTTGTTGCACATTTGTAATGATCGACAAGGAAACAAAATGATTAATTATTGTTTGGCAACCAAACAAGAAGTGAAGAGAATTGTTAGGTTTCAGTTTGTGGGTTTGGTAGCGAGAGAAATCATGAGGGAAGGAAGGAGACCGAACGAGAAACTGAATCCGTTCTTTCGATTGCCTCTTTGCATTTTATTGAGCAAAAGGAATTCAATAAGAGTAATTATTGATGTTACGGATATCTTTGCAATTAGATATAACTCAACACTATTGTGCTTCAAGCTTATATTAAAAAATCATGTTGAAAACAACATGACATCGCCCAAGAGAAATAAAGAGGAAAATGGTGTGGATTTTGACGGAGGGGATATAGGAAGAGAACACGCCATCTTTCTTTACTCTTCAATCGACCAAATCCACTACATATCGAAAATTAAGTGGATAAGTTATGGGAAGGCAGGATTGAAATATGATTTTAACAAGAGAAATAGTGACAACAAGGATCAAAAAATAACATATGTTGGATAAGATCAAAACATCTCCGTCTAATTGATTCTTACAAAATTAGAAATTTCGAACAATTATTTTCTTCGTTAGGGAATCTGGTCAGATTCACCAAATCCCCGTGGATTCTGAAAGATTGTTGACGGTGAGACTAGGCGGCTATGCGTGGAGTCTGATCTCTGATCTCTGCGTGCAAATGACAGGAAGAAATTCGTTCGGTTTCGGCTTATGGAGGGAAAGACAAACGGAGCAGGAGAGAAAGAGAGATGGGATGGAACAGGACTTCGTTTGGTTTTGCAGTGTGGGAACATGGGAGCAGGTCGCACGGGAAGGAAAATCGGAGCAGAGAGGGGAGCTAGGGAGGGGCAGCGAGGATCCCTGTGCGGTTCGGTATTATGAGAGAGAGGGAGGATGGAGGGGTTGCTGTGCGGCTTGGTATCGCAAGAGAGAGGGAGTTTGGCTTCCTTGCGAATTTAAGGAGACGGAACAAATGAGGGCAGGGGAAAAAGAGGGAACGGGTGAGGGAAAATGGGAGAGTGTCGAACGAGAAAGGGGTTTCATAGATGCCTTCAATTTTGAGGGAGGATCGGGCATGAACGGTTGAGAGAAACATGAGGGAAAGATTGCTCAGCTTTTATGGAAGACAAATTGAGGTCAAAAAATATCCCCTAATAAATGTGATCGCACATGAAAGTCATTTGTTGCTTGACTTTTATGTAAATAATAATTCATATTACCAGTTTCAATAAGTTCATTTGAAGACTTTTCTTTTGTATCTTTATGAATTTGAATTTCCTCCGATCCTAACTTCATGCTAGACATGGTTGGATGGAGGAATTGGTTTGTTTGTTTTGAGTTATGAAATTCCTTCTGTCTTGGCTTTAAGCTTGACGGACTTGATGAAGGATTGACCTGATTTGTCTATATTGATTTATCAAGAAATGCACATATGTCTTCAGTCCTGAGCATGCTACTTTGATGGACTTCTCGAAGAGTGCATACATATGACCCAACCTCCCGGCTTATATTAGGTCTATAATATCGAGTTATCGCGAAGTGTGTGCTTTAATAGGCTGAATAACTACAAAATTCTTTTAGTTCGACCATCGACTTTGTATGAACTATTGAATTGCTTTCCTGAGTCCTGTGCTTTCTGCTTTGACGAACTTGATGAGGAGATTGGCTTTGATCTATGCTTTATGCTTGATCAGATCATTTGAGAATATATTAAAATATCACCCTAAGATTGATTTGAGGCAGCTCTGAATTGAGAGTTTTCTCATATTGTCTTGGTCTATCGATTAGGTAAAAAGATCTCTTGGATTCTGGTTGCTCGTAGTCACTAAGCTGGATCTGATTTGAGATTGAATAGCTATCATTATTGGACTTACGAGCAGAGGATCCTTCACTGTGGCCTTTTTTATGGCTTGTTGAGTGAGGAGAGCGTCAGCAACTCGTCCATTTATAGGCTTGTTGAGTTCAACATTTAGAATCTACTCGAGCATTCGACTTAAGATGTGATGGCTTGGTGGTCTTGTCATCCGACTAATGAATAAGGGTTCTTTCATTGTAGCCTTTTCTTGGGCTTGTTCAGTGAGGAGAGCAACAACAACTCGAGCATTTGTGGGCTTATTGAGTTCAAACTTTAGAACTCATCCATGTCCTAGACTTGAAGATGTAGAGGTTGATTTTTTCCAACTCAGTTGATTGAAGCTTCTGAAATTGAGAGTTCTTCTGACTTGATCTCCAACAATTGATGAATCTTGGAGAGAAATTTTTTACATTTAGGGATGTCTTTTCATGTATAGAAATATATTCTTTTTGTCTTTACAAGAACCTGTGAATTTAACAATAATAATTATAGATAAATTCAGGGATTTTAGTGTAAAGCTCGATGTGAATCTGAATCAGAATATATTTGAGGATCTCATCTTAGAGTACGATGTCAGCCCAAATAAAAGTAACATAAAATAAAAATACCTCTATCTTGTAGAGAAAATTCTAAAGCAGTTTGAAAGAGCTCTAAAATAATTTAAGAAAATATATCAATATTTGAGTTGATATATTTGATCTTAAGAGGGTTTTAACATGTAATATTGATTTCATATATGTATAAAAATCTAAAAATGCCCCATGTGTAATAGGAAAATTTTCACAGATTTTTTTTTCATCTTGAGTAGGTATATTTATTTAAGGATCTCGACATGATGCATGGTGTCAACCTAAATAAATATACTAAAAAAAATGCCCCACGTCTTGCATGGGGATTTCTACGATACCTCAAAAATATATTTATCATGTATAATACTTTTTCAGGTATCGATCATTAATTGGCGGTATTGATCTTTCATCATTTATGTCAATGAGTTGGTATGCCCCTCCCTGATACACTTTCTCATTGACAAAAGGGACCTCCCAATTAGGCTCAAATTATCCATCAAATTTTTGATTAGAAATAATTGGTATTTTCAGCACCAAGACTAATTTTCCTTTTTAGAATGTTTGAGGCAACACCATATGGTCAAAGCCCTAGACATCTTTGCTTGATAAACCCCCAAATTTTGATAAGCTTGCAATCTAACTTCATCAAGCGCATCAAGTCTTTTCATTCTCAAACGAGCTTTTTGATCTTCAGTTAGATTGTATTGATTGGCTACTCGAAGTGAAGGCAACTCAACTTCAAGCGAAAGGACTACCTCAATTCCAAATACTAATGAATAAGGAGTGGCTGTAGTCGGTGTTTTGTAGGTAGTTCGATAAGCCCATAATGTCTCTATCAATTTGGTATGTCATTCTCTTTTATTTTTAGTGAGGATCTTCTTGAGCAGTTTGACCATTATCTTATTAAAAGCTTCAACCAAACCATTTTCCCTTGGATTATATATTGAAGAATATTGCCAATCAATTTTATGTTGATTGACGAATCTATAAATTTTTACACTTTTAAAAGTTATGTCAATATCAAAAATTATTTGACGCGACACTCCAAATCTATAGACCATATTATGGGTGAAGAAGTTGATCACTCGATCAGCAGTAACTTCTTTAAATGGGGTAGCTTCAGCCCACTTAGAAAATAATCAGTCGATGTTAGGATAAAGCAGTGACCAACTGATGACAATGGATCAATCGATCTAATTACATATGTACCCCAACATTCAAAAGGCCATGACGCTATTGTTTGGTGTAGTGGATTTGGAGGTTGGTGGATTATGTTTCCATGTACTTGACATTCATGATACTTCTTAGCATGATCGATACAATCTCTCACCATATATGACTAGTAATAACCCATCTTTTTTATCTTTACTTCCATCTTGAGACCTGATTGATGTGCCCCACAAAGTCCTTCATGAACTTCAATTATCACTTTGTTAGCTTCATCTGTACCTAGGTATTATAGACACATTTGTTTAAAGGATCTTTAATAAAGAGTGTTGTTGATGAAAGAATAACACAATATTCTCTTCTCGATTTGAGCTGCCAATGATTTATTACTTGATAATTTATCTTCTTTAAAGTAGTCGATGAAGGGTTGCCTCCACTCATGTGGCTCTTCTACTACAAAGGCCTCACATTGCTTTTTGGAAGCAATGTCATTCTTAGCTCTTTTGGTATAACTCCTTATTGATTTTGGGGAGTATAACCAAATAAACTCTAAATCACTTGAAACTTGGGCTGACCCATTTTTGACTCATTTCAAATCTGCACAAATCAAATCCAATGCCAAATGACCATTCTACCCTTGGGTTAAAGGTATAACATGAGACAAATCACTCATGTAAGTAGTCATTTTCATCACTTGGCCACTTGATACTCTCACAATGGTCCACCTAGGCACCTAAGACATTACCCAACCTGACCCAAGAGGTGGTTGGGTCGGCCATGATCCGTGGGGAGGTGAACTCACCTCACCTCCCCCATCGGAGCATTTGGCTTGCATAGGACAACTACTTCCCACCTTAGCAACCACTTCCTTACCTTTGACCAACTAAACAGAGCCACCTAAGATTATACCCTACCATCCCAGGGCACTACCGGCAATCAGACGGCCATTAGAAGTCAAATAGATCAAGGTTGTCCAATCCAAGGAAGGAGGGGGTATACCCCCTCCAATTCGTTCCAAATCAAACACTTGAGCATTCTCAGAGCCATAGCTACCCAAGATGAGCCGCCAGAGCCATTTCCCAAGCTCCTAAGCTCATTCCTTGATTGAAAAACTCCATTCCCGTCCATCCCAAAATAGAGTAAACCCATTTCTAACCCAACTCATCCAAACCTCCACCAAATCCAAATTAACCTTGCACACCTTCTAGGCCTCTTTGAGCAAGAACGAATCATCTCCCAAGCTTCCGGACCACCGGAGGTAGGACTTCGATCAAGACCGAGCTCCAAATCGACAGACCTTGGTCTTCCGAGCAAACATCGAGGAATCAAAGCTCGTGCCAATCAGTAGGGCTTCGTCTCCACTAGATGAAGCTTCCTCAATCGTTTGACCGCCAATCTTGAGCTTCGGCTAGGTAGGATTCTAAAATCGAGCTTTAGGCAAAAATTGTTTTGTATTTTATGAAGAAAATTTGCATTTTACGTGATCAAAGCCATTGGATCTCTTCGGATCCTTCATGTGAAGGTGTGGGATCGATCTTCAATCAATCCGAGCTCGGGTGAGCTCGAATCGAGCGAAGGAAGAGGACAGTGTCCGCCTCTCGTTGCTCGATTGACGATAGATCATGCACCGTCCGTTCCACATGATTGGAATGGAAGATTGTGGTTAGATATAATAAATTATCTGATTTAATCCTTAAATAACCATGAGTTTAATTCTAACTGTCCGATCTTAGATCAAACTGCGGGGATTGAAACTGTGTCCACCACCACGTGGCGAGTTAGGCGGCGTTTAAATAACTAATCTGGTGCCGTGGAAGCGTGACGCCCGGTGACATGTGTGGCCGATGAGATTAGGCTCTAATTATGCTTAATTAATCATTTTTAATGGCTAAAACTTCTAAAAATCATAAAAAATCATAGAAAAATAAAAAAAAGATGCAAATAAATATTTGTTTTAAAAGTATTTTAGAGGAGAATTATTTAAAAATAATTCTAATTAATTTTGAATAGTGATTAAAACTTAATTATGGTTTAATTACAAAATTAATTAGCTTAATTATCTCATAATCACTTGAGTAATTAATCCCAAATTTTGTTGGGTTAGTTTAATGAGATGATTTCTACCTCTCATGACTTTCTTGGGATTTATTACTTGCTTAATTAGGGGAATTGACCAATAAGTCATAATTACTTTCTTAATTCAATTAATGGTTAATTAATCTCATAAATAGCAATAAATTGGTTAATTAAGTTCACTAATCACTATCCAATAGTGAATGGACTAATGGAATAGGCTTAGGACCTCTTTACTAGCCTCTTTCCTTAAGTTCACTTCATTTTTCAAAAGGAAATTAATCAAGGTTTAATTAATTAATTAATGGCTTAACTAATCAAATTAAAATCATAATCACATCAAGTCTTAATTAATTAATTCTTGGGTAGATCTTTATGTGTTTAATAACCTAAAACTATTTAAGGAAATAATGGATAACCCACATGTGTGGGTAAACCATAAAAGTACTTAATTAAGTTTCTTAATTTAATTAACCATTAATTTTGAGCTAATTACATTAGGCCCATTTATTTCTTAAGATCATTACAAATTTAATTTCTTATGCATATTATGTTGGCTCATAATTATTTAGATAATTCTATTAAAGTAACATATGAAAATGGTTAGTTAATGGACTTAATGCATACTACAACTTAATTAACTCATAAAATCAACTTAATTACCTTTCATTAAATCAAATTAATTAACAAACATGGGAATGGGTTATGATCAGCAAATCTTTTTCTCACATCTTTAGATCAAATCAAAACATGAAATTAAAAATGACATAAAAAAAGTTTTGGTTTACTTTAAATAGTTTTATTTGATAGGATGGTCCTTAAGAATTAATTTAATTGAATGAAATCATATGTTTATGTTTATTTATTCATTTCCAATCATGTTAAATATTGCATGCTATTTGAAATCATGAATTCATCTTTCCAAAATTAATTAAATTAAATGCTATTATCACTAATAAATTTAAATTATTTTTCAAAGCTTATAAATCAATTACATTGGTTAGAGTGATAGTAATTATGAATACATATAGATTTGCATGCACTTATAGCTTAGATATGTGAAGCAAAGCTTTATTTTCCTTATATGTAGCTTTACATGTATTTAATGTTAATAAGTATTAGTCCTATATACGAGGCTTTACCAAGTAAGTCATTTGATTAGTTTACGCTTATGTGACACATACTTATTTGATTTCCTTTACATGTGTCTCTACATTAGAATTTGGATAGAACTTTAATTCATATGCATAAATGATTTAACCAAATAGAAATACAATTTTGCATGATTTTCTTCCTTTTGTTTTTATATAGATCCATGTATGGTGAGAAAGAAAAGTATATAGTCTGGACATCCCAAGAATACAAGATTTTAGCTAGCCCCAAGGAGGTTATTTGATTACCTCACTTCCCTGGTTAATAATGACACATACTTGCTCATTTCTCTTTACATGTGTGTGTATGTGTGGTTAAGGGATGAAAATTTCCCTTTTCTACTAAAAATACATGCATCCATGATTGACTATGTGATTAAATTAGTTAACCATATAATTTAAGACTTTCTTTTTTATGTTCATATATACAAATTTACATATTTGGATGCAAATGGGTATATAGAATTACATCCAGAATCTAATTTAACTTTCGTCATTTGATTACCAAGATAAATTCGACGAACTTTGGATGCAACAATGCAGAAATCGAAGCTAAAATGCACTAGGCATTGCTGAACTAGTCAAAATGGTCTCCGATTGATGAGCGGACTTCACCGTCGTGTTTATAACATCGAAATTGATTAGAAAATATGTATTACACAATTCGACGGTTGACCGATCAAGAAGGAAATCCACCAATATCGAGGTCAGGAATGGTCTCCGATTGATGAGCGGACTTCACCATCGTGTTTATAACACCGAAATTGATAAGAAAATATGTATTGCACAATTCAACGGTCGGCCGTCGAAGGAAATCCATATCGAGGTCGGAAGATGCGATTGCCCAATATCCTCCATTTGATTGATCGTCGTTAGCGTCAAAAGCGTCTATCAAATGAGACTATTTATGCTCAATTCGACGAGTTTGTCGAATATCGAGTGGTGACGATGGCGTTAAACTAAAATTGATTTCGATTAACTTTAATCAATGGTCGAATGCGAAAAGGATTGCATCATTGAATCTGGAACGTCAAATTTATTTATAAATGATGCTCATATTATGTGAGTTTGATTCTGACAAGATTCACAAAAATTTTGATGAGATATTGTGAAAATCAAACATCCAATTTAATTAAATACAATTCGATTTAATTTTATTAATTAAATCATAATATGATTAATCAGATTATACACTTTCCCTAAATACTCTATATTGATGTTCGAATTTGTGCTCCAATTTTAAAAATTCTACCTAATCTTATATGGAAATACATTAATGAATAATTAAGGTATTAATCACATTAATTGGAGGATTTTCTGGAAGGAATCGGGACAAAATTTTGGAGCAGTCGAAACACTCAACCCTCTAGATCCCGAAAAAGAAATCCCTATTCTCTCATGAGACAGCGACCGCCTCCGCTCTTTTAACCCGTAAGTCTCTCTCTGGTCCGTTCTTTCTCATCCAACCTCCCTCTCCTTTCTTGCGGGAGGTTGAGTCGAGGCTCCCTGCTACAAGTCGAGCAAGAAAGAACTCTTCCTCACTCTCCCAACCCATCTGTCTTACGCAACAGCTCAGCCTCCCGTCTCCCTCAAGCGGAAGGAATCGTTGCATCGCCAGAAAATGTCGGGGCCGCCCAATCGCTTCACAAGGCCATGATGGAAGAAAAGAGCGGAAGTCTGTCATTGAGAATTCAGGAGATGATAGGAGGACAAGGATTGGATCTTTGAAGAAAAAGGCAATAAATGCCTCAACTAAATTCTGACATTCTTTGAGGAAAAAAAAGGTAGCAAGAAAAGAAATGATAGTAGAGTCCTATCTGTTTCTATTGAAGATGTGAGGGACATTGAGGAGCTGCAAGCTGTTGATGCATTTTGCCAATCTCTGATCATGGATGAGCTTTTACCCACAAATCTTGATGGTTATCACATGATGTTAAGATTTTTTTAAGGAAGGAAGTTTGATATTGAGAAAGATAAACATATGTGGACTCATATGATCCAGTGGAGAAAGGAATTTGGTGTTGACAATCTTACTAAGGATTTTGAGTATGATGAGTTAGATCAAGTTCTAAAGTACTATTCACACGGTTATCATGGCGTGGATAAGGAGGGAAGACCTGTATACATTGAAAGGCTTGGAAAAGTTGATGCCAATAAACTCATGCAAGTGACAACCCTGGAACGATATCTAAAATATCATGTTAAGGAGTTCGAGAGATATTTCCAAGTCAAATTTCCAGCATGTTCAATTGCTACCAAAAGGCACATGGACTCAAGTACAACAATCCTAGATGTTAATGGTGTAGGTTTTAAAAATTTTATGAAAAATGCTCATGAATTAATTATGCGGTCGCAGAAAATTGATGGGGACAACTACCCTGAGACTCTGCATCAAATGTTCATCATCAATGTTAGCCCTAGTTGCAAACTACTTTGGAGAGTGTGAAGTCATTCCTTGATCCAAAAACTACGTCAAAAATTCATGTGCTTGGAACCAAGTATCATACTACGTTTCTTGATATAATTAATTCCTTTGAATTGCTAGATTTCTTGGCGGTTGTTGTACACATGCTGATCAAGGTGGATGCGTTAAGTCTGATAAGGACCCATGGAAAGATCCTCATATATTGAAGATGGTCCTTAGTGGTGAAGTGCACTGTACTAGACAGATTGTTACTGTATCCAATAGTGTGGGGAAGATCATTGCTTTTGCCAAACCACATTATCCTTGAATAAAAGTTGACACCTTTGTGTGAAGAGGCCAAGGTTAACCACATAGCAATCCCATCTGTTATGTCATCAGACGTGGATGATTGTGTTCCTATGGTTGACAAGGCTATAGATGTAGTATGGATGAATAATATCTTAAATAAACAAAATTTTCTATCCAAAAGATGGCCTTCCTCCCTCAGCTCACTTCCCAAAGCCTGTTGGAATAAGAGATCGATTTGTGGCCATGATCATGGCCTTCATTTTGGCAGTCTTCACTGCGCTACGCTTATTAAGTAGTAGTGTGACTAGGAAGCTTCCTAAGAATTCTTCAAAGCTTAGCTACAATTTTTATTCTTTCACACTAGATAATATTCCAAAAGAGGAATTTTGTCCTCCTTCCCCAACGCATGAGTTCCCAGAAGCAGAGCTCCTTTCATCTGTTACCAGAAGACTTGGAGAACTTGAAGTAAAGGTTAACACTTAAAGAGGAGTTACTTGATGTTGTTGTGCACCGTGTGGATGCATTAGAAGCAGAGCTTATTACTACCAAGAAGGTGATCAAAGATCCTACTAAGCTCAATAGGGTATAGTAGGTTTGAAGACCCCTATGCTCAATAGGGTGTAGCAGGTCAGCTCACTTGATAAACGTCATCATTGCTCATTGCAAAGGTATAACATAAAGAGGCTTAAATATATGAAAATTATATATATTTTCTTTTATGCAGGTGATTGAAGACCCCACTAATGCTCAATAGGGCTTAGTGTGTATGAAGACTCAGTTGTGGTGTCACAAGACACCGTCATCAGCATAGGCGTGTCAGATGTAGCGATTTTGATGTAGCCTATCGGGGATGACGTCAGAATATTACCAAAATTTTGATTAAATTTTAGACTTAAAAAAGGAGGGATAATCAAGATTCATTTAAAAAGAAATCGAGAACATCAAACTTAAATAATCCAAAATGAAATTTGAATGGTTTGAAATTGCATATATATATTTGTTTTATGCAGGTGATCGAAGAACCCGCTAATGCTCAATAGGGCTTAGTCGGTATAAAAACTCGGTTGTGGTGTTACAAGACACCATCCGCTACACTCAATAGGGCGTATCAGGTAAGCCAAAATAGTTCTGATGTAGCCCCCTATACGGGATGATGCAAGAATATTGTCAAAATGCTGTCAAAATTTTGATTAAATTTTGGACTTAAAAAAAGGAGAAGATTCAATATTCATTTAAAAAGAAATTGAGCACATCAAAAATAAATAATCTAAAATGAAATTTGAATGATTTTAAATTGGATATATATATATATATATATATATGCTTTTTTGTAGGTGATCGAAGACCCCACTAATGCTCAATAGGGCTCAGTGGGTATAAAGACTCGGCTGTGGTGTCATAAGACATCATCCACTACGCTCAATAAGATGTATTGGGTAAGCCAAAGCAATTTCGATGTAGCCCCCTACGCGAGAATGATACCAAAATACTGCCAAAATTTTATCCAAAATTCATACTTACAAACAAAATTCAAGCTAAACAAATAGCGTCGCCTAAGCTCGCTAAAATAAAATTGAAATCAAATTGAATTTTGAATTATAAATGAGAATGAATTTGAATTGAATTTGAAAATTATATTTTAAATAAAGAAAGATGGATTGAACTCAAATAGATTTATGAACTTGAAGCGAATTGAATATTTTGGCAGTAAATTTTAATTTGGCACTTCAATGTATGTTATTCCAAGAGATCTAATAAGATATTAGAACAATTTAAAATGCCTTCATCACCACCAGATTCGCAACACATCATACAAGTGAATAAAAGGCGTTAGTTAAGGCTTCAGTTGAACCCTTGCATATATTATGAAGTATGATTAAAACTCAAATATAATGTTTTAAAATTATGCAAGCATTCTTAAATATACCTACATGTGCTCAGACATAGAGATTTAAAGTACAAGTTTTAATGTTTGAAAAGGCTGTGCAGGCTAAATTGAGATTAAATAAACATAAAATTAATCTCATAATTTAGAAATAAAATTACCTAAACTACTAAATACCCACATGGGCCCTGACACTTATACTAAGCACTTAAAATTAGTGTTTGAGGATGTCGCACAGGTTAAGAAAGAAGAATGATAAAATTAATTCAATTCTTTATGACTATATGTATGCGAGCTAATGAATATCTTCATATGCTAAATCAAGTTAATGAAAGAGATAAATATTCAACTCTACAAAATATGATCACAATAGACCTAATCCTCTATATTTGCAATAAGAGTTGACAAGGTCTACTAAATGATCAACTTCTAAATGAACTTAAATTATATTAGATCATAAGACTCAATCTTCTATATTTGCAATAAGAGTTGACAAGGTCTGTTATAATATCAATTTTATAAAAATTTTAATTACACATAAGTCATAGACCCAATCGTCTATATTTGCAATGGAGTTGATAAGGTCTGTTATTATATCAATTTCTTGAAAACTTTAAATTACATATAAGTCATAGACCCGATCTTCTACTAGCAAATAAGTAGAGTTAACAAGGTTTACCCCGATGATGGCCGCGTTGACTGAAAATCTCAACCGGAGGGGATATTATCATTAAAAGATATTTGAGCTCTAAATTAATTCATCTTAAAAATAGATTTCAACTAAAAAAATATCTGAACTAAATGAAATTTATCATTTAAATACTTAAAGCAAATAACTCATCCACCCATCCACCATCATTTGTTGGGGATGACAGATTAAAAAAACTCTATCTCACAAAAGAGCTAATGTCAAGTCAAATAAGCCACTATATTCAAACTCAAATAATCTCATGACAGTAAGGATGTGGCATGTGTCCTCTGTCCGTATGGTTTGACTAGTAGGCTCCATATACGATGTGGTTATGATCAGGTGGTTTTCACCAAATGACATCATTATATTACGGTCACAATTACAGCCCATATGTTCTCCAATGGCTCAACCCTTTGAGTTATGAATCATAGGGTATATTTGATGGGTACAAAACCTTTTTGTTAGCTAAGGTGGACTTAAGCTTGTCTCCTTAGACAAACACCACCTCGAGGCTATAAAGATTTCTTGGATGACATAACTCATGTGTTACTGATAAGGATCCTTCGGTCAGGTTAGGTCAACTATCTCCTTTGACTAAGTAGACTAAGGACTGCGACAGCCCAAGATGACGGAACCATGAGATCTAGATCGGGAACGTCATCATTCTCCCAACCATCCACTTTAATCTAATGATGATGAATTTCATAAATTCTAAATCTAAATTTTAAAACTCCATAATGCTGCTACTATACGCTATGCATTCATCGATCTAACGACTAGCCTTAATCGAAAGTTCCCTGTCACTTGTTGGGAGGGGTAATTAACTATAAGTGCTTGCACCTATGGGAAACCTGGAATCAGATCTAAAGTTCTCACAAAATGAGGGCAAAATTTCTGGGTAGTGTCTTATCTATTATTCCATCTACCTTCTGAAAATTTGACTGCCATCAAATCAAACTCTCTTCATTGAGAGGTCGATGGAAAATTTTTGGAGCCCACAGACATGTAACTATTTAATTTTATTCGTATGTATTTTTGTATAAGAATTTGGATAAAGTTTTAATTTAATATAATTAGATAATTCAATAAAAAATGAAAGTATAATTTCAAACATACACAAACATTCATCATATAAGTGTGCTAAAATATGTTGTATGTATAAATACACTTAAGATTAAATCATATGCATGTTATATGTGATGGAAATGAATGATTTGATAAATATCATGTGATACTAATTCAATCAAATTAATCTTAAGATTCCTTTCATATTGAATGAGGCTATTTAAAGTGAATCTAAACTTAAGATTAATTTAAAATGTGTTATAAGTCTTTCATTAAAGAGAACTAAATAAAATTAATATACTTTAGAAAGTGGCTTAAGGTAGGGATGAAAGAAGGCAGTCCTCTTTTCTTTACAATACTTAGTTGCTAAGTGTAAATCAAATGAAATAAAAGAAAGCACAAATTAAAATTTTCAAATCAATTAAACAATTTCAAGTGAAATCAACCTTTCATTTTAAATTGAATCTTTCCAAACTTTGAAAATTACAACACTAATGCCTAGCAAGACTTACCACACAAATTTTAACACACACATTAGAATTAAGGCACTACTTCTAGTTTTATGTCAGGTCGGTGCATAGTGTGATGCATGTTTTATTTTGTGATGTATTATTTTATAATGGATGTTAGGGTATATGTTTCATAGACTGGATGTTAGGCTGTGATTAGGCTAATAATATTTTCTGCATGGGATTATGCTTAAGGGGCTGCTTAAAAGTAAATATAAATGTTCTCTTTGCAGGTTGTTTAAGCCCCTAAGCATAATCTAAGTTAGGACAGTTGGGCTTGGTTACTCATGTGCATGGTGCTAAGTCCAAATTATTAATATAAATCTTGGGTTGTATGTATATTTAGCTAACACTTATTTTGTATGTGTAATTAGATTTAATTTTCATATAAAATGTAATTTTTGCAAATAAGAATTAGGATTAGTGCTATGGTGGTTTAGGATGAGCATTGCCTATAGGGCTTTGTCCTAGGGTGTCATATGTTATCTTGAAGCCTACCAAATCAAAGAAGCAAGAGGGAAAGAAATAAATATATGAAGACATGAAGATATGAAGACCCTTCATAGAACTTATTCATTGTAACTTATAATTATTCTTTCATTTTTTGGGTCGTATAAGGTAGAGCTCAGCTACCTATCTTTTCTTTTCGGATTGTACGGTGGTACCTGACAACACAAAGCTCTTATTCTTTTGTGGTAATTATAAAAAAATGTTTGATGATTTGTTTAGCTTGCACATTAGAAATGACATGCTTTTCCTAGTTTCTTTAATGAATGATGCTTTATGTGCAGCCTGGACGTGATTAGTCTTTTAGGATAAAATAAATTGTCTATCCAATTAATCACTCATAACTAAAATTTTCTACAACTCATAACATCAACATAAAGCCTAGGTTATAATTAAGATAATTAAAAGATTTAGCAACCCCTTAGCTGAATTTTGTATGTCTCACATCATGCATACATATTATTTCACTCTTGTAAATAAGGGCTCATCATACATGTAGGCTTCAAAATACCAAAGCTTTTGTCCAAATAAAGTGTCAAAAATCAAATAAAATTTAAAAAGATTTTCCATTATACTAAGTCATTATTCTTACCACTCAAGCTCTAGTCTCTTAGGAAGTTGGTTTAAAGACTTTAGTCTATGTTTAAATAAATAATAGCCCCACAATCTTACAAATTCATATGACTGGACCACATGGATTTAAGGTGTAAGAGGAGTTAGCTCACTGTCACTCCAGGCGGTTGTAAGTTCAACAGCCGAGTGGTTTATCCTCTCTAATGGAGGTAAACCTTATACCCATTTTCACTTAGATTTAGGATGTATTCTAACTTGTGTTAGAACTCTCAAATTTAGGATCTGAGGTAGCTATTTCATTTGGGCTACAAGCATAAATCATCACCTCGGACATTTTCACAATCTTGTGTTGTTGGATTATAAGCCCTAGCAATCTAATAAAATTTCAACTTAAATAAATAAATCTCTTCAATTTCAAATATATAAAGTCCAACCATATGATAGATTGGAATGCTCGCTAGGCTTCCTAGTATCATGAATATTTCCTACTTTTTTTCTTTGGCTTCTTAAAATAAGTCTTATCATTGAATTTTTTCCAATTGATTATCCAAATACAACCAATCATTTGATATTCTAGCCTTGAAATCTTTGAAGATCAAAACTTCTACTTTAATCAAGAGTATTCCAAAGGAATTCATCTTTCTTAAGATGTAATTAACTATGGAGGCTTGCCTCCATAAGAAACTTAACGAACCCGGCTTAATATAAACCCTACTTTACTTTTTCATGTAAAGTAGAGAAAAAATCTCTCATATGTTCGAAGACCCATCATGCCTTAAGAGTCCTTATTAGGTGATTAGGTTTATTATATGGTGATGATTTTTATCTTTTGAGATAGTACATCATTTCTTAATGCCGTACTTGATCATGTCATTAAGTACCCCCTAAGATCTGCGTTGTGTCCCACATCCAAAAATAAATAACACAATTAATCTCATCTTTAAATATATTTTATATCATCTAACCCTTCTCATCCAATCATCTCCTCGATTCTCAGTGTATTTGTTATGTGGCTTTTATCATCTACAACTCAAAGCATTCCTCATATTTTTCTCTATGCTTAATTTTTGTTATCTTTGTCTATTTAAGAGATATAGTTGCATGACATTTGAGTTATCATTCCCTTTGATGAAGTGAATCATCAGCTTTAACAAAAAGATATTGATTAGTTCTCCTCTTTAACAACCTTGAAGTTCATAATGGAGTATAGATGTCTTATAGAATTAAGGGAATTCATGGAGTTTACCCCATCCAAATGCTCTCCATTCTTGAATGAATATAAGTCAATATTATAGAAATTTCATGTCATGGTAGATTCATGCATTAACATTCATGATTTATCATTATCATCCCTATTTCCTTATAAAATTTTAAACTTGCTATTCCAAATACTCAGATCAGTTTCTTGGCATAGTTTCTTCATATTTGAATAAGGATTTTTAATTTTTAATTTTTTGCATTTGAATTTTGAGATTTCATCATCTACATTATATGACTAAAAGAATTATTGATTTAAACACATAATTGAGTGAATTTCTTCATATTTAAGGCCAGTAATCTTTGTGTCTTGCTAAAATAAAGGGTATAATAATTTCATATTTAACATAAGGACATTCTCTTAATTTTTTAGCCCATTATTTGTTTATTAATTGAATTCAATATTTTAAAAATAATACATTGGAAAATAAATTAGATTAGTAAAGATTGCAACATCTTTGGGTATATCATATTTCTTTCAACTCTTTATTACTAGAAATTTATTAGGATATATATTATGTTCTCATTCCTCATATTATCTAATGAAAACTTAAACTTAATAAATGAATTTATTCTAGTGTTAGACTATAATCCTTATTATCTTTAAAAATAGAGATTATTTTTGTTAAAAAAATCTTTTATCTATAATTCATGTATAACATAAGGTGCTCAAAAACATATAGACCAAACTTGATGATTTTTGGACAAATAAAATTTATAAAATACCAATCTCTAAAATAGGGTAAAATATTGGATCTTCATTATTTCAATATGACTCTTAGCTTATGGGTAACTACAATAATGATATTATTGATACATATTCAATAAATTCATTTGATAAACTCAATAAAAATATTATAATTGAAATCATATAAATGGTGATTTTAGAGTGTTAATTTAGGTCAACAATTCAAGTACATACTTACCTTGAATTTGGCTAGATTTTGTATTAGGTTATACCATACACAACCTAATTATCCTCTTTTTTTTATAATTCCTAGTGGGAGTGTATTGATAAGCTCATCAATACCCAACCTCTTTTGTTCTTGCTCACTATCCTTTAATCTTTTTAGTTGTTTTATACATTGCTTCTTTTGGACTTTTTCACTATTATATGGTTTGTTTGGAAATCATATGTTATGAAATGCTCTTAGGAAAATATTTTCTATCAACTTTAACAATTTAATAATCAATTTTATAAATAGTTTTAAAATAAATTTTTAATTACAATTGTATTATATTTGAGCCAATTTTTTTAATTAAAAAATGTTTTTTATGCATTCTAAATGAGACATAGAGTTAAGCTTACGAGTAATCAAATCTCCTATAAAGTTCATATTTATATCACAGCCACTTCAATATAAATAATTAAAGCTTTTTATTCAAGAGCACATAAGTTTTCATTCATATCATGTTCCCTGAGATAGAGCTTATGGCTTGATCTCATAATTTTAATTAAATATGCCTAGATGGAAGTCAATCATGTTAGGTAATTATTAGAATGAGCTCTCAACCCCTCCATCTCAAACATACGACTTCTCTTAGACTTTAAGAGTTTCTTAGTCTTAAGACACATCTAGTGAATAGGTGGACACTCAACCTAGCCCTAGAGACTTAGAAGAGTTGGCCATAAGAATAGGTCATGCCTTAGGGGTGTTAGAAGATTTGCCTACTCTATAACTTGAACCAAATCCTCACTTCCTTCTTCCAAGTCAAAACTCCAAATTCATATCAACTCCAACTCTAACTCAAACCTTGAACCAATTCAATGGATTTTCTCAAATCATGAATCAATTCCAAATAATTGAAACTTATAATTTAAACCCATGATTGGATTCCAAACTTCAAAAATATTTCCTAAATCCTTTGATTCCCTCTTATGGACTTAGCCTAAATCAAATCTATATCAATTCAAATTCAAGAAATTTTCTCACAATCCATTTATATTCTTATTTATGTGAATTTATTTATATTCACATATATAAATAAAATATAAATTCAAATCAAACAAACTAAATTCAAAATTCAAATCCAAATCAAAAATAGTTTCTAAGTACTTTGATTCCCTCTTATGGACTTAGCTCAAATCAAATTCAAATCACTTCAAATTCATGAAATTTTCTCATAACTCATTTATATTCTCATTTATATTCACATATATAAGTGAAATATAAATTCAAATATCAAAACTAAATTCAAAAATCAAATCCAAGTTCAAACTAAAAAATCCAACCTAAGCCTTCAAGTCAAATCAAGAAAAATCCTTAATTTTTCTTCATGATTCAATCAATCCTACAACCATGAATCTAAATATAAACAAAAACTCTAATCATCAGACCTAAACTAAATTCAAAAAATCAAACCCAGGTCAAACTTATGTTCACTCTTTTGAACTTGAAATTGTCAAATGAATCAAAACTCATTTGACTTCAAACTACTTACAAATAGATTTATATTTTATTCATAATTCCATATGTGAGTTCAATCAAACTCAAATCAAGCATTGACTAAGCCATTTGATCCACTTAGGCTCACTTGACCCAAAGTGACCTAAACTATCCCTTATGAGTCAAATTCTAATCCTAACCAAATTGGATTGAACTAAGCTCAACTAATCCTCACATTGTGAGCAACAATCATCATAAGATGATCAATCACTCAAATTAGATCAAATTAAGTCAAATCTAAGGGTTGACCAAGTCAACACTTAGCCAAAGTGAAACCTAAACTAGCCAAAATTTACATAAGACAAATTGATTGAAAACATTGATCAAAACTCATTCTTGATCAGTTTGAATTTGAATGTCATCACTTGTTTAATCCCATTGACCCAAGTTGACCTAAAAAGTCAACATGTGTCAAAACTTGATCTAAACTAAATTGATTGAAACCAATAGATTAAATTCATTATAAAATGATTGTTGAACTTGACCAAAGCCCCAATTGGCCAACTAGACCTAACCTAGCCCAATTGACCTTGAACCCAACTTCACCTAAAGGGTCAAATTGAGCCAAATCTAAATATAAACCAAATTGATTAGAAACAAAGATACCAATCCATTTCAAATGATCAACCAAACATAAGCCAACCCATGACCTAACTAAAGTCAAATGGGTCAATAATCAACTTGACCCATTTGACCTAAATGAAATCAAATCAACCCAATTCAAATATAAATCAAATTGAACCAAACCAATGATGCCAAAATATTTCAAATGGTCATATGAAATTGACCCAACCCTTGGTTTGACCCAATTTGACCAATTGGTCAACTTGACCCAAGTTGACCCATTTTGACCTAAATGGGTCAACATGAGCCAAATCACATCAAACCAACTCCAAATTTAATGAAACTTGGTCTAACCCAATTTTCAACCATACCAAATATATTCAAACTAAAATCTAATCCAAATGACCATTTTACCCCTAGGCCACAGGGTAACCTAAAATCAAAACTACTTGGAATTTGGTCAATTCCTTTTCATGGACACTTGACATCCTCTTAGTGGACTAAATGGTCACTAATGGACATGGTGCACATGACCCAATGGATTTGGGTCAGCCCAACCCAACCCAAGGCCAAAACTGACCACTTCCTTCAAATTGAGCACATGAAAATCCTTCCTCCACTCAATTAAGCACATGACAAGCTTCACCACTCCACTCCTCCGACCAAACTGAATGTCATGACACCTCAAATGGCTTAACAAACCCACTCAAGGAGGTGTATTGGATCAAAACGGCAAGGAAGCTTGCAGCCATCTGATTCACCTAGGGGGAGATTTACTCTCCCTAATTTCATTTGAAATTCATTCTCCCCTATTCGATTGAGGCATAGGAACTCAGAGGAGGTGATTCCAAGCTCCCCCAAGATTTCCTAAGCATCTTCCATTTTCCCATTTCTCGATTTTCTTAGAGTGAAAATAGGGGAGCTCAGATGAAAATCCAACTTAGTCAATACTCCATATCAAGCTAATTCCTCTTGCAAGCTTCACCAAAGAACTCAATCAAACTTGCCTAAACCTTTTTCCAAGTTCTCAAGGCAAGGGAGCAGTGCTCTTGATCAAGACCAAGCCCAATTGAAGGAGAGTTTGGTCTATAAAGAGATATACTCAACCCCAAGGCTTGAAACTTTCAATAAGTCATCGTCTCCACTAGACGAAGCTACCTCATCGAACTCAAGCGCCGATGATAGCCTCTGTCGAGGTATGACATTAATCCGAGCTTAATTTAGTCATGGTTTGGTCCTTTATGAAACAAATTTTCACCCTAAGAAAAGTCGTTGGATGTGTTCTTTACTCTTAGATGGTGTGGGTTGAATTTGGTCTCAATTCGAGCTCAATCGAGCTCGGATCTTCCCCTAGAAGATGGACGGTGGTCATCTCCTGCAGGAAAGATCAGGGATGGATCATGGGATGTCCATCCGCGTATTTTGGATGGATGACCATGTTCAAGATGCGTAGGATATTTGATTTAATCCTTTAATACCATGGGCTTAATCTCAACTGTCCGATCCTTGATCAGACGGATGGGGAGAAAGCGTGTAGCACAACCGCAGACATATCGCTACGATGTGATAACTTAAATAGACTATCCCATCGTGCCACGTGGAAAGCGTGTGTTGTTTCAGCCCCCATGTGACGTCGACGGGATTAGTTATTTTAATTAAGGATTTATTTAATTATCCTTAATCAATGAATCTTCATAATTGCATAATTAATTCTAGAAAAATCCTTAAAATATAAGGTAAAAAGCATTAGAAAGGTAATTCAAAGGATAATATTCTAAAATTAATTTCACTAGATTTTAAATAGTATATTTTCCTTAATTAGGGTTTTAATAAAAACTTAATAACCCTAATTACTCTTTAATTATCCCATTGATTAATCTCAAACTTCTCATGTGCATTTAGGGGGGTGACTTCTGCCTCCCCTAATTTTCTTAGGATTTATTGATGGGTTAATTAGGGGAATCAATTATTGAATCCTTAATTACCCTCTTAATGTAATTAAGCCTAATTAAGTGTGTGAATAGTAGTTTAATCCCTCGATTGAGTTAATTAAGTTTTGTTTAAGTGATCAGGAGATTTAAGGAATAATTTTGGGATATTTTTTCTAAGCTATTCCTCAAACCCCCTTTCTCTTCCTTAATCTAAATTCAATTAAGAGTTAATCCACTAATTACTTACTTAATCAACTTGATAAAATTTTTAAAACATTTTAGAACTTAATCAATCCATCTTGGGTAGATGCTTAGGTGTTTAATAACCTAAGTGGGTTAAAGAAATAAAAATGTAATCCACATGTGTGGGAAGGGTTATGAAAGTACTTAACTTAAACTCTTTAGCTTAATTAATCATTAATTGTGAGCCAAATGCATTAGGCCCTTTTCTTCCTAGGTGCATTGCTGATTTAAATTCCTTCTATAGTTTTATGTCATATCATTAGCTCATAATTATTTAGTTAAATATGCTAAGGTGGTATAGGTAAGGGGTAATTATTACACTTAATGTATACCTTAACCTAACTAAAACATAAAGTTGATGTAATCACCTAAAAATTAAACTAAAATATCATACACATGTGAGAATTGTCTAGGACCAGCAAACTCATCTCACATTTCTCAAATTGAAATCAAACTCAAAATCAAATAAAATTTCTTTAAAACCAAATTTGATTTGCTTTAAATAATTTTATTCCATAGGATTGTCTTTGAGAATTAATTAGGCTGAATGACTTTACATTGCTTTCATCACTTTATTTATTTCCTAGCATGCTAAACATGTATGCCATATGAAAATCATGCATTCATTCCTTTTAAGAATCAAAATTAAAATAAAATATTTTCTTTATGTCAAGTTGTATGTATTGGCTAAAGTAAGAATATGAATGACTATTATCACTATTAAATTCAAAATTATTTTCAAAATTGAAAGGTATGCTACTTATAATTATTTATAAGCTTGCATGTGAGAAATATATATATATATATATATATTATATATATATATTATGTAGCTTTGATCATCCCTCTCTTTCTTAACATAGAATTGTATAGGATTGGCAAGGTGTATAGTCCATTTGAAAAGGACATACCACTTGCTAAAATCCATTCCTATACACTCTTATGTCATGACTTAAGAAGGAATTTCATATCACACATATAAATTAAACAACCAAACCAAAATCAAATAAATATAAACTTTTGCATCTTTCTTTTTTTTCATTTATTTCTTTTGTACATGCATATGTATTTAAGGAATGTGGTATATTAGTCTGGACAACCTCGGGATTGCGAGGCTTTAAGTAGCCCTAAGTATGTATTGTACCTTACACCTGGTGCTAACAATGGTGTTGTATTCTCTTATGTCTTTCATATATATACATGTGCATATGAATAAAGGATAAAAGAATACCCCCCCCCGTTTCTACTTAATGAATATGCATCATAAAGCATCTATGTTTTTCTTGAGTAACACTACCTAGCATCCATCATTAAGGTGTGCTAAATATTTCAATTTACATGTATAGATATGCTTAGGATTCATCCATATGCATGTCATAAATGTTAAGAAAGAAATGAAGTGGTGTGTGTTTTGTGATATTATTTCACTTTACTTAATCTTAAAATACCTCTCTTTTCGAATAGGTTTGTTTAGAGTTAATCTAAACTTAGGATTAATTAAAACATATAAGAAAACATTCACTAAATAAAATCAAACATGAATCTACCTTAGAAATTGCTTAAAGTAGGGAAGGAAATAGAAGTCTCTCTTCTCTTTTCCTTCTCTTTACAACTTAGTAATTAATTGTTGGTTCATTCAAATTTAAACAAATCACCAAATAAGAATCAACTAAATTAAATAAACAACTTGAATAAAATTACCCATCCAAGTTGAATTTTTTTTCATACTTAGAAAATTTAAACCTTAAAGCCACAGCTAAGCATACCACACAAACATTATACACATTAGACTAAGTCACCATTTCTAGCTTTATATTAGGGCGGTGCATGATTTAATACTTTTTTTTATTTTGTGATGTAATATTTTAGTCTGGATATTAGGGTGAATGTACGTAGAATGAATGGTAGGAAGATTTAATCTAATCATTATTTTCTACAGGGGATTCGTGCTTAAAGGGCGTTGTAATAATAAAATATAAATGCTTTTGTTATGCAGATGCTTATACCCATAAGCATAATCCAATAGGCCAAGTGGACTTGATTACCCATGTGTGGGGTGCTAAGTCCAATATGTGCTCATACATGCTTAAGATTTGTATGATTTGTTTAACTAATCTCTATTTTGTAGGTGTTAGTTATATCTACTTTTCCTTTTCATGTAATTTTATAATTAGGATTTTGGAATGATTATTATGGGGGATTAAGATGAGCATTGGTCATAAGATTTTATCTTATGTATCATATGAAGCCTTTGGAGCAACCATATTCCAACCATCCAAAAGAAGGAACCAAAAAAAGAAAGAAGAAAAGAAGAAAGAATAAGTGAAGAATGAAGACTCTCATAACATGAATTCTTTGAATAATTATAATTAATTTATTTGTAATCTGAGTTGTATAAGAGTAGAGCTGAGCTACCCAATTTATTTTTCAGGTTTGTGTGGTAGTGCCCGACTACAAATGATCTTTTATTCTTTTGTGTTAAAATGTTTGATGTTTTGTTTAGCTTGTGCACTAAAAATAGCATATTTTTTTAATTTCTTCCTTGCTTGATGTATGACTTGGATGACGATTAGGCTCTTAGAAAAAAATAAATCTTCTACAAAATTAATCAACTTAAAATTTAAAATAAATAACTCATAACCTCACTTAAAGCTTAGGCTAAAAATCAAGATAAAAGAATTAGTAACCCCTTAGCTGGATGAGTACTACTTTTACAACATCATGCATAAAAAATATATTATTTCACTCTTGATTAGAGGGCTTCCATCTTTGCCAGAGAACTTGGCTTGTCTTGTGAGAGCCATGGTGAAAACACACCTCCTTATCTTGCTGATTTTGACCCATAATCTAATTTTTCATGCATTAGGCATAAAGAATCCTATAGCCTGAGTCAAATGATTGTCCAAATGAAAATAAAATATATGAAAATTTTGCATTAGATTTAATTCATGAATTAATGTCTTGTATGATCTAGTATCTTTAGAGAGTGTATTTAATGACTTAGTATCATTCTAAATAAATAACAACCTTGCTATCTTGCATAAACATATGACTTGCCTACATATTTTAAAACTGTATGAGAAGTTAGTTGGCGGCCACCCCTAGGTGGTTGTAAGTCTAACAGTTGGGTGGTTTATCTTCTCTTGTGGAGGTAAATCAAATACTAATTTTTGCCTTAGATTTAGGTCGTGCATTTTGGCCCTCGCCTAAGCTCCTTAGATTTAGGTTCAGAGGTTGCTACTTCCCTTTGCGGACCATGAGCATAAATCCTCTCCTCTTAGGTATTTCTGTGACCTTATATTACGGAATTATAAGCCCTAGCATTCTAATAAAAAATTCAACTCAAACACATTAATTCAATTTCAAAAATGTAAAGTTCAACCATAGGGTAGTCTAGGGTGCTTACTAGGTTTCCTAGTATTTTCAGCATCCCCTACTTTTTTTCATTTGGCTTCGATAAGAACTCTCTTCTTGATCGATCCCACTTAGTTTTCTAAAAATAAACCAATCCATTGATAGTTCTACATTTTCAAAATTTGTGGAGACAACGATCATTTACCTTAATCGAGAGTATTCCTAAGGAATCTCATTTTTTAGGTTGAAATTAACTATGAGGGCTTGCCCTTATAGGGAATTTAACGAACTCGGTTTAAAATAAACCATGCTTTACTTTTTCATGTAAAGTAAACCATGCTTTACTTTAATCGACAACGATCATTTACTTTTTCATTTATCCGCTTTCTCTGAATAGGAATAGATGAAGGCAGAGATATAATATTTTCACCATAGTAATAATAATCTTAATTTGGATAAGCTTATAAGTTTACTTGAGTAGCTTTAATTGTAATTGTATTTAATTAGACTATTTCATACACCTCTTTTGAAAGGTATTCCTTGCACTACTATGAATTATAAGTTCCATATTTCTCTTAGTTCATTCTCCTAAAATTTATTTACCTAGAAATTTATTTTTTTCTTTTCTTGGTTCATGATCATGAGGTTCCTTTAAACAACTTAAATTTTGTTTGTTACTAATAGGTGCCTTATAGCTAAGCTAGGATGATTATCTTACGACTAAGTAATCTCAAGCTTAATAACCTAGGATGATATGTTTATGAAATCTTAATTAGATTAGTTATATTTTTTTGATGTTATCATTACTTGTCTCTCATTTTGGGCCCTCTCAATGTTTTTTTAAAATTTGTTAGTGATTTAATGATTATCATTACATAGAATTTCTATATGATGATATAGTTGCCTCACTTGGTTATGGTGATGCACCTTATGTAATATGAACAAGCCTATCTTAAAGCATAAACTAGCCTATTTAAATAATGGTCATTGAGGCATAGTTTATCTTTAATGTTAACTAAACTAAATTATATATATATATATATATAATATCTTTAAAATTTCTTCCATGAACTACACATAACCTAACCAATTTCTCTTATTCCATTAGCCTTTAGGCCATGTAAATGTCATAGCCAAGAGGTCTAGATGGAGGAAGAAATGGATAATACTATTTTATAATTTAAATTTTTTTGGTTTTTTTATTTCTAAATGAACTTAAGTTCTTTTGATTTTAGTTGGATTTGTCAAATTGAATCACTGTATTTTGACTATAAAATTGATATGTTTTTGATCATATAAGTAATTTTCAAAGTATTCTAATTCAATTTTGAGCTTTTTTGGTTTGCAAAATTTCATAAAAACAAAATTTTCATCAAGCCATAAATACAATTAATTAAAATCAATCTTAATAATTATATTTTATAGCTTAAATTAGCCTATTATTCTTAATTATTTTATATAAAATGAGGATAATTTTTTTGTATATTTAATATTTTAGCTTGACATCATTTATTTTGGACCAAATAACTTAAATGCGATTAAACTTTAAAGCTCATAAAATTTTTATTTAATTTATCTTCATTAAAATTTTTAATTAGAGAATCAAATTAACCTTAAAACTTTTTGAATAATATTATTTTTATTGTTATATCAAATAAATACTAGGAATATGTGAAGCTCATCTCTAAGTCCTTTGGGCATAGGCTTATATTGACCCAATTAGAAGTGAGATTGTGACTCGATCTTGATTAGCACGTGCATTTTAAAGTTATTTGACTCGTTTATGATCCTTAACTCAGCTCACCAGTTTCAAATCATGCCCAAGACATTCACACACCGAAGAGAAGGGGAAATTTCCCTCGTTAATCGACGATTGAGTGCTCCAATAGAGGAAAGATCCAAACCCCTCTCTCCTCACCTCCATGATCATGTATGTACAAGTTCGCAGTCTGTCTTTCTATCTGAATTCTTTTTTATCGGCCGAGCAATGATTGTGTTCTTTGATTACTTGAACTATTTTTCGTGGAACAAGGGTTTTCTTTTGGGATCTAACTTGTTTTTCTGAGGTCCATTGTTTTTTTAGTTTTTCTATTCTTTTGGTAGCAGCATTCGTGATTGGAGGTACTCTTTTTCAACTCTTGGATATTTGAACTGGGGCTGTGTTGTGTTTCCTAGATTAAATGTTGGTGTTTCTAAGTGGAATTCAGATATTTGATCATTCGACTTGTACGACCTACAGGTTTGGGTTTATATGGCTTAAAACCCCTTCCTTTTCGTGACGAAGATTTGCAAGTTTGTTTTTTTTTACTTTCTTTTAAGATTAATGAGCATGGTTGAGGGGATTATGGTTTTGTGAAAAAAATTATATTAAGATATCTTCATACATCTTATATCTCAATGAAATAATTTGTTTGCACATATTTTTGTTTACACGTCATATGTTATCTTTCAATGCAATTAAATTAACAGTCGTAACAACATTTGGCTCTTTTTCATAGTTTTTTCATGTTTAATGCTTTAATGTGTGGCTTGGATACGGTAAGCTCTTTGAAAAAAAATTAATTTTTCTACCCTATTAATAACTCATAACCAAATTTTAAAATAATTCACAACCTTATCATAAAGCTTAGGCTCTAAATAAGATAGCTAAAAGATTTAGCAACATCTTAGCTGAATGTTGTATGTCTCACATTTTGCATACATATTCTTTCTTTCTTGAATATGTGGGATCTTCATCCTTGCATAATAGGAGAATGCTTGATCTGTGAGGGCATCTCTTATGGTGGAGATCACCCTCTTCTTGCTAATTTAGTCAGTATCTCTATTTCATCATACATTCAGGCATAAAAATCTCAAGTCTTTGTCCAAATGAATGTGTCAAAATGAAAAAAAATTGTAAAATTTTATATTTTAGATTAAGTCATATGCTCATACCACTCATGCTCTAATCTCTCAAAGAGTGATTTTAGGACTTTAATTTCTTTTTAATTAAATAACAAGCCAATCCATCTTACAAATTCATAAGACCTGCCTACATGGATTTAAAGCATAGGAAGTATTAGCTGGCGACCACTCCAGGTGATTATAAGTTCAGTAGAGTATGACGAGTTCATCCTCTCTTGTGGAGATAGACCTTTATGTCCTCTTTTCGCTTAGATTTAGATCGTGCTCTAGCTTGTGCTAAATCTCCCTAGATTTAGGATCCAAAATTGCTTGTTTGCCTTGGGCTATAAGCATAAATCTTCGTCTCTTAGGCATTTCTAAAATCTTGTGTTGATGGATTATAAGCCCCAATAATTTAATAAAATTTCAACTTAAATAAAATAAATTCTCTCTTTCAAACATATAAAACCTCACCATAGGATAAATCTTCCTTTGGATTCCAAAATAAGTATTTCCAATTGAACAATCACATTTGATTTTTCAAAATAACCAATCATTTGATAGTTTTAACTTTGAAATATTTGGAGACAATAATTGCCTACTTTAATAGAAAGTATTCTTAGGAAATTTTATTTATTAGGATGTAATTAACTATTGAGGCTTGCTTCCATAAGAAACTTAAGAACAAGGCTTAAAATAAGCTCTACTTTACTTTTAAATTTAAACTAGGGGAAAGATCTCTAGCATATTCGAAGACCCATCATACCTTAGGAGTCCTTATTAGATGATTATGTCTATTGTAGGGTGATGTCTCTGTCTTTCGAGATAGTACATCATACCTTAATGTCGTACCTGATTACTTCAATAAGTATCTTCTAAGATCTGCGTGGTGTCTACCCACATCCAAAAATAAACACCACACATAATTTTTAAGGCATGTATAAAAATAGTAAAAAAGTTACTGTTGCAATGTTTTCTTTTTTGAAGATACAAAATGCTTAACCTCAATTTTTTAAAACAAGTGTGAAAAAATTTATATTAAGATATCTTCATATATCTTAAATCTCTATGAAACTTTTTTTTGCACATATTTTTGTTTACACATCATATGTTATATTTCAATACAATTAAATCAACAATCGTAATAACATTTTGCCAATTACATAATTTTTAATGCAAGTATAAAAATAATAAGAAAGTTATTGTTACAATGTTTCCTTTTTTTGAAAATACAAAATACTTGGCATCAATTTTTTAAGATGTGTGAAAAAATTATATTAAGATATCTTCATGCATCTTGTATCTCTATGATTTTTTTTTTGCACATATTTTTGTTTACATTATATGTTATCTTTTAATGCAATTAAATTAATAATTGTAACAACATTTGGCCAATTACATAATTTTTAAGGCATGTATAAAAATATTAGGAAAGCTACTATTATAATGTTTCCTTTTTTTGAAGATACAAAATACTTGGCCTCAATTTTTTAATACATGTGAGAAAAAAAATTTATATTAATATATCTTCATACATCTTATATCTCTATGAATTTTTTTACATATTTTTGTTTACACATCATATGTTATCTTTCAATACAATTAAATTAACAATCATAACAACATTTTGCCAATTACATAAATTTTAAGGCATGCATAAGAATAGTAAGAAAACTACTGTTACGATGTTTTTTTTTTTTGAAGATACAAAATACTTGGCCTCAATTTTTTAGGACATGTGTGAAAAAATTATATTAAGATATCTTCATACATCTTATAACTCTATGAAACTTTTTTTTTTTTTTGCATATAATTTTGTTTACACATCATATGTTATCTTTCAGTACAATTAAATTAACAATCTTAACAACATTTGACCAAATAATAATTTTTAAGGCATGTATAAAAATAGTATGAAAGTTATTCTTATAATATTTTCTTTTTTGAAGATACAAAATACTTGGCCTCAATTTTTTAGGACATGTGAAAATATTATATTAAGATATCTTCATACATCTTTTTGAAGGTATTCCTTGCACTACTATGATTTGTAAGTTCTATATTTACCTTAATCCATTTTCCCAATAATTATTTTCCTAGAAATTTATTTATTTTTTTTCTTGGTTCAAGATCATGAGATTCCTTTAGACAACTTAATTATTTTTGTTACTAATAGGTGTCTTATAGCTAAGCTAAGATGATTACCCTTACTACTAAGTAATCTCAAGCTTAACAATCTAGGATGATAGGTTTATGAAATCTTAATTAGATTATATATATATATATATATATATATATATATATATATATATATATATATATATATTGATTTTATCATTACTTGTGTCTCCTTTTGGGCCCATTCAAATTTTTTTAAATTTGTTAGTGATTTAATTATTATTATTACATAGATTTTCTATATGATTATATAGTTGCCTCACTTGGTTATGCTGATTCACCTTACGTAATAAGAACAAATCTATCTTAAAGCATAAATTGGCCTATTTAAATAATGGTCATTGAGTAATAGTTTATCTTTAATGTTAACTAAACTAAATCATATATATGAGCATATTTTTTTATATAGAGTATCTATTGTGCGTGTCTTCTATTGTGATTAACTCTAAAAAATTATTTTTTAGAAGAATGATTAACTTAAATTCTCCTCTTAATTTTAATTTGATTTAGATAATAGCTTATAATATCATCATGCACGCGCATGAACACACACACACACATATATATATATATATATATATATATATATATATATATATATATATATTACATATTCAATGAGAAGTTAAAATCTTTAAAATTTCTTCCATGAAGTATAGGCCATGTAAATGTCATAACCAAGAGGTCTAGATGGAGGAAGAAATGGACAATACTATTTTATAATTTTAAATTTTTTGGTTTTTTTATTTCTAAATAAACTTAAGTTCTTTTGATTTTAGTTGAATTTGTCAAATTGAATCATTGTATTTTGACTATAAAATGGATATGCATTTGATCAGATAAGTAATTTTCAAAGTATTCTAATTCAATTTGGAGCTTTTTTGATTTGCAAAATTTCATAAAACAATATTTTCATCAAGTCATAAATACAATTAATTAAAATCAATCTTAATAATTATATTTTATAGCTTAAATTAGTTATTATTCTTAATTAATTTATATAAAATAAGGATAATATTTTCGTATATTTAATATTTTAGCTCGACATCATTTATTTTTGACCAAATAATTTAAATCTGATTAAACTTTAAAGCTCATAAAATTTTTATTTAATTTATCTTCATTAAAAAAATTTTAATTAGAGAATCAAATTAATCTTAAAACTCTTTTGAATAATATTATTTATTATTATTATATTAAATAAGTATTAGGGATATGTGATGCTCATCTCTAAGTCTTTTTAGGCATAGACTTATATTGACCCAATTAGAAGTGATACGGTGACCCGATTTTGATTAGCACGTGCGTTTAAAGTTCTTGTGACTCGTTTACTTGGAGGTCGACAGTCCCAAATCGTGCCCTAGACATTCGCGCGCCGAAGAGAAGGGAAATTTCCCTCGCTGATTGGCAATCGAGAGCTCCAGTAGAGGAAAAATCCAAACCCTACTCTATCTCCGCACTTTCATGATCAGGTATGTACAAGTTCGTAGTCTGTCTTTCTATCTGAATTCTTTTTGATCGGTCGAGCGATGATGTTCTTTGATTACTTGATATGTTTTTCGTGGAACAAGGATTTCCTTTTGGGATCTAACTTGTTTTTCTGAGGTCCATTGTTTTGCTAGTTTTTTTGTTCTTTTGGTAGCTGCATTCCTGATTGGAGGTACTCTTTTTCAACAGTTGGATATTTGAACTGGAGCTGGGTTGTGTTTCCTAGATTGAATGTTGGTGTTTCTGAGTGGAATCCGTATATTTGATTGTTTGACTTGTACGGCCTGCAGGTTTGGGTTTATATGGCTTAAGACCCCTTCCTTTTCGTGGCGGAGATTTTTAAGTTTGTTTTTTTTACTTTCTTTTAAGATTAATCAGCGTAGTTAAGAGGATTACGATTTTGGATGAGTGATTTTACTTTTTGGTGACTTGATCGTGTTTTTTAGTCACTTATCCCCAACTAGTAGTTTTTGACCTAATTATTTATTGTGTTTTCAGCTGACAATCCACTCCACCTTTGCTGGAAGGGTAGCACTGTCTGTTCCACGTTTTTCGAGTGAGATGCCTCCGCAGAGGCAGTTCTCCCGAGTGGACACTTTGGACCTTAAATTGCAGATGATCAAGAAACTTGGGCGGCAGAAAGCTGAGAAGTATTTCTTCAACTTAAGAAGATTGCTGAATCTGAAGCTTAGTAAGATGGAGTTTGACAAATTCTGCTTTAGTATTATGGGGAAGGAAAATGTCCGCCTGCATAACTTGTTCATCCGTTCAATACTAAGTAATGCTTGTTTTTCTCATGGACCGCCCGTTAGGCATGCAGCAACAGGTCATTCACGGAGCACTATAACTTCAAATGGTCAGTTCAGTGACATTTTGCCATTATCGCCTAGAAAAGGTAGGTCTATTACTAGCCGGGATCGCAGGCTTAATGACCGCCCAAGTCCTCTTGGACCACACGGGAAGATGCCTTCTGGAAATGTAATGGAAGCTACTAATTCATGTGATGTGCAAAGGTCAAGAGAGCAGCAAAGTGCACCAGAGTTGATATCTATTGGGAGCAAAGCTTTGTTGGAAGTTGTATCTGTGGAGGATGGAGAAGAGGTAGAGCAGGTGAGAGGTAGTCCAAGTGTCCAAAGTAGGAGTCCTATACGAGCTCCCTTAGGTATTGCCTTGAATTCTAAGGGCCTTCAATGTACACCTCTCTCTAGTGGTTGTGCGTCACTTTTTCATCTTGCCAAGTCAGATGTACCTGAGTGTTGCCAAATCAGTTCCATGCTTCCAGATATGCTATCTTTGAGGAAGCGTTTGGAGCGTAAGTTGGAAACTCAGGGTCTTGATTTGTCAGTTGATTATATTCATTTGTTAAATCATGGGTTAGATGCTTATCTAAAGAAGATTATAAGGCCATGCCTGGAACTTGCTAGGTCGCATTCTGGAAATAAAAATTTGAGCGGGTTAAGAAGCAACTTTCAACATGGAATTAACAGCTTATGGCATGGGGAAGATGTGCGAAACTTTAGTCAGTTATATTCTGCATCAATGGCTGATTTTAAGGCGGCGATGCAATCCAATCCTTGGCTACTTGGAGTAGAATGGCCTGTACAGCTTGAGAAGATATGCATATATTCTTCAGAGGAATGATCTATGATGCTTTACACTTGGCTCCACCTCCTATTTTTGATGCCAAGTCCTCTAAATAATCAGGGAACTGATGGTTTGGTAACTTCAGTTTAATTGTTTCTTTATTTGCTTATCCAAAGTAATCATAATGGTCAACAATAGGGTGGATATATCCCCATATCTTATGGCCGATCACGCACAATCTCTCTTAAGAGTTTTAGGCTTGCCATAGTCCATAATGCCAAGCAGAGAGAATAAGTTCATTTGCCTTGCAAAGTGAAGATCTGATGTAGTGGT
Source organism: Cymbidium sinense (assembly GCA_021442155.1). Lineage (NCBI taxonomy): Eukaryota > Viridiplantae > Streptophyta > Magnoliopsida > Asparagales > Orchidaceae > Cymbidium > Cymbidium sinense. Next base: position 80,556,552 of record CM038222.1, on the reverse strand, counting down.
TGTGTCTTGTTTAAGCAACTACCTTCTTAAAAGGGTTTGTGTTCAATTGATTCATTCTTACATTTCTTGACACAACGATTCTGCGTCCAGTTAGTTTTCAACATTTAGTTGATTTAGTTTTAATGAGCATTGTTTTAATATGTAAACAGGTTGTAAATAAATAATGACAATAGATTTTTAGTGCTTCAATTGTTAGAGTTTTTACTTAATATATGCTCAACAGCAGGATTGTCATTTTTTATTATGTACTTTCTAGGTAAGATAAAATCACATTAATATCAGTTCCCTTCATTTCCTGAACTCTTTTGGTATGTGAGCATGTAAGTAAAATACTTAGCATGACAAAGTAGTACGCTTCATAAGCAGTTATGTAAAAGGCATGGAAGAAATCATCTCTCATTAGGGCTGCAAATGAATCAAGCCAAGCCAAACAGGTGCTTGTTCGAGCTCAATTCAAACATTTGGCATTATGTTTGAGCTCAAGTTTGTTTATAAAAATTCTATTCGAGCTTAGCATGAGCTAGATTTGAGCTCCGTTCAATTGTGTTATCGAGCTTGTTAACGAGTAGCTTGTTTAATGAAATAAACGGGCTTTAGTCAAGCTTTAATCAAGCTTTAATTGAACTTGTTCATGAGCAACTTGTTAGAAAATATAAAAGTTGTATAAAATATAGTTTGTTGAGCCTAGAAAATAAAGTTTTAAATGATTTTGCTCACGAATGAGCTTTAATCAAGCTTTAATCGAGTTTCTTCACATGAGCTTTTTCATGAGCTTCAAATGATACTGTTCATGAATATAAATAAATCAAACAACAAGCTATTCAAGCTTACTTATTTAGCTATTGAGTATTTACAAAAGTGTTCAAGATTGTTCGATTGGTTAATCAAACGATCATAAATTAGCTTTATTCAAGTTGAGCCATGAGTAGCAAGTTGAACACTTGGTTCATTTGCAGCCCTATCTTTCATCTACTTATAGTTGTTAGCCTTTAAAAATTATATCGTAAAGAATTATACCCAATAGAAGTGGGTCAATATTTTGTTTTCTTTGTCATTTAGAGAATTTAGGATATGCATTGACCTATAATTCTAATAGGTAAAATAGTTAAGAGAATGGTGAGACATCAATTATCACAATCTTTGTAGCAACGTCAATTTTCTTCTTCCCTTCCATGCATCCATCCCCTCCAGCTCTCAACCCGTGTGGTAAGCCTTGGAAGCCTATCGTGGAGCTTTTTTTGTTTTTGCCCGCAAGCTATGACGTAATCTTTACTTTTGTGAAGAATATATGGATTGCATTCATGCAAAAAATAAAAATTCAATAACGTTAGTGTGTTTCTAACTTGAATACATACTGCAGTCTCAATTTTTTTAAAATTTGCTGTTTTTTTAATAGCGAAGAAGAGTGTGCATGAGCAAATAGGGCCATCTTGTACATTTATCACCACTTTTTGTTTGCAGCTTGAAGTGTATGAATCGGCTGGACATACCTCTATCTGATAGAAGACTGAATCCTCTTATTTCTAACACCCATGTATCAGACGTGCTTCATTTTGTATTTTTATTCCTTTAATTAATATCTTTTGAAAATATCCATCTTGGCAGTGAATAATTTTGGATGGATGGCAGTGTAATCTATTATAGCAAAAAGAATGAACAGTTTTATTTTTTCCTGATTCTCAAAACCATCTTAAAGTACCTTTTTACCATCTTACACGTGGATTTCAAGTAAATCAAGCTTTTATGATTTAGGTATAATTAAATTTTTGAAAGAATGATACCACTTTGAAAGGGTGCTGAAAAACTGATTTCTAGGACACTAAGAAATCTTTTTCTTTTCCACACACTGAAGCAGTTTGTTACCATGTCATGAAAATTTTCCACTTTAAGGGCAGTATTTCTTTTTTCATTGTTATCATTTATTTGCAATTGGTCTGTTATTTCATCACAGATGAGGACTATATTCTTTTTTGCTTCTTGTTGGAGGCATCATAACACAATGTAGAAATGCTGATGCGAAAATCTGATATGCTTCCGGACTCATATTTATTGTTGATATCCTGTTTGTTTCTTTTTGGGCTATTAGTATTCCTCATTTTGTGTCATTTATATAGCATGTTCATGTCATTTGGTACCCGTTATGTATTTATAGTAAATAGATAGGTAGTTAGACATCATAAACCTTCTGCTTATGGTTAATGAATATTTTGATAGATGTTAAAACCTTCGCTCACTCAAGCTACTCCCCCTATCTATCCCTCACTCCCTTTTTGTATCTTTTTTTTATGTGCATCAAGGTTGTGAAGTTTCATTTCAATAGCAAGGACCTCTTTTTACCTTGAAAAGTAGGCTAGTTTCAAAAGAAGATGATGGGACCACTTGTCCCTCTCTGATTGGCTTCCACGACATTACATCATTCCTAGTTTTATTCTTAGTATCTTCATTCATGTGAATTATTTGGTCAAATCTTTATTTTAGAATTTAGGCTGTTATACTAAATTATATCAGATCTCACATCTTACTCTTCAAAATATAGGTTTATTTTAGCATTATGAACATGCTCTGTTATTGTGAAGACTGTTTCATTGTTTAATATATGCAAAAATGAGTGTTATCAAAACTCAATGAGCTAATAAATAATCCAATTAAGTGTCAAAACAAGCAAATATGATCAAGTAATGCATCAAAGTCTATATTCATCATTGAATAAGCAGAAAGACAGGTGAAAAATAGAAGAAAACATATCTTGGAATTGTGATGTATGCTGTAAAGTTGGCCTAATGTATATTTAATACTTATCAGAGCCTGCCGCATAACAAACACCACGCTCTACTATATGCCTCTAGTTTCTTGTTCATCTTTGCTTCTTTAATTTCTATATATTAATGGTTTTCCTTTGATAGATATAGTCCCTAATTATTTTATTTTATTATATTTTATGTGCTTCATTGTCATAAAATTTAGCACAGTTAAATGAGTTAGAGGATGCAGATGTTTGGATAGAAGATTTGCCCTGCCAATTTTCTGTGAACTGTGGGATGGTTGAGGTATATATGAAATGAGGGTCTTGATCTTATAATTCAGAACTATAAGAAGTATAATTATGATGTTAACAATCATTGATGTAACTAAAAGATAATGTCTTTTAACCCTGCATCATACAGCAGTTGATGGTTTTTTTCCCCCTAATGCTTGTTTCCATGCACCTTATTACGTGCAATTGGAGTTAAGTATCAAATGCTGTCTTTCAAGGAAAAAGTACTATGTGCAGTTTTAATGTAGGAGTTTCCTTGCAATTGTGTTGGCCCTCGAATCTATTTCCTTTTTTTAATTAAAGTGGAAAATTAGCTTAATGAAGTTTTTTTTCTAAGACTTGTTTTTTATTTTTAGGTTTCCTTGAAAATTTTAACATTTAAGAAAGGGGTTGATTTTATATCTTAATTATTTCACTTGGTTATTCTAATTAGCATGGAGGCAGTGAAATTTTAGTCCAAATGCTAATGGACAAAGAAGCACAAATTTAGAATAAAAGTGATCAGACTGACGTCTAGTAACTTTGGAAAGCATAAAATGAGCGATGTCTGTATTGGAGTAATTATTATCATAGCGTGAATTATGTAGGAAAAACTCAAGCTGTGACCTTGGGCTTGCATAATTGAGAAGACAAAAAGGGAAAAAAACAAATAACACAATTGGCTAGAATTAATTTGATGGATTTTGAATTGAAGCGACGGAAACTAAGCAGGTACAAATTGTTCATAAAAAAATTGGCAAAACTTGAATTAATACTGGTTGCAGATCTAATCAAGATGAATGGAGAAGAAATCTCAAAGCAGACTCAAAATTATCGTGGTAAAATTGTTGATGATGGTGGTCATCCTGGTTATTCTTGTTTTTAGCTGACTACACTGACTGCACTAATCATTCTTGTTTTTAGCTGACTACACTGACTGCACTAATCATTCTGATTGGAAAGTTCTGAGAACTCACGAATAAATAACTGTTTCATAATTTTAACCTTCTCAATTTTAGTCATGCTACGAACTTGCTAATATGATAGATTCATTTAATGTTCATTAACATTAGATTGGTTTCTCAGTTCCAGCATTAGAAACATGATTTTTTCTTTTAATTGCAGAGCTTCTTGAGCTTGTATTGTCATTAGTAGACTGGGTTAAATCCCAAAATGGTTCAACTATTCATATGAGACCAATTTAATCCTGTAGTATTACATTTCTTCAATTTACTCTTTCAATTAAACAAAGTTGATCCAAAATGATCCCTCATGTATTAAATTTGGATCAATTTTTTATGTTTGAGAGACTAAATTGGGATCACTTTTTTATCACGATTTTAACATGAAGTTCCATTTTTGATCAAGATAGTATAGTCAATGGATTAATGTGAAGAAATGTGATATTTTGGGACTAAATTGGCTATATACAAATAATTGGGAGACTATTTTAAGATTTATTTCTTAGTAGAGCTCTAATTAATTAGGCAATCACTAAAATGATTCACCATGAATTGCACATGTATGACATAATTTACAATTGCGCAATATGAAAAATCGCCTCAGTAATTTTTTTGATAAATTTGCATTGAGGCTTACAATTGTGCAATATGAAAAATCACCTCAGTATGTTTTTTGATAAATTTGCATTGGGGCTTACACCTTATTAGGTGCTACGTGAGGTATACACCACATCGCCTCACATGATGTGGGCATGCTTTAACGTGTGTCTTGCCTCAATTCTAGTGAGGCATGTGCAATTAGATCTAGCTTTTTAAAAGAAAAAAAATTAAGTAAAATAAACTTAATAAAATATTACTACTTACCCAAATAAGACCCACACATCATTCATGCACGTCTCACGATAGCCATTACTTGAGCAACCCTCCTCTCATGCACTCCTTATTTGCTCCTCACACACACCACCAATCATCTCCTAGCTGTGCCTCCTCCTTGTGAAGTTCTTTATTTCTACAAGGAGCCCCTTCTTTCACCTTATCTGTTGTTCTTATGATAATCCAAAATTTTAAAAAAAATTTTATTTTTTTAATTCAACTTTTTTTATTTACAGTTTCTTGTTTATTTGAATGTTAGTGTGTTCTAATTTTTTTCGAACGAAATTTTCACTTTAGTGTTATGCAAAAAATGGTGGTGATCTTATTTTGAATTATTTTGTTATTAGTTCTTACTTTGATATTTTATATTAGTTTAATATTTTTGTAACACTTCTTACTTCATGATTTAATATTAGAATGTTCATAAGTTACATAATAATTTGCATAATTTGTTACTTCTTACTATATAAGGATGTTAATGTATTATTTTTTAACATACTAATAGGTTAGAATATTAATGTGTTGCTTATTGATTTTGAGGCTTATGTCTCAAAATGTTTTGAGGCTTTTGCATCATCTCATAGATGAAAAATACCTCATTATCCAATGCACAATTTTAATCCTAGATTTATGAACATACATTTGATTGATCATTAAAAGAAGATTTACTCAGTCGTCATGTTCACTATGTGGACTGTTTCTCTTTAAAGTCAAGATGGTTTGGGAGGGTTGACTGTACTGCTGCTGATTAGCAATTAACTTGACGACAATAATTTAGAGGAATGTTTCTTCATTGTTTTGTTTTTTTACATGAAAGTCCTGTGCTTCAGGGGTGGATGTTCTATTTTTTAACGTTGTTTAATCATTTCATGGTAGTAAATTTCAAAGCTCTAGAGCTCCTGGCTGGTATACACCAAGTATAAGTCATCCTAACTTCCAGTAAATGAGTTGAAGCATCTATTGTTACTCTCTAAAAGTGAGACTACTTTAGTTCAGTATTTTTTTTAATTGACATTTGATATACCTCAGGTAATACTTTATTAGTGTTTTCCACTTATCTATATTGTACTACATATGTAAATACAATAAACTGTATTTTGATACTATTGCAAGGAGAAAATTTTTTTTGGTTGGTGTTACTCATTGGCTGACATGAGAAAATTGAGATTAGATTGCACGAGTATGAATGGAGTCTTTATGAAACTCTTTTATATATTTTTTATATTTATTTTTTAATACAGCAGGGACGTGTTGTGTGGGACACCTACCTAATATTTATTTTGCAATGACTTTTCCAGAATCTTAACCGTTAGAATAATTTCTATGACTCTGTAATCTTACCATACCGTTTCAATCTATTATGTTGTAGATAAAAATTGTAGAATTGAATGATTATTATATTTATTTTGAAAATTATACTTCTGGCAAGATGATGTTAACGTGCTCTGAAGTAATTATGGATTTTTATTTGCAAATATTCTGACTTTGCGTTCCCTTCAAGCTTGCAGGGACAATTATCAAGAATAAATGCTTCCTTCCTATCTTTGGATCACTAGATGAAAGCATGTTGAAGTTTGTTGCATTATCTATTTTTTCCTTGCCTTTCTCTTTACAGAATTCACATGGGACCTTTGATTATTAGCTCATTCTTGTTTGAAATCTAGAGTTCTGTATTCTTTTGGCTTTTTGGTATTGTGAAAGGATAGCAAGGAGAAGTATTTTGGTATGAATATTTAAGAAAAAATATGTGCTTATGGTTATTAAAGGAGGATTTATCATTTAATTTTTTTTTTTGGGTATAATGCTTATTAAAATTTTTTTGTGTTCTCAGAATTAATTTGATTCTATGAAGAAAACCCTTATTTAGAGGTGATTTTCATTTTAAGGTACTAGTGGAAATAAATGTCAGGAGCAATAAATGGTCTTCTATATAATTTTCGTTTATATTAAGCATTTCATTAGTTCCCACTAGGTTGATTTAGTCATCAATAAGTAGAAAAGATGCTTGTCTAAGTATGTTTAAGTTATCAAAGATAAGCATGAATTATAAATATGTTTGGAGTGATAAAAATTTTTTTGATCACAATAATATTATATTCAGACTCAACATTAAATCCTTGTCCTTTTGTTGCTAGGATGTTGTTACATGCAAAATATAATCTAAAATGAAGTAGCTTGTTGCAGGCTATTTGTAGGTACCATAATCTTAATGACTTTTGAATAGGATGTAAATAAGCCAAAGCTTAAATAAACGTAAGTATTGTTCAACTTAGCTTGTTATGCGAGCCATTCAAAATTTTTTATATGTGTTTGATTAGTTTACTTATCATGTTGAATACCTATTCATGAATTACAAACATGAGGTTATTTGAAAGTCTTATATAAATTATAGAACATACATTTTCCATGCATGTAATGTGTGTACATTTATACAATACTTATCAATGGCAAATGGTGCACTATAATGCAAAGCCTCTTATAGGCGCGGCGTGCTATTTTAAATATGGCACTAATATTTTAAAATTATAAATAAATATAAATAAATATGAAATACTATCATAAATATGTGTGTGTGTGTATGTATATGTATTATATATGTGTGCATATACATATACATATACACATGTGAACACATTTGCAAAAATGTGTGATTTTAATATCAAGCTTCAAAAAACAGCTAGGCGTGCGCCATGTGCCATTGCTCATGCATAGCGCAAATTGTGCACAATATTTTGATGCACTGCACTGCGCTATACAAATATTTGGCGCGTGCCATTTGCGCCATTGACATGTATAAATTAGACATAAATGAGCTTGTGAAAACTTGTTGATCATGTTATTTATCGAGTCAAACATTATAGAACAACAATTTTTTTTGTTAATTTGACTTTTGATGGATGAAACATCTTTCAAGATAATTAAAAAAGTTAACTTAGTAGATAAAGTTTTAGAAGATAAGTGCTCAAAATTAATATAATAAAGATTGAATATATTTTAGGTAAATTTGATTACTGTGAAATTGGAATTATTATTCAATGTTGCTGTAAGATCAAGTCAAATTTAGGTATGATTTTTGTATTTTTGATTTATTATGATGATATGTATTCCAAAGTTTTTAGTTGAATAGTTAAAATGGAGAAGTGCCTCAAGAATGTTATATTATAAAAAAATATCTAGAGATAATGTTAGATTTTATCAATTGGATGGATTGTGTTATTATAAATCTAAGTGTTGAGCAACCAGAAAGTTATTTATAGCCAAGAGTATGCAAAATGATGATAATGTTAAGGTATGCATGATAGAACTCAGAAGGATGGAGTGAGGAATAATAATATTAATGTAATTGAAGTAGCTAATGCTCGTAATTTAGTGGAAATGAAACTTATATGGTTTAGTTATGCACTATGGTGACATGGAAAATAGGCTCATTTTATTTGTTCAATTATAATCTTTAAACTTTATTATATGACTAACTAATAAGTGTGATTACCCTACATTTGCCATCATTCTAAACTCACTAATTATTTGACTAACTCTTAGTCTTTGGTGTTTCTTTAAAAAAGACTGACAAATTATACAATTCTTATATATCTCATTCTCTAAATCTTGATTAACTATCTTATTGGGATCTAAACTTTTGTTCTTCTGCATCTTTATTAAAGGCTAATCCAAGTTTACTTTGTTTAGAATAAATTTATATTGTGCACTATGTTTTGTTGTCTATCTCTTAAGTAGATTTTTTTGTTAACTTTATCATTCTTTAATAGGCATTTAACAGCCAATTATGTTTAATATTCATAATAATAACCATGCTTGAAGCATATTGTGTTCTAAAGACATTGCATTCCATTGTGTTAAGGACTTAGGATATTACGATTAAAGATGTGGCTGTGAAGTGCAGCAAGTGTTACATTAATAGTGTTGACAGTGTTGAAGAGGGTTTCCTCTGTTATGTTGGAAGGTGAGATCGGTTGCTTCTATGAATGAGTTTCTGAAGGAATGTCTTGATGTTCGGTGCGGGAGTGGAGGTACAGCTGTAATTTGGGTGAATGAGATGGAGAAGGTGGGTCACACAACAGGTCACATCAAGAGAGGGAGGTTGTCATAAGGGTTGTGATCCTGTAGAGTGCAAAAGGGAGGTGTTTTACAACCTCTGTCAAAATGAATATGGTCATTCCCACTGCAAAGATGATGATGTCATTTCTGGAAAGGAGACTGCAGTGGCAGTGTTATCAGGATAGAATGAAGAGAAGGGACGGGATAGCGAGGCCGGTAGAGTACCGGTGATCCCTTTTATTTTCTTGTGTACTATCAGTGATCTTTGGTACATTACCTTATTAAATCCTTTTTCTTTTTCAAAATCATTTATCATTCCATACTTCTTTAATCTACTTGGAGTCTGGGATACATTTATAGTTTAGTTCTTTTATTATACTGATACATTTTGTTTTTTCAAGGGGGCTTGAAAAGCCAAGCCAATTGCATGATAATTAACTTAGTTTTTCATCTGTGGACATCAGATTTAGTTGATTGTTAAGTGTTTGTGATGCACATGAAGGATATGATCTACCAGGAGAAAGAGAAATGAAGTAATAGTGACAATTACATGAGTTCAGCTCAAGCATACAATCATTTTATGAATTCTCCAATGATAAGGGAAACCTATGACCATTTCTGATTGGGTATGGTTATTGCAGTAGGTACTCTTTTTAATGCAAGAACTAAAATATTTTCTGGGATTAATGTTATGTAAGTGCAGCAGATTAAATCTCTATTGAAGATAAGGAGTTGAAATAAACTTGGTTGGCTTGGAAATAAGGATAAAAAATACATTCTTAAGAAGTATTGATAAGATTACTGTCTCAAGTATTGAAAAGAAAATTGAGTACATTGGTAACATAGACGAAAGTTGTGAAAAAGTTAGTATAAAAATAGAATAGTCTTAGCACATCATTACAGTTAGCAAGAGCAAATGGTGAATGAGAATTCATAAAATTGACCACAAATAATTGGTATTAGGTTACTTCTTCTGGTACTGATGGTGATAATATTTTGCATGAAGGCTTTGGATGGCTACAATCAGATAATCAGATAGTAGATGCAAAAGGTATGTTATACTGCAATTATTTGAACATTTTGCCATAGCTAGAGATTGTTCTGTACAAATTAGCGTTAAACTTTTTGATGTTTGTGTATAATATTTTTCCATCTCATATGTTAAGATCGTTTATTTTCATCTGGATAGAGCTATTGTATAGAGCTTCAAATCTATATGTTGTGATTCGCGGGCATTGGAGTGTTTGAAACATCTTCTAGCAGCATGATACTCAGGAGTCAAAATAGCTGAAAGTTATGCATAATGGTTTAGCCATTATCACAATAAGTCGAAACCAGAATTATTTATACACCGATATCGATTCACTTCGATTTTACACACGGACACTGCCAAAAATACCAGAACTTAAACATTTTTAATGAAATTTTTTCATGTTTCACTTAAATTCGTCACATTGAGTACTTCTCTGTAGAAATTGCATGCGAGATAGCATACTAGATTGATCCAAACTAGAATTAGGATGACTGTTGATGGAAAATTGTGTCTGATTAAAGGCTGTCGAGTATATATTAAACTGATCTGTAGAATGCAGAGTGGAAAAAAGAAATGAATTTGAAGAAGGTGGGAAGGAATTGGATCAGTTAAGAAGGAAAATGCAAGAAGCAATTTTCTTATTTAATTTCACTTCTAAATGTTGTTTTATTGATGCAGGGTTTCAGCGAATCCCCTTAAGAACGGCTTTGCACTGTAGCAAAAGGCTGGAAAGCGGAGTGATTCTGGGGTGTTCTCTGTTGGGGATCTACGACTTCTTATCAGCATTGTAACAATCCACGCATGCTATCTTCTGGATTCATTACTGTTACTGAAATCTTGGCTAAGAGGTATTTGGTGTTACTGTACCAAGGGATGCATGTGCGACTTCTACAATCCGTCTGCATTCTTAAATAGTTGGAAGGGCTTTTTATCTTTTTTGTCTTTTTAATAGTAGGGTATGAGACATGTATATAACTCTTTGGTCGAATAAAATTTTTAATTAGTTGAGCAATATAGGACACAATATATATATATATATATATAAATTGAACATATATATGTTGTTTTAGCATAGTTTTATATGCTATAGTGTATTCTGGTTGAGCATGCAATAGTATAAATCTTAAAAATGCTGGTTTTAAGGTCGAGATGATGGAATTTGGCTAAATTCACGGTGGGCTTTATGGTGCAGCACCGAAGATGTGCTATTGTCTGTCATTTCCATTCAAAATACTGGTGTTTACGTTCAAAATGAACGCTGTTCATTTTATTGGCTAAATTATGTGATTTTCTGCATTAAGTGATCCCGCATAGGTATAATGTAAGATGAGTGATGAATTAAAAGCATGTCATGCCCATTACTTTAATCTGGATTTGCTAGTATCTAGATTTAAGGTCAAATTTTGAAATTATTGTTGCCTTGGGAAGGCGATTTAAATTGGAAAACTCAAATGCACTATCACTGGTAGAAATTGATTTTTGAGTTGCTTTTTTGAAGTATTTAGAAGAAATTATTTTTTCTTGGATTCAATTCATGTTTGTTCCATTGTCTATTAATGCTGTGAGATTTTGAATGATAAATTCTTGATTTATTATTAAGGTGATGGCTTTGAATTATTTATGCATAATGGCTTTCTGTATAAAATTTTTAAAATTATATTCTTCTAAATCTTCTTGAATTATTAGTTTCTTCTTTGTATGATGGAGTAGTTCAAGATTAGTGATTGAAGTCATCATATTGGCTCATTCAGATTTTAATAAAATGATTTCATCATTTAATAGTCGTTAGATGCTCAAGGCTTTGTTAAGATCATTAATAGATCGTTAGTAAGTGATGAAAATTAAAATACGTTGAAAACCATGCATCACTGAAACATGATTTACAAGTGAAGTGAAATAAGAAAAGTGATTCTTACTTGCATTTTCTTTCTTCACTGATAAAATTCTTTCCTGCCTTTCTCCTCACCTTGGGTTCTCAGCAAATTCGTTTCATTGGGAAACAAGAAGAGGAAGAGACGAATCAACCCCATGCCTAGAGAGCTCGGGTGACCACACCTGAGAACAGGCCACATGGGAGAGATTGAATTCTCATTTTGTGGAGCTTAGCTTAGTCCAAAGTCGATGAGGAAGCTTCAGGGAGCTGCCACAAAATCACCATCTAGTTTGATTAGGTTGTCTTCCTTTGAATTGATGGGTGGACCAAATTTCGATGAACTCTTTGTCGTGGCTTAGTCTTGATGTTGATTGGGTGGTTGGGGAGATATTTTATCGTGGAGCTTAGAGGAAGCTTTCTAACCTCTTAAATCGGTCAATTGGAGCTCCTTTTATGGAGCTCAAGTAAACTCGAGCTTAAGCATGGTTGAGCTCGGTTTATTGTAGGTCCGCGGGGAACCAGAACTCGGTGCAATTGTAGGAGGACAACAAATTTTGATGTTATCTTTTATGGTGCTTGATTTCTTTTATAGTTCGTGGTTTATCATATTTGACCCTAGTTTGGGGTCACTTTTTTTCTTAGCAATTGGCATTAAGATAGAGAATTTTGATGGCTCGAAGAGTTTTGGATTTTAGATAACTGTCATATATGATGCACTTGTCTAACAGAGACTTGTAAAATGCTAATGGGACATAACAAGATGCTTGAATTCATGAGTGAAGAAGATAAAATAGAGATGGATGAGAAGACTCACTTATTTAACTGTATTTGATAGATGTGGACTTCAGAAAAATCTTGAGAAGACAATTAGTTATTGTCCAAAATTAGTCTTTGTACATGACCAAAATTCGATTTAATAAACGTAATTAGAAACATCACTATATTTACTTTCATATAAGTTGACCTAACACGAACCTGACTTGAAAAATTAAGGCTTAGGTTGATCCGATTAAATTTTGGATCCATTTCGGATTTAAGAAATTGACCCATTTATTATTTCGGGTCAGGTTTAAGTTGATTTGCCAACCCAAAATTGACCCGTCAATTCGAATTTCACTTGATTTTGATCCGCAAACTCAAAGTTTACTTGATTTTTTATCTGCGAACCCAAATTTGATCTGATTATGACTTAGAATACATATATAAATAGATCTTGGGTCGTGTTCGGGTTAATTGGGTTGAAGGTAGATCATGTTCGAGATGAAGTTTTTGATCCATTTAATAAGTGGATCGGGATTAGGCCAAATCTATTCGAGTCTATTCAATTTTAGGTCAAACTCAAATCCCATTCGACAACCCAAATTGGCACCCTTGCATACAGGAAGGTGTACCTAGTAAATTACATCTAAATTTGATTAATTCCATCATGCAAAATTTGAGAAATGTTGTAATGATTGTTGATAATCAAGTTTTATTATGTTGTGTTATTTATCTCTCTCTCAAAAACACTTTAATTTATCATTTTATGCAATCATGATGCAATAAACTTAGGAGATGTTAATAATTCACTATTTTAAGAAGAGATGATTTATAAGCTTTGAGGAAGTGATAAATCGATTAACACTACCATTGCCGGTCCCAAGTCCGGATGCAAAAAGTGGAGGGTTGCGTTAGGTAGTCGACGGTAAGTAAAATTTGTCGAAATAATCATGACATGAATCCTTTAAATCATTGTGTTATCTTGGGTCCCACAGGCGGCTTGTATGTCGAATCTGATGAAAAAATGTGCTCAGCCCGCATTGGGCAGTGCGATGTTAAATAAGCAAGGGTTCCCACATTTTGGGCGGATGCGGGCAAAGAAGTTAGTCCATGAAACTAGAATTAGGTTAGGATCTTGGAATATAGGTACTCTTACAGGTAAATTAATGGAATTAATAGATATGGGTAGAAAGATAAATATTTTATGTGTTCAAGCTAAATGGGTTGGTGAAGGCCGACATTGATAGTTTAGGTTTTAAACTTTGGTATTCAGTAAAAGTAGAACTAGAAATGGTGTAGGTGTGATTATAGATAAAAGTTTGAAGGATAATGTTATAAGTATTAATAGATGTGGAGATAGAATTATACTTTAAAGATTTATTGATACCAAGATTATCAATATTATAAGTGTTTATGCTCTCAAGTAGGCTTGGAGGTAAGCGTAGAAAATTTTGGAATGAATTAGAGGGATTAATGAATATCTCTTGAAGAAAAGTATTTATTGGAGGAGATTTAAATGGACACGTGTTGGTAGAGTAGTAGAAGATTTTAAAGTATTCATGGTGGTTATGGATTTAGTTCTTAATGAAGAAGGTGGGGTATATTAGATTTTCTTTACATGATTTTGTAGTTCTTAATACTTTTTTTAAGAAAAGAGATGAACATATTATTACTTATAAAAATGGATCTAGTAAAACACGATTGATTATTTTGATAAGAAAAATAGATCGTTTAAATTGTAATTGTAGGTCATAAGTGAAATTTTAAGTCATTATTAGTTTTAGATTTTAAGATGAAAGGTTGTAAGAGAAATAAACTAAATTATTGTCAGGATTAGATGGGGATACTTAAAGAACACAAATAAAAATATTTTTAAGAAACAACTACAAGATATTAGAATTTGGGTGTTCATAAAGATCTTGCGTGGGGAAAAATTTGAGTGAAATTAAGCAGTTCTTAAAGATGTCTTGGAGAATCAAAGGAAAAGCTTCTTTTAATAAGAATAGTTGGTGAGTCGAGTGTAAGAAAAGATAAAAATAAGAAGCGTTGTTATAAAACTTGGTTTAGATGTAAAATGGGAAAGATATAAAGTGGCGTAGAGATTAAGAAAGCGATATATGTTACAAAAAATTTAGTTTTAGTGATTTATAATAGATTAGATACAAAGAAGGTGAAAGATGTATGTATAAGTTAGCAACAAAGAGATAGAAATAAGACATAGTTCAAGTCTGGGGTATTAAGGATGAAAATAATAAAGCGCTTTTCTTAGAAAAGATATTGAAAATAGGTGGATGAGATATTTTGATAAACTTTTCAAATGAAGGATCCGAAATACGATTGATTTTAGCAACCTTAATACCTAAACAATAATAGAATTTTATTTCATCGTCATATTAGTAAATGAAGTTAGTGAAGCTTTAAAAGAAAATGAAATGTGGAAAAGTTGTAGGACGGATAATATTCCAATAGATGTGTGGAAATGTTTAGGAGATCAAGGAATTTCTTGCTTACAAATCTTTTAATGTTATTTTAAAGACTAAAAGATGCAGATGAGTGGAGAAAGAGTCTATTGGTTCCTATTTAAGAATAAAGGTGATGCAGAGTGTAATTATAGAGAATTAAGTTAATGCCATACATTAAAATTATGGGAGAGAGTAATTGAGCATAGGTTACGATGTGATACAGAAGTTTCTGACAATCAGTTTGGTTTCATGCCAGGTAGATCTACTATGGATGCTATACATTTGTTAAGAGGGTTGATAGAGCATAGAAAGTAAGAAGGATCTACATATGATATTTATTGATTTAGAAAGCTTATGATAAAGTCTCGAGATGTTCTTTGGAGAATTCTAGAAACGAGAAAGAGTTAATATTGGTTATATTCAAGTTATTAAGGATATGTATACTAAATTACTTGTGTCCAAACACAAGGAGGATTGACAAAATATTTTCCTATTTCGGTTGGATTACATCAAGGATCAACATTAAGCCCTTATCTTTTTACTTTAGTTATGGATGTTCTTACGAGGCATTTACAAGAAGATGTACCTTGGTATATGCTGATGACATTCTTCTTGTTGATAAGACTAGAGAGGAGTCCAACGAAACTTGAATTATGGAGGTCAACTTTAGAGTCTAAAGGTTTTCGTTTAAGTAGATCTAAAAGCGAATATATGGAGTGTAATTTTAGTTGTAGAAGTTTTAGTGATAGTGTTGTGACTTTAGGTGATCAAGTCATTAATAAGAGTGGCGATTGAGATATTTAGGCTCTGTCCAAAATGATGGTGAAATAGATGGAGATGTTATTAGTAGAATTCAAGTTGGATGGTTGAAGTGGAGGAATACGCGGCTTTATTATGTGATAGAAAAGTTCCACTTAAACTTAAGGAAAATTTTATAAGATGGTGGTAAGACCAATGACTTATAGTGCGAATGTTGGCCAATAAAGAAAGCATAAACTAAGTTAAGTGTTACAGATGAGGATGCTTAGGTGGATGAGTGGCTTTACTCTTAGAGATAGAATACAAAATGAGTATGTTGGGAAAAGTTGGAGTAGCTCCAGTGGTAGATAAGATTAGGAGAGTTAGATGGTTTGACCACATAAAACATCTGGTTCGATGACGATTAGAGTAGATCATTAGATTTGTCTTTAAGAAAGGTAGAGGTAGACCTAAAAGACTTGGTTAAGATGTACAAATAATGATCTTAGTATACTTGAATTAGATGAGAATTTGACACATAATAGGACACAATGGAGACGAAGGATTCATGTAGCCGACCCCACCTAGTGGGATTAAGGCTTGTTGTTATTGTTGTTGTTGTTGTTGTTGTTGAGGAAGTGATAAATCGATTGAAGATTTATTGCAAGTTAGAGGGAGATCTTATGTGCGAGGGTTATTTTCTAATCATTACAGGAGTAAGTATCAGAAAAAATTCAAAGAGATTATTTATTTCTATTATAAAAAGAAAATATAAATAAAGAATAATTTTTCTTTGAAGAAGAGACGGCAAGAGTAGTTTAAGGCAACAAAAATGATAAGTCAATTGATGTATAATTGTTGTAATTTTTTTTTTTTTTGGTTATGAAATTATTAATGTGCTTTTGGTGATTGAAGAATAGATGCAAAAAAGTAATTGATTCTTAACCAAGCTTGTTCTAATCACATACGTTCTAATTTAGATATATTTTTCACTTATAAGTCAAATGTTGGTGGTTTTTTTATATTGGATACAAAGCTATGTGCAAGATTCAAAGTTTTGATATTACAAATTTGATGTGCTTGATAATGAAATTTTATTGTGGGCTGGAGTTAGGTATATACTAGATTTGAAGTAGAATCTAATATCTTTAAATGCTTTTAGTATTATATGTCATAGTTTTTCGACAATGGTGGGTTTGTAATAATGGTTGATCAAGTTATTAAAAGAGTGAATGTTTTAGATATCTCGGGTCTATTGTTTAAAGTAATGGTAAAATAAATGAGGATGTTATTGGTAGAATTCAAGTTGGATGATTGAAGTGCAGGAATGCATCGGGCATACTATGTGATAGAAAAGTACCGCTTAAACTTAAGGAAAATTTTTATAAGATAGTGGTGAGACCTGCAATGCTTTATGGTGCAGAATGTTGGCTAGTAAAAGAGAAGCATAAAATTAAATTAAATGTTGTGGAGATGAAATTAGAATTAGGTTTATTAACTTGGAATATAGGTACTTTTATAAGTAAAATAATGGAATTAATAGATATTATGGTTCATAGAAAGATAAATATTTTATGTATTCAAGAAATTAAATGGGTTGGAGAGAAGGCCAAGGAGATTGATAGTTTAGGTTTTAAATTTTGGTATTCAGGTAGAAGTCGAACTAGAAATGACGTAGATGTGAATATAGATAAAAGTTTGATGGATAATGTTATAAATATTAATAGATGTGGAGATATAATTATAGCTTTAAAGATTATTATTGATACTAGGATCATCAATGTTATAAGTGTTTATGCTCCTCAAGTAGGTTTGGATGTAAGCTCGAAAGAAAAATTTTGAAATGAATTAGAGGGATTAATACAAAAGATACTTCTTGAAAAAAAAATATTTATTGGAGGAGATTTAAATAGACATGTTAGTAGACTGGTAGAAGATTTTAAAAGTATTTATGATGGTTATGGATTTGGAGTGATTAATGAAGAAGGTATGACTATATTAGATTTTATTTTAGCTTATGATTTTATAGTTGCTAATACTTTATTTAAGAAAAGAGATGAATATATTATTACTTATAAAAATAGATCTAGTAAAACACAGATTGATTATTTTTTGATAAGAAAAATAGATCGTTTAGATTATAAGGTTAGTCCAAGTGAATGTTTAAGTACCCAACATCGATTGTTAGCTTTAGATTTTAAGATGAAAGATTGTAAGAAGAAAAATAAATCAAATTATTGTCCTAGGATAGATGGAGACACTTAAAGAACACAAATAAAAATATTTTTAAGAGTAAGTTACAAGAGCTTAGAATCTGAGATGTTCATAAGGAAGCTAATGTTGTGGGAAAAAGTAGCAAGTGAAATTAACTTGCTAAAAATGTGCTTGGAAAATCACAAGGAAAAGTTTCTTTTAATAAAAATAAGGTGTGTAATAAAAGATAAGAAATAAGAATCATTGTTATAAAATATGATTTAGATATAAAAACTTAGAGAATTAGGAAAGATATAAAATGACCTGTAGAGATTCTAAGAAAGTAATATATGATGCAAAAAAATTAGCATTTAGTGATTTATACAATTAGATTAGAAAAAGGTGAAAGATGTATGTATAAGTTAGCCAACCAAAGAGATAGGAGAAGAAAGATCTAGTGAGGTGTATATGAAAATAATAAAGTGTTTTTTTCTTAGAAAAGATATTGAAAATAGATGAGGTATTTTGATAAACTTTTCAGTGAATGATCTGAAAGTACGATTGATTTTAGCAACCTTAATATGCTAAATAAAAATAGAGAATTTTATTTTTATCGTTGTATTAGCCAATTTGAAGTTAGAGAAGCTTTAAAGAAAATGAAATGTGGAAAAACAGTAGGACTTGATGATATTCCAATAGAGGTGTGGAAACGTTTATGAGATCAAGGAATTTCTTGGCTTACAAATCTTTTTAATGCTATTTTAAAGATTAAAAAGATGTCAGATGAGTGGATAAAGAGTTTGTTGGTTCTTATATTTAAGAATAAAGGTGATGCACAAGAGTGTGCAAATTATAGAGGAATTAAGTTAATGTGTCATACATTAAAATTATGGGAGAGAGTAATTGAGCATAGGTTACGATGTGATACAAAAGTTTCTCACAATCAGTTTGATTTCATGCCAGGTAGATCTACTATGGATGTTACATATTTGTTAAGAGGTTTGATGGAGAAGTATAGAGAAAATAAGGAGAATCTACATATGATATTTATTGATTTAGAGAAAGCTTATGATAAAGTTTCAAGAGATGTTCTTTGGAGAGTTCTAGAAAAGGAAGGAGTTAATATTGGTTATATTCAAGTCATTAAGGATATGTATACTAGAGTTGTTACTTGTGTTCAAACACAAGGAGGATTGACAAAATATTTTTCTATTTCACTTGGATTACATCAAGGATCAGCTTTAAGCCCTTATCTTTTTGCTTTAGTAATGGATATTCTTACTAGGCATTTACAGGAAGATGTACCTTGGTGTATGCTTTTTGCTGATGGCATTCTTCTTGTTGATAAGACTAGAGAGGGAATCCAAGAGAAACTTGATTTATGGAGGTCAACTTTAGAAAGGTTTTCGTAGATCTAAAACTGAATATATGGAATGTAATTTTAGTTGTAGAAGTTTTAGTGGTAGTGTTGTGATATTAGGTGAACAAGTCATTAAAAAGAGTGAGCGATTTAGATATTTAGGCTCTATTGTTCAAAATGATGGTGAAATAGATGGAGATGTTATTAGTAGAATTCAAGTTGGATGGTTGAAGTAGAGGAATGCATCTGACCTGTTGTGTGATAGAAAAGTTCCGCTTAAACTTAAGGGAAAATTTTGTAAGATGGTGGTAAGATTTGCAATGACTTATGGTGCAGAATGTTGGCTAATACAAGAGAAGCATAAGACTAAGTTAAGTGTTACAGAGATGAGGATGCTCAGGTGGATGAGTTGCTTTACTCTTAGAGATAAAATGTGAAATGAGTATGTTCAAGAAAAAGTTGGAGTAGCTCCAGTGATAGATAAGATTAGAGAGAGTCCATTAAATGGTTTGGCCACATAAAGCGTCGGTCGTCCGATGACCCGATTAGGAGAGTAGATGCATTAGATTTGCCTTATTGTTAAGAAAGGTAGAGGTAGACCTAAAAGATTTGGTTAAGATGTATAAAAAATGACCTTAGTATACTTGAATTAAACAAGAATTTGACACATAATATGACACAATGGAGACGAAGGATTCATGTAGCCGACCCCACTTAGTGGGATAAAGGCTTGTTGTTGTTGTTGTTGCATAGATGAGAATGCTCAAGTGGATGAATGTCTTTAAACTTAGGGATAAAATTTGAAATAAATATATACATGAAAAGGTTGGAGTAGCTCTACTTGAAGATATGCTTAGAGAGAGTCGCTTAAGATGATTTTACTTTGGCCTATCTTAAGAAAGGTAGATGTAGGCCTAAAATGACTTGGTTAAGAAGTATAAAAAATGACCACCTTTTATTAGAATTAAATGAGAATTTAACACTTAATAGGACACGATGGAGAAGGGTTCATATAACCGACCACACAATGGGAAAAAGACTTGTTGATGTTGCTTTTAGTATTACATAATATAGATTTTTTTTTTAGTGATGTTGTGGATGCTGATGCCCTTAAGGCTTGCAAGGGCGATGTTGAATAGAGCTAGTAGGCTCTTGGTGTTGTTAAATTCAATATCATGTGTTGATATGATGGATTCAATGATCACGGTGGTAGCTTATGAATATAAGAATCATGTTAACTATATGACACTATGTATTAAAAAAAATGGGAGCTAGTGTGAAAGATATTGTTGATGATTGTAAAAGAGCAATGTAAAATAAAATTTCTGTCAAACGACAGCTTCAAAAGGACAGATAAGTATTGCAAGATAGGTAAAAATTCATATTAAAAAGCAACATAATAATAAGATAAAGTTTGACAAGTTTGTCATTGATTGTTTAAGATATTATAAGGCTTAATTTATAACCTTCACGATTGATGATATGGATTCAAACTTGGTCATTAAGCTAGTACGTTGGAAATTTTGACTCTAAGTGATAGATTATTAAAGCGTGGAGCCTAATCTTATTAAGTATTTTGGATAATTTTTAATCTTAATTTCTTAAGATTAGTTGGTTACCAATTTAAAATTCATTCACACTTCATTTCCAACAATGATGGCTATATAACTCAATATATATTTGATTTTTCAATGAGGTGGCTAATCTAATTCAAGGTTAATTCATTCACAATTAATTTTTCAAGATAGTGAAAAGTGAAGCTTTTTTACTAAATTCAAGTTTGCTACCTATCATGTCTAAGCACTAGATAAATAGATGGTTGCATTGTATTGAAGTATTCCACAATAGTAAATAACACAAAAGGAAGAGAGGAAGAGGGTGTATCATCTAAGAAAGAAAAGAAGTATTTGGGCGCTTGCCAATGGAGTTCTTTGGCTTGTTTAAGAGGGCAATTGTGTAATTATTTCAATTCTGACAAGAGAAGAAGCTTTTGATCATAATAAGGACTATTTCTCATTTGGATTAATGTAATAGAGGTGAAATGAGTAACTAGAGTACCACTAGTATCTGCTTCACATCTAACACTCATTTTCATAGCAATTGATTTTATTTTCTCTTTGTTGGATAAAATGTTATCTTTGTCTATATCTCCAACTTCTATGAAATGTGATTTTTCATGTATTATTTTTAAATTTTAGTGGGTTATTCAATTTTGTGAAGCTGTAGATATAGGTTTACTTCAGCCAAATCATATAAAATTTTGGTGTTTTCTTTTGTGGTGCTTAATCTCCTTTGTAGTTATTTTATGATTCATTATACTCACTCTTAGGCTGAGAGCACTCTTTTTGTTAACAACACTGGAGTCACTGAATCAAACAATTTCTAAACCTTGGCAATGTTGAAGAGGAAACATGAAATTTATACCTAATTTTTGTGTGTACGAGGAACTATTCACCTTGCATTCTAGTTCAAGCTAAAAATAATCAATTCCATCTTTGAATTTGTCAAAAGAAATTACTCTTGACAAGTCTCAAGAGATTGGGACTAGAGATGATTCTTTAACCACATCCCTATTCTCTTGGATGGATTCATAAGTAATCAGAGTAGTAAATTGATCGACAATGCTACATTCATTTTATTCTTACTTGAGAGTAAATTAATAAGGTAATGTGTAAAAGGATGCCTCTCAACATCTACTAGATTATCTTTGGAGGACTATATCTATGGGATCATGATGCTATTTTTTATTAAAAGGTGGATCAATATTGTCTCTTCTCCAAAGATGGTGTCTACGATTGTTAATAAGAGTATGGGATGTTTGACTTTAGATATGGTGGTACTTAAACAAGAATGAGAACTATAAATGCATGTTAATGCTTCATTTTGTTCTTTTTTAGACAATAGAAATTTGATGGAAATGCAAAGGCATTGGTCCAAGATGAATTTGAGAAGATCTGAGTGGAGAAACATACATTTTTTCTAGTTCTTAGGAAGTGATGATCATGATTATAATAATTAGTAGAAGAGTATAAAGAGTTTTTCTAAGAGCTAAAAGGATTGTCCCCTCGATAAGTCATCGAATATGAGATCCATCTCCTCTTTGATTTCACTTTACTCAACATCAGATATACGAGTAATTGTTGGTTGAGAATGAAGAGATCAAAAAGTAAGTGGTTAAATTGTTAAACCATATAGTCGTTAAGCTTAGTAGCTTGTTGCATGGATCTTCTAATATGATGGTTCTTAAGGAGGATGTTAGCTTGTGAATTCATGCGGAATACTAAGCTCTAAATAAAATTATAGTGAAGAATTGATATCCCTTCATAGAGTCGATGATTCATTAGATCAATTGAAGCTTAAAACAATCTTTACCAAGTTGGATCATAAAGTGAGCTATCACCTAGTCTAATAAGAAGCATAGAATAATGCATTTAAAATCAAGTTGGTATTGTATGTGTGGATGGTGATGTCATTCGATTTCTGCAATACATCAATAACAAGTGTCTCATGAATGAAATTATGTGGGTATTCATGGAAGATTTTGTGATTATTTAATTCCACCTCAACCCATTCTGGTTTACACTAAACATGGGAGGAACATCTTAAACATATGCATAAAGTGCTCGATCTCTTGGAAAAGAACCTATCCTTGTTGAGCCTAAAGAAGTGTGAGTTGGAGAAGAAAGTTGTATTCTATTCGAGATTCAAAATTAGCAATAAAGAGATTATGATTGACCCTAGTATGAGAACTTGGCCATTAGGGATTGACCTTGGCCATGGAAAGTGATTGATTTGTGGATCCTTATGAGAGCTTGTCAAAATGTAAGATTCATCCACAACTCTATACGCACTACACCTCTATATTCTTTGATAAATGCTGATAAGAAATTCTCCTGGGGGAGGAAACCTAAGGACATTTCTTTTTCTTAGAAGGTGGATAAGCATGACACTAAGGGTGCGTTTGGGGAAACGGTGGCACCACAGTGCTATTTGAAAATTGTGTTCTAGCCGAGTTTTGAAGAATTTGCGGTATGAAAGTTGTATTTTTCAACCTGACTTAGCAGAGTGTGGTGGCTATTAGAAAGTTACTGTCTGATTTTTTAAAAATAAAAAAATTTACCACTTTAAATAGCTGCAACTGACCTAATTTTAACCATATCGGATTGTATAGATTGCTTAAAGTCTGGGTTGATGGAGAAACTTGTAACATACTAATTTGAGGTGTTGTAGGGTGTTCAAAAATAGTATCCAACGGTGTGATGAGGAGCTTTTTTGCAGTTCACCGTGTCTTGAAGCATTGATGACCTTATCTTCTTAGGAAAGAATAATTATTCATATGCAACACAAGCAAAATCAATTCCTGCAAACACAATCGAAGCCCCAACTAGTTAGATGTTTTGGATGGATCTTTGTGCCTATTGGGTAGTTTTGGATAATAGAAAGCTCTATAATAAGTGGGGATCAACACCAGTGAAGCATGAAGAATGGACGAAAAGCAAAGAGGCAAAGGGGAATGAAAATATACAAGTTGGTAGCAGACTCATTGAGCATCAATATAATTGGATACTACTAGTCTGGTGTAAAACGTTGACTACTCCTAGCTTAGGTGGACTGATCTAGATCAAGCCTAAAATCCTTACTTGACTTAAGGAGCACAAGTTGTCTAGCTATTTACCCCAGCTGACTGAAATGAGTCCAATTACAAGAAGTCAATATAACTCCTGCCGTAAAGGATTAAAGTTACTCAAGGATTGAGATGTGCGAAAAGAGTAAGAATAGGACTTCGTTCCATTTGAGACCATAAGGCACAGATAGCTTATGTAAACTCGCCTAATCATCGCCATGCCGAGTAAAAATTCAGGGCAAATATTTTCAATGATCCTATGAGACCACTCTTAAGAGAGCCCATGGTGATGACTGCTAGATGAAGCTGACGAAGTGACTTGTGTTGAGCACTTGAATCCACAATCCATCAACTTGCTTTCAAAGAGTGCTCAGTCAGATGAGGTTGAATAGACCTTTCATAAGACAGATGGGACAAAGAATGATAAAAGACTGTTGTACACTGATAAATCTTCTGGGAATTGCAAAACAACAAATACCAAAAAGCAGTCTAGATAAGACCCTTATCAAAAAAACATGGTTGCAAGCCCTTCTCAATGAAAAAGGCTAGCTGGTGCATTTTGATCTTAAGTTGTAGACCTTTTAGAGGTGAACTATGAAGGAGTTTGATTGCAAATTAAAGCTTTCAATTCATGTGTACGTAGGGAACTACTTGAAGAGTCGTTCAACTCCAACATCCAAAAAAGTTCACCCTCTCCATACTTCTTTTGAAGGTTCTCTCTCTGTTTCTCTTTTCTGCTTCACCCCACCCCTCCTTAAATTAGCCAAAAGCATCATTCTCATTCCAAGTCAAAGCAGTTCTATGCCCGGTACATAACAGTTCCTTACGAGTGCTTATTGTGAAATCAGTTTTGAGCAAGAACTGAACTTTGTCCACCCAAAGTAGCTTCTTTTTTTATTATATTTTAATAGCCCGTCGAAATGACAATCATTTCACTTGAAAATTGACATTGTCACGACATTGGTGCAATAGTTATTAACAGTCTTCACCAAACCACGCTTCAGTTTTACTCCTTGTGTTCCTTGTTTTTATCCAGAAACAACAATAAAACAACAATTTTCTCATGCAACGTCATCCTCACAGCTTTGATTTAAAGCACTGTTTGGATTTTTTTATTTCATGAGGTACAACCATGTCACGATGAAATTATGGAATACTGGAAGTTATGTAGCTCACATTTTTGTTCCTTCTGTATCTTCAAATTGATTGATTTTGTTATCAATTGTAGTTGTGAAATTTGTTCAGGTATTGGCTTCAAAAATTTGAAGTATTGAGATTTGATTCTTTTTTTTTTAAATTTTTTTTTTACAATTTTCTGGTTTATTTTGATCCTTATGGAATGAAATGTTGGTTTTCAAATAAATAAATAATAAAACTGTAGTTACAGAGGGTTCTCTAGCTCAAACCAAACCTAGCCGTTTGCATTCTTTTCAGGAAGGTAATGAACAGAGGGCAATCTACCATAAGTGTATGTGGTGATTGAAGCATTTTCTTTAAGTTTTTATTTTTTGATTTTTTTATGAGCTTGCAAACCTAACGTTTAAAATTTTCAGTCTTCTGTATTTGATGTAATTAGATTGAATCCTTAATTTAATTTAGCAATGCAGGTTTCTTACATTTGTGATGACCTAGAATTGAGGGCACTTCTCCACTCACACATATATCAGGAAATTGTGAGCTGATTAACGGTAAGCATTTTGATTAAAGGTTCAGCAATGTATTTTCTAATTTCTATATATTTTAAGGAAGTTAATATTTTTGAGATTATTTATTACTTTTTTAATCATTTGTTTTATTATTGTTAATTTCTGTATTCATGGGATAAACATCTGGTTTTGAATGTTTGATAGTTGGTTTGGGATCCAGGTTTGATGAGTCCATGATATTACTGTTTCTTTGCATTTTGGGAGATTGTATATTTTTTATTGTGGTTTAGTTGTTCAGATGCATATAATGTACATAAACAACTCCCTACAATTCAAAGGTAGGGATGTGAAAATCAACATTTCATATTGGTGGGAATTTCATGCACTTAGTATGTCTTTATTATATGTATATTTTGGTAATTGTTGTGCATAGCATTTAATGTCAATTGAAAAATATACCACATCATATTAGCCAATTTCCAAAAGGTTTTAGAGCTATATTGAATTGGTTGTAAATATAGATTAGAATATAATTTGATACTATTATGGCTAGTCGATTAACATAAAAAGACTTGTGTAGTATTGTGCAATAAGAAGATATCATGAGGTTTTAAACGAAAAGTTTATGAAATTGCCATGAAAACATGTTAGATGGATATGAATCAAGATATTAAACATGAATATTAAAATGAATGTTTGAGAAATATAGGAATCTAATGGATGCAGAAATGATTGTGTGAGTAGAACTTCTGAAGATAATAAAGTGGGGGTACAAGGACTATAAGACCAAATGTTTCATTTATTGAAGTTGTAATAATAAAATATGCAAAGTAGTTTTAATACTTTAAACATAACATTGAACAAGAATTAATGAAAAATGAATAGAAAGTGATATTAATAAAATCAATCTGAAATGATTATGATAAAGCTAATGATGATGTTTGAGTGTGCTATGACAAATGATTTAGGGGTTGTTTGGTTGTCTTCATTTAGAGTGTAAAGTAAACCTAATGCAGGGAATCTAATTTTTTGAGTATTTGGTATAGCAAAAATTTCAACGATTTAGAAATTTGAGTTATTGATTAAATGATCATTTTTGGTGTATTTTAATGCCCGATTTGGATGAATTTTAAATACATCGAATAGTGTTTAATTGACGCCGCCACCGACCGCCACCGATCGCTTAGCCACCGCCTCCTCGCCACCACCGCCACTTCCGCCACCATCGTCATCCATCGCAGCAGACGCCATCACAATGGTCGACAACCTCCTGCCAACGATCGCCGGTCGTTGCCGCCACCCATAATCTCTAAAAACTTTACATTACATTTATTTTACCAAACAAAACAAAAAGAAATTAATATCTTTGTAGAGTTTTCAACTAAACAAGTTAAAGTAATTCAAATACACTGCATTCTTTTTATTTTGTTTTTTTTTTTTTTCAGAAAACCAAACAGCCCTTTAGTTTCATTAAGGTGTTTTGTGAAGGGTGATTGAGGTTGTCTATATATTTCTCTTAATCAGAAATAGTCTCATTTTGTTATGATACTTTTTATTGGAGTTATGAAATTCCCGTGGTAAGGGCTTGTTTGGGATCAATTTCATTTTTTGTTTTTTGTTTTTATTTTTATATTATTTTTAAATACATGTTTGTTTAGTATATTTTTTTAGAGGTTGTTTTGGGATTACTTTTATTTTTTATTTTATGATTTTTTTTAATTTTAATTTTGTTTTGTTTATGTTTTGGTTCAAAAAAAATATGTTTGTTAGTGATTGTTATTTTTAAAACGTTTAGAACACCTATATGTTGTTTAGAGAGTTTTTAAAAGCAATGTAATATATTTTTAAAAATAAATTAAAAATACTTAAAAGTTACACTAAATATATATATTTAATATATATATATATACATATATAACACAAAATAAAATTGATCTCAAACAGTCTCTTAAGTATTTTTATTTTTTATTTTTAATAGCAAATGACAATTTGTTAAAAACATTCAAAATAACCTTTAGCATTTTTAAGTATTTTTTTAAAGTAATTATCATCATCAAATATATTTTATTTTGAATCAAAATATAAACAAAAAAAAAAAACAAGATATAAAAAAAACAAAATAAAATAAAAGTGATCTCAAACCGCCCCCTAAGTGACAACGAATTATGAAACATTTATATGTAGTTTTTATCTTTTATTTTACCTATGTTGCCAATAATCATTTCTTCTCTGTTCAGGTAATCCACTCCCAGATGTCTGCAGACTGTGCTTTCATTATCAACAGAGGCAGACTTCCAAGGAACATCAAACTGATAGGTTTACCTGCTCCTCTCAAACTATAATTTTTATTTTATTTTTTAAAATTTTTTTTATTCATGCAGCATTTTATTTGAGAATATATATATATATATATATATATATATATATATATATATATATATATATATATATATATATATATATATATTGTTTTGGAATAAGGTTTTTGGATAAGTTATTAAATAATGCAATCCATGGCTTGTTGCTAAATGTCAGATTAGGCTTACCCTTAAACTGAATTCTCCAAATATGAACTACTTTTTGGTGGCTTTGAATGGTTCTTTGTCTGAAGAAGCACAAAATCTGGGCTTCTGTTTGGTGTTTGTATGATTTTTATTTTTTATGGGGGCATTTACATATATAACATATAATTCTTATATATTTACATCTGAACTTTCATATTTATTTAAATATTACTCAGATATTCATTATTATATCAAAAATAACATCATCATTACTTTTTTAGAAGCCATATGCATGCACAGGAAAAGTGTTGTTTTTGCAAATAGCAAATTTTAGGGTTTGATATGTAAATGCATAAGAATTATATATATATATATATATATATAAAGAGATTTAGTGCATAATGAATAATTTAATATTCATGCATATATGACTTAGTTTTGTTTGTTTATTTAGATAATTAAAAATTAAATAAAATAAAATATTATATCAAATTTGTTTAATTATTGACTTAATCATTATTCTTCATGCTTAAGTTCTTTTTGTTGTTTGGATAATTTATTTTATGTTATTGTATTACTTCATCCTAAGGGGAAAAGTTATTTATATTACAAGAAAGTATAAATATAATAAAAATATTTAGAAATTAAGTGGATAGATTAAACTTTTATTTATTTTATTTTTTTATTAATATTTGATAATCAACATATCAAATAAATACATAAAATGTATGTGGTTTGTTATGTATATCTTAATTTTAAATTTTAAATTAATATGAGTTAACTATTGTTATTTTAAAAAAGTGTTTAAATCATTACCATCTGTATGTGGCTTGTTATGATTGATTAAAGATTAAGGTTAAATTATATTTAAAAATAATTTGAATTAAAATTTGAGATTTGAGGAATTCTTAAATTTGACTGATCATGATAAAATAAATAAATTAATAAATGCGCTTGAATAATTCAGTATTAGACTTAGATTTGTTTATGGCCCTAGCTGAGTATGGATATAGTAGGGCAAGGTTGACATTGTATTGGAACAAAATATATATTATATTTTTTGGGTATTTATATAAATAGTACATAATTTTTAGATATTTATACATCTAATATTTATTTATATAATACTTAATTTTTTAATATTATATTAAAAATAACATTTTTATTTATTTTTAAAAATAAAATGTACTTTTTTATAGCATAAAAAATGTGATATATTTATAAAAATCAAAATTTAAGTATTAGATATGTAAATTTTCATATATATATATATAAAATTATCTCATTAAAGGTTCTATTGGGATATCCTCGTCGAGAGTTTCACTAATCCGCTCTTTTTTTGGAACTCTACCCTAAAGAGAAAACCTTCTTATAACACCTTTCCCCACTAAAGAAACTCAAATTGTTTTTCATTAAAGCAAGTGGAAGCCACTCCTATCACATGTCTCATTATTCATAAAGTTCTAAAAATTCTATAAGCCGAACAAACTAGATTTTAGAGATGAAAGGAAGGATATTTGAGTATAAAATGAGAACCAATGAGCTTAGTATGATTTGTTGTGATCTGCAAAGGTTCTATTGGGTATTTATAGACGACAGAATGGTAATTCACTTCTTGAAATACATCAAAGAATTTCAAAATTTTAAAGATAACTTATGTTTTAATATTATCATGAAAAAATCAACATGAATAAAAGTTTACGCTTTAATTTCATCATCAACATATACAATGTACGCTCGCTAATTAAAAATCAAACTCTAGAATTTTACTAAAATCTCAAAAGAGAAAATTACGCCTACCCAAGAAAATCTTCCACCATGTATTTATTTTGAGTACAAGTTTTCCGAGACATTTAATCAGATATATAATAACGCTGAATCTCAAAATCAGCAACAACAAATATATAATAACGATGAACGAGATCAACGACAAGGATCGGCCACGACTACCGACTACGGTGACCGCGGCTTTGACAACTATTGAGCGGGATAATCAAGGCTTGAAGGATTTTCAAGTTTGTTCTCTCCTCTCTCTTCTGGGCCCATATGACCCATGTGAGGTGAGGGTAATTGCCCACCCTCAATTTTTTTTTAAATTAAAATTTCTTTTAAAAAAAAATAATTTTTTCTCCCCTAAAAAAAATTCTTGCTCAATAAAGACAATTTTTTTTATTTTATTAGTTTGCCCACCCTAAAAATTAATAAATGATAATAAAAATTTTTATTTGAAATTTTGTAATTAGTTTGCCCACCCTAAAAAAAGTGGCGGTTCCTAACTTGGGCCCCCCTCATATGAAGAATGAGGGTTATTTATAGACGGAGGAGTGCCTCGTAAATACATACAAAATCCAACCACTCCTCTCCATCTGGACGCTCAAAATGATTCCTTTGATCATATGATGTATTTTGTGTATTTGAACGCTCAAATGAAGTTTAATTACGAGATTCGCCATAGATCCACTCCAAGACGCCGATTTGACTATAAACACTCTATGTTTAAGAAATTGATAATAAGTGTTTGATCACGCTACTTTAATCGTAATCATGCTTTCGATATCAATATTAGTTTCATAGTAATTTTCAGTCATATATATATATATATATATATATATATATATATATATATATATATATATATATATATATATATATATATATATATATATATATATATATATATATCTTAATACATTATCAAAAGATATATTTTTAAATTTCAAGTCAACTCTTATTATCATTAGTTAATCTTGAATGAATTAATTATGAATATAAGCTTTGAAGTGTGCTAGCTAGGGTTCTCCCAACTCACTTGGCTTGAATTAATCAATAATTATTAAGGGGCAAATTGATTATATTTATAATTACAAAATTTATTATTTTATAGTTTGAACAACATAAGATTTATTTTTAAATTAAATTAAAAATAGTTTTAGCATCATTAATAAATTTTGTTAATATTAAATAAATTAGAATATAAGATTTTTGTTCTTCACACGTTTAGCACCACTTTGAAAGTCAAATATATATTTTTTGTAAAACATTTTTTTCTTTTTTTTTATTAAGATTTTTAGAGATCAAGTAGAATATGACTTATTAAAATTGTATATTTGTTTTATAAAAATATACTTATTTTATGCATTCGAATAAAATATTAATTAAAATAAATTATAATAACTTAAATTTAAGAAAATAATATTTACTTAATCACATGTAATTTTGTTTAATTGCTATGTTATATTAATTTAATTTTTGTTTTGGCATATTGGGTAAATTTAATAATTTGTATTTTATAATTATCACCTTATATATATATATATATATATAATGTCGTGGGGGGCTCATTTATATCGACACGCGTTCGGTCTGCCGCTCGACTCAAGATGACGCCACGTGGGCGGTTTCAACGGTTCCCAGAGTCCATCTCCTTTCGTCATTGACCTATCTATAAATACTCCTCTCCGGAAAATCAGCCTCCAATCAGCGTAAAAAGGCTATTGTGGTTTGGGAGGGAAGCAAGGGGCAAAGAGACAGAGCTTGAGGACGAAGCGTTGGATTCTAGTACCGGCCTCCACCTACGAAGTTCTCTCCTTCTTCTCCTTGTCATTGAAGGGGCGCCCTTGGACCTGGAGACCGGGGAATCGTTCAAGAGTGGAAAGCCGTTTTGTGCAATGGAGTGCTGGGATCGGATGATTTTCCCTCTGAAACGCGTTTGGATTGGCTTCGCTGCTCGGCTCAGCTTACAGAAGACCGGTAAGTGATTAAAGAAATCAAATCTCTTATCGAAGATGTTGTTAGGGTTTGAGATTGTGATGATCGGGGATTCTGGTGGGAAGTTCGTTTTGATGCAATGTTGTTGTTGTTGTTTTTTTTTTTTTTTTGGTAATTAGGGCCAAGAAAGCTGAGGCAGGAGGTGAGCACGTGCGAATACGAGGACGTTCACGTGATGTGGGAGATGTTGCGGAGGACTGATAGGGAGATCGCCCGCTGTCCGCCGCTGAGCCGCAGGCCGGATCTGAAGCGTCGCCGCTGGGTCGTGTTAGATTGGGTGCCTTATCATCTCTGCTCTAGATTTTGATCATCGTCTTCATCGTAATCTGGCCGCGGCCGATGAGGATCAATTGATTCATCTCGAGCTGTTTTTCCTCCTTCCGTTTTCTCATCGTCTTCTTTTTCTTCTCTTTCTACGCGCAGTTGAGGAATTTTCAGTGAGGTGTTGTGTAATTTACTGTATCAAAAAAAAAAAAAAAAGGTTTGATGTGTTCAAAATCGAAAGAGAATCAAAACTGAGGCATGATCTGTTCGCGATACAATAACCAGAGAATCATTCAAATGAATTGACGAAGTTATATTCATTTTCGCTCTTGAAAGCTTCAATCCAATCAATAATTTAGCACTAATCAGGACATTGTAATCTCTTCGATGAGCGATTACAAGGATTTCCAGTTTTGTTCCCATAGGGCTCATTTGGTTATCATTTAAATAGACTTTGTTAGACATTGACATTAATTGTAAATCTCATAAATTTTTAAAAATTTATTTTTATACTTAAATTGAATAAAATTAAATTCTTCATTTTCTTAATTATTGAAATTTAATAATTAAATAATTAATTATTGGGAAAAATATCAGTTATAATTAATCAGGTGATTCACCTTTATTACAAAGAAGATTTATATACATACTAAAATTTTTTTATATATTTATATATTTAATACTTAAAATTAGATATTTACTTATCTAATATTTTTCTATACTTAAATAAGTATATTTTATTTTTAAAATGTGAGTAATGATGATATTTTTTAATGTGATATTCAAGATTGATGAGTTATTTATATAAAAAATTAAAGTTAGATGTTAAATATGTAAATACATGAGTATTGTGTGATATGTGTATAAATCTCCCATCATTTATATATTACAAGCATCACAAAATGAATTATAAGAATTGCCAGATTTAGGGAATTAATGACATTATGTCTCATGCTTCTTTAAAATCTAAAGTTTGTGGGCATAAATCTATTATTCTTGAATATATTTCTTATTATAATATACAATCTAATAATCCTTATAAAGAAATGTGTTTTAAAATAGAAATATTTATATGATTTGTTTGGCATATTATTTGAGATGTGATTTAAGTAAGCTTTGATTCAAATTTTGTTGTCAACTATTTTTAGGACTATTATATAATATGCCCCTTTAATATCATTGATTTGATTTGTCTCTTGGTGTTGTGATTAATGATACTATCCCATTGACCCATCAATCCCTCCCCTTTTTTTTAGCATTAGGATCAAATTTTATAGGTTTATAATTATTTTAATAAAGGGTAAATGATTTAATAAGTTAACCCATCTGATAGGATCAGAGAGTTGGCCTAACTTACTAGAGTAATCTAGGATCACCTAAGATGGGTCACAAAGTGCTCAGGGTTGGCTAGTTGAATTGCAATAAGGCATAGGCTTAGTATTTTGGCTAATTTAGATTTTGAGTTGGCTTATGATTAACTTAAAGTTGGTCTGATTGCATCCATTATTTAGACCTTAATAAACTAATAAATAATGGTTAGAAAAACTTAAATATTCTTGATGTGTCTTGAAACTATTTTAAGGTAATTACTCTTAACCAAGCCAAAGATTGTTCCTCTCTTCCCTTAATTGTCTCTCAAGAGCTTCTCCACTCTCCACGTAGCTTCCATGCGAGCTGCCAACGCTAACCAAAAAGTTTACCCATGGTTTGGTCCTTAGGTTAGAGATTAAGCTAATGTAGTAGCTCATAGCCTCTTCATTTGTAATATCCAATATTTCAAAAAAGAAATCTAATTAATCCAATGTTACTGTAGCAATGAAACTCGTTTTTGGCATGCAGCGGCTGGATTAAGGAATAGACGTGTGTATGGATGAGATGGAAAGGTATACCCCCGCAGCTTTCTTATTTTATTTCCTCCGGGCTGCACGATAATTTCCTTTTTTTCTTATCCGCTGGCTTTGAATTGCCGCCTCGGGCCACTGAATCGCAATCCCGTGAGGCAAATCGTACGATGAGGAGTCCCGTGAGTCGGCTGGCACGTGGTTGGAGTTTCGGGTCCTGGCCGATAGGAGGGTAGCCCTAGGAGTTCCACGACTTGCTGGGTTTCTTTCCTATTCCTTTTTCCTCCAACCGACAGCCTTCCTTGGTGTAGAATTGCGTCATTGCGTGAAGGGAGTTTTGAAATCTGCTAGACATATTTCTAGCTGTTTGGTGAGTATGCAAAATTTTCCCTTTCATTCACCTACTAGTAATCTAAGAGATGGTCGTGAAGCACCATGGTCGAAAGTGTTAGTCAAGTAGAGAAAGACAAATGTTAGGTCCTTGGTTGGTTGAAGCTAGAGAAAATCGATTAATCATGGTAGATTGAAAGTCGCCGGATCACAGAAGTATTTACGACTTAAAACACCAAGTCAGAATTTCAAGTTGAGAATTTGTATTCTTGAAAGTCAACCCCATGAAAGGAATTAGTAGATTTGGTCATTGAGGTAAATTAAGCCCTAGGTACATATGACCATTTGAAATCACTGAAAGGATTGATAATATGGCTTACAGGCTCTCCTTACCCATTGAATTGACAGACATTCACAACGTCTTTCACAAAGTTTGAAATACAACCAGATTTGACTTCTGTATTGGAGCCAGAAAAGATTTTGGAATTTGATGTGAAGAGATTATGAAACAGACAAATTTCCTATGTTAAAATTAAATGGAAGTACAGACCAATCAAAGAAGCTACTTGGGAGACTAAGCAAGAGATGAGACAGAAGTTCTCCTTCCTATTCGAATGATTGAGAAAAAAATTTGAGGACAAATTTTTTTTTTAAGAGGGGGAGATTGTAATATCCAATATTTCAAAAAAAAAAAATCTAATTAATCCAATGTTATCAGAGCAATATTATCAGAAGACCAAACTCATTTTTGCAAATACCGGATTAAGAAATGAAGGATGGATATACCCTCGCAGCCTTATTTTATTTTCTCTAGGCCGCACGATAATTTCCTTTTTTTTTTCTTCTCTCCTTCGGCTTCGTCTGGAACTGCAACCGTCCGTGAGGCAAATCGCACGATGAGGAGTCTCGTGAGTCGGCTAGCTCGTGGTTGGAGTTTTGGGTCCTGACCGATAGGAGGGTAGCCCTGGGAGTTTCGTGACTTGCTGGGTTTCTTTTCTATTCCTTTTTCCTCCAGCCGACAGCCTTCCTTGGTACAGAATTGCATGTAGGGAGTTCCAAAATCTGCTAGACATATTTCTGGTTGTTAGGTGAGTATGCAGAATTGTCCTATTTCCATTTCCTACTAGGAATGATATTGGATTGTGAATTAGAATGGGGGAAATTGTGATGGCTTCTTTAGTTATAGTATGGATTGGTTGATAAGCTAAAGTATTACATGTGATGGCCCCAACCTCAATTGTGTTGTTGACATTAACATTCAAGATAAACAATTTCCTACGAAACTAATTATCTTACCAATTAGATATTTTGACATTATACTAGGTATGGATTTGTTGATCAAATACTTTGCAACAATTGGAAGAAGAGGAGAGAAATTTTATGCGTCTGAAAAATCATTTTATTTTTCTTGTGATAAGAATGTCGTGGTATTCTTTGATTAGTGTAGTGAAATTGAGTAAATATTTAAATTGTATTGATCAAATTTAGATTTGTTGAAGAAGGATGTGTGAAAAAATATTCTAGTTATTTAATTTCCGATATTTCGAAGAATTACCAGATTGCCACAAAATGAAGTAGAGTTTGGGATCGATGTACAACCTGCAACAACCGCTATACATAACCTTACTGTGATGGCTCCTATGAAATGCATGAATTGAAGTGTTAGTGTAAATTGACGAGACAAAGGATTTATTAGGCCCAAAGAACTCACCGTGGAGCTCGTATTTGTTAAGAAAAATGATGGGTTTATGCGATTGTGTATTGATTACAGGGAGTTAAATAAAGGCACCGGTGTTAAAATTTTGTACGTACCTAAAAATTCTTTATAATCTTTCAAAACTATACACTCAAAACTGTACAAATCAACAAAGCTGACTAACTTCTACCCACCTCGCCCTCGAAATTATCAATCAGATCATTATATAAGCAAAGGAGACAAAGTTTTAACAAGACAGTAAAAATAAGCGTGCATGTTTATTTGAAATTTGCAGGAAAGTAAGAGTGATAAAATATGCTACAAAAATGTAACTGAACAATATTCTATAAAATAGTACTGTATAAATAATTTGTCATTTCAAGTGATGAGAAGGGGGAAGCCCAAAGATATTTTAAGTGCTTGATCATGACCAGTTTCAACTTTAGATCAGCTTGTTTTTAGCATCAAGATTTGTGCTTCAACTAATAGTATTTTAAGTGTCATATCAATATATATATATTCTAAGATGTATTTGCATGTGACCAAATTAATCACAAAGTATCACATTACTTCAATTTAATCCCTTCAAAAATTGATCGAAAAATGATCTCTTATGTATAAATAGTGATACAAAATTGATCCCAATTGAGTTCTGGAGAGGCTATTTCAAATCAGTTTTATATAATTAGGGGCTGGGTTGGAGAAATGTGATACTACAGGACTAAATTGGCTATATGCAAGTAATCGAGGGACCATATAGGATTTAGTCCTACATATATTAATTTTTTTGTTGTACTCTCAAGTAAACCTCACTCACCTATAGAAAGTTAAATTACCAGAGTAAATTTACTTAAACTTATATTTTTAGTTCTCTCTTGCTGGAAGTTATGAAAGCATACAAGGATTAAAAAGTATGAAGACTTTGATAACACCTGAAGCACAACTTTATTAAAAAGACACAAACACAAGTATAATATGCTTGACCAGAAAGAAGCTCCAAGACAAAAAGGCTCTAGCAACTGACAAATGGATAAAATAGAGAGAAACACAAAAGAACAAAAAAATGCTATCAATATATTTCCCAGTTTTACCTATAAAATAAAGGCCATATCATCGAAGTAAATTTCACATTTTTTTTGTTAAATAAAATGGTAACCATGCGATAAATGTTCAGAAACTGCAGCTATCTCCATAAACCTACAAAACATAACATGTCAACTTCAGGTTAGTTTTAGCTTGGCATATTTACACCAAGTCATGTGCCTCATTTCAAGTATTTTCATGCAAGAATTTGACACTTTAA
Organism: Cymbidium sinense; assembly: GCA_021442155.1. Classification (NCBI taxonomy): domain Eukaryota; kingdom Viridiplantae; phylum Streptophyta; class Magnoliopsida; order Asparagales; family Orchidaceae; genus Cymbidium; species Cymbidium sinense. The sequence continues at coordinate 80,519,254 of CM038222.1, read as the reverse complement.
AAATCTATTAAATACTTAAATTCCTTCATAATGTCTCATATATTAAATCCCATGCATCACTTTGATATTAGCCATAGGTATACCATAGGTTAAAAATATTTCACACTACTCTCCTTGCCCAACATATAACTATCCTACAAAATCTGATGCTGTGGAAAAAATAGTTTGGAGCCAAAATCAGGTCAATCTCACCGTGAACAGGTACAAAGAAGGTGCCAACTAGGGTTTTTTTTTCTAAGATACAACAATGGAGGCTCTACTAACCCAAATATATGACTCAACAACCAGAATGAGGAACCAAGCCATTCATGACATGATTATTAAGGGATGGCAATCAATTCAAGAATGTATATATTGGGGCTTTCGTCTGTAGATGAAAAGCCACCTCTTGTAAAATAAACTAACATATGGAAATCTAAAATATATGGAGCCCAATTTATTCACATTTCTAATATATAGATAAGAAGCCCTAGAGCTATTTGTACACTCATGACTCATGACAGGTCGACGATGTCGTGGATCGCCGGAGGTGATGAGAAGGGGGGCTCCACATAGAGGTGATAGTAGGGAGAAACGGTAAGATATGTTTTTTTTTCTATTAATAAGTTTATGATACTATAAATGTAAATACATAACTTTAAATATGAAATATTTGAAGTTTTAAGTGCTATGTATGTAAATCACCTCTTTTTAAAAAAAATTTCTAAGATACAACATGGAGGATTTAGTCTCCCAAATATATGACTCAACAACAAGATTGAGGTACCAACTCATTCATGATAAGATTATTAAGCCATTGTAACCACTCATAACTATTTGACCAGAAAAGACCTGAATATTACCCAATCCATGAAATAAAGGTAATAAATTTGTTTTTTTTTTTTAATTAGGTCAACATGCCATAACATGGGCCCTGTAAACAGGTCAACTTCAAGTAGAGTTAATATAATCATGTTTAAAATGAGTTGATGCCAAAACAGATAGAAAGGCGAAAGTGGAGTCTAATGGCCTTAACTAGCTTTGGCATCTTTATGTTCAGCTTTAAATTAATAAAGTAGGTCACCTTCCATGTTGAGATCAAAATTTCAGTCATATGCATAACTTTATGATCCTTAACCTTGTAGTCACAACTTTAAGTACAAAATCACATATCTTTCATCTACATTGGATTATATTAATTTTTAGTTTTCATCAAAGAGTATATATACAAAGCAATTTTAGATTACAAGCTAATGTCAAGCAAGCTTTCCAAATTTGTGCAATATAATTATCAATGAGAAGGACGATCAAAGATGACTGCACAATGCAACCATCAAAATTATCAATTGAAAGTGGAGAAAGCTGAAAACGATGACGATGACAACAACAACAACTTTATCCCACTATGAGGTCGCTTACATGAATCCTTCTTCTTCATTGTGTCCTATTAAGTATCAAATTCTCATTTAATTCTAAGAAACTAATGTTATTTTTTATACACCATAACCAAGCCTTTCTGGATCTACCTTTACCTTTTTTAACATAAGACGAATCTAATACATTTACTCTCCTAAGGTCATCGAATGGCCGATGCTTTATGTAACCAAATCATCTAAGGCGATTCTCTCTAATTCTATCTACCTCTAGAGCTACTTCAACCATTTCATGAATATATTCATTTTTCATTTTATCTCTAAGAGTAAAGCCACTCATATCTACAACATTTAACTTATTTTTATGCGTCTCTTTTACTGGTCAACATTCTGCGCTATAAATCATTGCAAGCCTTACCACCATCTTATAAAATTTTCTCTTAAACCTAAGCGGTACTTCTCTATCACACAATAAGCCAGAAGCATTCCTCCACTTCAACCATTCAACTTGAATTCTACTAATAACATCCTCATCTATTTCACCATCATTTTGAACAATAGACCAGAGATATCTAATATGTTCACTCTTTTTAATGACTTGATCACCCAATGTCACAACCCCACCACTAGAACTTTTACAATTAAAACTATACTCCATATATTCAATTTTAGATCTAATTAAACCAAAACCTTTAGACTATGAGGTTGACCTTCATAATTCAAGTTTCTATTGGACTCCCACTCCAGTCTTATCAACAAAAAGAATGTCATGAACAAAAAGCATACACCAAGGCACATCTTCCTATAAATGCCTAGTAAGAACATCCATAACTAAAGCAAAAAAGATAAGGGCTTAAAGTTGATCCTTAATGTAATCCAATTGAAATAAGAAAATATTTTAGCAATCCTCCTTGTGCTTGGACACAAGTAACAACTCTAGTATACATATCCTTAATAACTTGAATATAACTAATATTAACTCCTTTCTTTTCTAGAACTCCAAAGAACATCTCTTGAAACTTTATCATAACTTTCTCTAAATCAACAAATATCATATGTAGCCTTCTTACTTTTCTCCGTACTTCTCCATCAAACCTCTCAACAAATGTATAGCATTCATAGTAGATCTATCCGATATGAAACCAAACTGATTTTGAGAAACTTTTGTATCACATCGTGACCTATGTTTAATTACTCTCTCCCATAATATTAATCTATGACACATTAACTTAGGGGCTGTTTGGTTGCCTGCATTTAGAATGCAGTGTAAAAGAAAATACGTAAAGTGAATATTGAATTCTCAATACTTTACGCTTGTTCTATGTAAAGTAAATATATGTAAACTATATTTTTTATTTGATTGAGCATATGTAAAGTAAAGTAAATACCTGTATTGTAAATACTCTTGTATATTTTAGAAATTAGTAAAATTTTTTTCATTAATTAAAATATTAAATTAATAAATTAATTATATATTAAAATATAAATATTTTATAAATTAAAATTTATTACTTAGTTAAAAAAAGATTATAATATATTTATTTTAAAAGTAGAAAAAACAATGATGAATTATATAACTTGAACTGATAAATAAATTTATTTTAATGATATCTATTATTTATTTTAAAATATTTTTTTTTATTTTCATAGGAAGATATATATATATATATATATATATATATATATATATATATATATATATATATATATATATATATATATATATATATATATATATATATATAATCTTTTAGTCAAATAATGACCTAAAAAATTCTGAAATTCCTATAAGATGAGAGCAAAACAAGAGTACATGTATATCTGCAACAAAGTATGACAAAAATCAAAGCAAAAATATGAATAATGAACTCTGTATTTGAAAAATCAGCTAACAGAACTCCAAATTCACAAAAATTAATACTCAGAAACTGTTATTAAAAATTCTTAAAGATAACAATTTCAGAGAGCTCTAAACTTGGTTCATTCGATGCTCATGGAGCCAGATGCGAGTGTATGAAGAGCTCTGTTGGGTGCTTGTCAGTTGTCTAGTAATCTAGAAATGACAAGATTTGTTGCACAAAAGCTGAATGAGCTGGAACCTCTGAACAGTGGAAACTACATGCTCTTATCGAATATCTATGCCGCATATGAGGAGAAGACGTAAGAGCTTTGAAAAAAGAAATCAACGAGAGGGGATTGCAAAAGACTACTGGAACTAGCTGGATGGCTATCAGAAATCAAATCCATTCCTTTACTGCAAGAAATAAATTACTTACTAAAAAATGATGTTATTTATGAAAAACTAAAAGGATTATTCAATGATTTGATAAGAAACCGATGATTTTTCTCGATTCGTGACATGTCTATAATTAAGAGGATGATTAACCATAGAAAAAAACAAAATATTTGGAAAAATGGTTGCATTTATATATCGCTCAAGTCATCCTTCACGCCTCATAAATAAGTTAATTTGGCATCAAAGATCTGCTCGCACTGAAATCGTCACAATATTTGGATTTCAAAGCAACTGCATCTCCACATGAGGGCACAGAAAAGAAATGAAGTAATACCACATTTTGCGCACAAAAAAAAACAATGCAATCACTTTAACAACACCGATACCAGAAGTGGATTAATGAGAAAATTACCATTAATTGAAGATATCACAAGAGAATAAGATGTAATGCCTGGAGCACCAAACAACATTTGTCATTACAAGGTAGATTGGAGTGAAATGATCAAGAGAAATTTTCTAACCTCAGATCATATACATGCTTCAACATTTCCATGGGAAACATAGAGATATTCCATGAAAGGCATCTGACCAAGAGATTATAGAGCTCACAACATTTTCTAACCTCGTATCATATACATTATTAAAATTATTTGTATGGCTTTGAATAAGAAAATGTTTTACAGTTGTTTGGCAATTCTTAACAAAGAAGACGTAGTAAGTAAAAAAGGAACGTAAGAACTCAATTTCAAAATGGCATAGATTCGCAAAGCATTATGGTCATTGCAAGAGCAATTACAAGTCTTCTTCAACATCAACAAAGAACACCTAAAGCAAAACCTGAAATCAAGTTTCATTATTATTGTTTTCTAAGACACTCTTCCTACGGTTCTTACTCAAAACTCACGAAATCCAAACCTTCCTACAATTTCCTTCGCTTGAAGAGTAGCCTCAAACTGGATTCCAAAAGTTTGCTTGCTTGTCAGCCGTGATCCCAAAAAAGACTCTCTGGATGCTATAGCATAAATTGTTCGATGTTGTGCAATCGCTTCGCACCACTTGAGAAAATTTGATTTTGTGATGGAGAAGGAAAATTGGGAAACCTAGATTGAATCCGCTTCTTGTAAGGGAGAAGGGAGACTGGGAATCTTGATTTCTCTGTAAGTGCTAGGGTATTTGAAGCTAATGCATTTCCCTTGTCTTCTGAGTCACTTGCAAAGGAGTTAATGTAGCCACCGATCTCCTCCTTGGTATTATCAAACTAAAGAAAAGACCTACATAACAAATACAACCACCTCATAGAACTTAGAAGACATGCAAAGGACTACACAAAAATAAACTAGAAAAAAAAGAAACAAAGTTCTCTAGCATAACGTAAATCAAATTGTAAAAGGCTTGACAAAACAAAGGTAGTGGGGAAAAATATGAGCTTCTTTTGTTCAGAGGAGAGCATTTATTCGTGAAAAGAAAGTGCAATCATTTTAAAAGAAAGACATTGACATTGATGCCCGAACGTAAAGAGCAAAAATACGTAATCCCTAACTAAATACAACTGTTCAATCGAGATCCGCTACATTCATCACAATTCTTCGCCAAAAAAATAGTATGGTAGGAAAAAATTTTAAAAATATTAAAAATTATATTGATCGCTTTTCGAACCCTCAACTTGAACTTATTACAAACTTCGATTTGTCAAAATCTCAAATCTGTCTATCCAAGAAAGCAAGAAACATTAAAAAACAATAAAATACTGGAGTTCCTACGGTCTCAAAGGGCAAGAAATGAGATTAAAAGGATGATAGACCTGCAACTCTTGGAGCAAAGAACCACATGATTATCTTCCATTCACAATGAAGTTTTTCTCATATTAAAACTGCGCTAGAAAACCAGTAGAGTGAAAGTTTATGCCTTATCAGGAAGTCCAAAGACACACAATTAAAGACAACAAGAGACACCTGTATTTTAACGGAAAACCACCAAAAGAGGGGAAAATCACTGGGCCCAAGAAAAGCTTCCACTATGACCGCTTTTAGAGTACAAAGTCTTCCGATAACGGGATTGAATTGCATATAGAGAGGAGAATAAACAATGAACAATGATTGCATCATGGTGGAGATGCTGGTAACTTCCGGTGGGAATGCAGTACAATTAGTGACGGGGCATGGATTGATGATACGATGTGGGAGCGATCTTTTTGGGGTGATTTTTGAGGATCTTCAAGCTCAGAGCTCTCTTCCTCCTCACTTGGCTTTTCCTCTTCCTTCTTCTGACTCTTCCTTTTCTTCCTTGCTTGGATTCCTCCTCTTCTTCCTTGCTTGGACTCTTCCTCTTCTTCCTTGCTCGGACTCTTCCTCTTCTTCCTTGCTCGAGCACCTCCTCTTCTTTACTTGTTATAGCTCCTCTTCTTCACTCTGGTAGAAAACTAGTCAGAGAGTGAAAGTTTATGCCTAGTTGAAGTCCAAAGACACACAGTAATTAAAGAGTAACAAGAGACACCAGACTTTAACGGAAAACCACAAAAGAGGGGAAAAATCACTGGCCTAAAGAAAAGCTTCCACTATGTATCCGTTTTAGAGTACAAAGTCTTCGATAACGGATTACGAATTGCATATGAGAGAGGAATAACAACCTGTAACAATGATCAGTTGTAATTGTTATGATGGTGGAGATGCGGGTAACTTCATGGGAATTACAGTGATGAATGCGGTGATGGTGATGGCCGAGTGAGTGCGATCTTGCTTGGGGTGCGATTTTGCTTGAGGATCTTCAAGCTTCGAGCTCTCTTCCTCCCTCTCACTGGCTTTTCCTCTTCTTCCTTGACTCTTTCCTTTTCTTCCTTGCTTGGATTCCTCCTCTCTTCCTTCTTTGACTCTTCTTCCTCTTCTGCTGACTCTTCCTCTTCTTCTTTGCTCGAGCACCTCCTCTTCTTTACTTGTTATAGCTCCTCTTCTTCTTCACTTGCGCCCCCCTCATGTGAGGAATGAAGGCCCATTTATAGATAGGGAGGAGGGCATTCTTGTAAATTCATGTAAGGTCCAGTACCACTCCCCTCGATTTGGAAAGATTCCTTCGATCATTTGATGTATTTTGAGCATTTGGATGCCCAAATGAGTGAATTATGAGATCTTAGGCTCAGATTGATCAATCTTGAGGTCGATTTATTTATAAACAGCTCCATTTGAGGCTGTTTGGGAATTAATGTCACAAAGATTCAATGATATTTTCAGTCTCGATCGATTTTACTCAAATCATGTATTTCAACGATTAAGATTTGTGCTTTGACTAATGGTATTTTGAGAGCTATATCAAAAACCATTAAATTCCTCTCATACAATCTCAAAAAAAAAGGAATTTTGAACCTGGAAGCAAGGTTTTAAATTGAAGCTGACAAGAAGACTAATTAGAACATGTAGAAACACAAAACCGAGGCAGTGAAGAAAGAATCCATAACAAGAAAGCAAAGACCTGAACAATGGCGGCAGAACCGAAGTTGAGGGCGGAATCGGAGATCCAGTAGAGGAAGACAATATCAGGTGATAAGTCGGCATCTATTCGCTGCCGCAACCACTCAAAGCACGACAGGCGATCGCCGGACATTGGGACCTTTCCCGCTCCAAAGCGAGGAAAAATAACCGCGGACATTGGGACCTTTCCCGCTCCAAAAGAGTTCTACGCGCGGTAACAACCGTGACTTCTGAATTCGCTCGATTTGAGGGTATTTTGTTTATACGAAAAATAGGTTGGGAAAGCAATTTCAAATACAGTAAAATTTTGATTTGCGCGTATTTAAATTACATTACACGGTATTTACATGGAACCAAACAGCCCTTTAATTCCTCTACAATTTACACACTCTTGTGCACCACCTTTATTCTTAAATATAAAAATTAACACACACTTTCTCCACTCATCTGACATTTTTTTAATCTTTAAAATAATATTAAAAATATTAGTAAGCCATGAAATTCCTTGATCTCTTAAGAATTTTCAACTTTTATTGGAATATCATGAGATCCTATTATTTTTTCACATTTCATTTTCTTTAAAGCCTCCCCAACTTAAAATTCATTAACACGATGATAAAAATAAAATTCTCTATTTTTGCTTAGGGTACTAAGGTTGCTAAAAGCAATCGTATTCTCAAATTCTTCAATGAAAAAAATTATCAAAATATCTCATCCACTTATGTTCAATATCATTTTCTAAGTAAAACACTTCATAATTTTCATCTTTAAAGCACCTCACTTGCACTAGATTTTTTACTTCTCCTATCTCTTTGCTTGACTAACTTATACATGCATCTTTAAAGGATGGATAGTGTCGTATTTAACATTGAAGGAGATTAAACTTGGAAAGGCAGTGAACGCTCCACCTATATTCAATATCATTTTCTGAGTAAAGTACTTCGTAATTTTCATCCTTTAAAGCACCTCATTTGCACTAGATTTTTTAGTTTTATTATCTTTTTGTTTGACTAACTTATACATGCATCTTTAAAGGTGGAGAGTGTCGTATTTAACATTGAAGGAGACTAAAATTGAAAAGGCAGTGAACGCTCTGCGAAAACACAACTCCGGCCGGATCCGAAAGCATGTTCGGGCTCTCATTAAAGGATGGAGAGTTTTGGTGGACGAATGGGTTAAATCTACAACTGATTCTGCTCAAAGCACTGTAACAAATTCTATTGACAAGACGAACAAACCATCTGCAAAAAATTCTGGAGCACTCAGACCCCGGAACAAAAACCAAGCAGCCATTTTTCTGCAGGAGTGAAGAGAAAGCAGCCTGAAGAAGTTTCACATGCGTTGAAGCTGGAGATCACGAAGAGGAAGCTTCATGAAGGATATCAAAGAGCAGAAAATACCAAGAAGCAACGAAAGATTCAAATTATAGAGCTGCGTGATCTGCCAATGGCGCCCCAGAGAAACGTCGATTAAAGAATTAAGAAGCCCGGGGAGCATTCTGAAAGGAGGCCGAAGGAAAGTTTTTTTAAATTTTTTTGGACAAATTTTGGAATTTGAAGAAGAATTTTTGTTCAGTTAGTATTCTTTTTGATCCAGGGGTGAGAATATTTTTGCATTGGAAGAAACCAATCTTATTTGGATGATTTTTTTCATTATTGATTGTAATTTTAACTTTCAATCATTTTTTTATTATTTGGTTTGATTTTTATTTTTATTAAATCCGATCAAATGAAAAAACGAAATTAGAATAGGGGAATTTATATACAAATGATAAATTAATAAGGTTTCATTAACTGTGAATAAATATGTGATAAACTCATAAATATAAATATTATTTCTTCTATATGTCAAAATTATAAAATTTAACAAATATTATTTAATATTCTTTTTAATACATATTATTTAATTTAAAGATATTTTGCTATATTATTAAAATTATTTATATTATAATTCATCCAAAAATAAATCAAACTACCTAAATTTCTAAAAAAACATATTTTCCAACTCTCCCATATTTTCTTACACAAAAAAAGTTTTTTTTAGAAGATTTAAATACATATCATATAATTCTTATGTGTTTACATATATATCATCTAAAATTAAATATTTACTTATCTAGCACTTTTCTAAGCTTAAAAATATGTATTTTACTTTTAAAAAAGTAAGTGATAATAATATTTTGATGTGATATTGAAGATTGTAATATTATATATGTTAAAATTAAAATTTGAGTATTTGATATGTAAATACATAAGAATTATTTGATATCTATCTAAATCCTCTTTTTTTTTTTTAAGTCATGTAGATCCTATTCAATATTTCACTCTCCTTCGTTTTCCTTCTCTCTCTACAGCCTCCCTCTCATCCTCTTCTCTCTTCCGCATCGCTAGGCTTCTTCCTTTTCCTCTCAGTGAATCCCGAGCTGGTTAATACTACGGCAACCCTCCTCTATCCTTCTTCTACTCGAAACCCTCCTCGACCAAAGGCATTGGCGGGATTCCGGCATCCAAAACCCTCGCCTTTCTTCCAATCTTCGCGCTCTTCGAAGCTGTTTGGTTGCAAACATGATTTAATTCAAATAAGATTTAGTAAATAATGTAAATCTCAACTTAGTAAATACTATAGAAGTTAAATTCAAAAAATTATTTGGTATATTAATGATTAAGGATCGATCTATTTGGGATGATTGCAGTGATGCAGCCCCGATCGAACGACAAAACTCTCGTTTATTGTTAAACAGAGGAATGGAGACAGAGAAATACGAGGAAGAGTAATTCAAGGAGCTCTGCTCAATCCAGTTTGGCAAGATTGATGGGGACACCACAAATCCTGATTTGCCACAACAATCACAGAGAAAATACAAGGAAGAGAAAACTTTATTGAACTAAAAAGTTGGAAAAATGTAGTTATTCCTCCTCACTACTCAACATGATGTATATTTATATTATAAGTATAAATAAGTATAACAAGGTAATTAACTGAGATAATCACTATATCATGCATGCAGTAAAAACACAATGGTTGAAGTTTTATTATTTAAAAAAGTTTACATGAGATTATAAATTTTTTATTATTTTAGTTGGATCTGTTTTTTAAAGTTATCGCATTTGCTGAGTCAGGTTGACAAATATAATTTTTATCGCAAATTCTTCAAAATATAACCAAAATGTAATTCCCAAATGCAAACAGTATTGTCTACAAAAGCTGTCCCAAGTACATCCTAAATTAAGTTAAATTATGTAGTACTATTTGGTTACTTATTTCACAATTTAAGTTAGTTAGGCTAAGTAATATTTAAATAATATGTATTTAAAGAATTTTTTTATTATATTTATTTATCAAAAATCAAAATAAAAAAGAGTAAATGAATGTCATATATTTGACTAATCAAAACAATTAGTATAATTAAAGTATTAACATGCCCTAAGTTGAATTGATATTTAATTTGTAACTTATTAAGTTATTTAAAATAATAATTTCTATACAATTAAATTTACTTAAATGCATAATTATAATTAAGTAATATTATTTATTCAAATTAATATAAATTTTAATTTATATATTTATAAATTATTTATCCATAAATATTATTAATTAAAATTATATTATCTTAAATAATTATCAATTAATATGATTTTTATTTAATTAATTTTCATAAAAGTAATATTATTTTACTTAAGTTAGTTTTCATTTAGCTTAAATCAATAACAATTAAATTAATTAAAATATATTTATTACTAAAATAATATATCAATTAATTATTAATTAAAAATAACTTTATCAACTATATTCACTTTTATTAAATCATAATTAATCTAAGATAACATATTAATAAATTATTATAATTAAATTAAAACAAATTTTAATAAATCAAAGGGGGATTTACATACATACTATAGAAAACATTATTATTTACATATTTAATACCCAAACAAAATATTTTACAAATCTAACACCTAATACCTTTTAATACAATATATTTACCACTCTTTGTTGCTTCTTAACGCTTCGCTAAAAACTTTATTTTACTCCTTCATTTAGTTTTGTTTGTAACAGGGCGTGAAGCTTGACAATCTTTCGCGCTCTTCCCTTCACACCTAGCTCCTGATTCTTCACTGCTCACTTCATCGCTGCACTCCAGGTCATTCCCACAATTGATTTTATTTGAACAGCAAAGAATCGTGCTTCCTTCTTATTGCTGCAATCGGCAATCTTTCCCACATTCTTCCCTTCCCACCAGCTCCCATTCTTCTCCCCACTTCATCGCTGTACTCCAAGTCATTTCCCATTTTCTGTGGTATGTATATTAAAAATGTGAAGTATATTATAATTATATAATAGTAGCTAGTATAGATTTGACATTTATCAAGTGAAAGTAATAAAGATATATTTCATTAATCAAAATGCTATAAATTTTTTAGCTCTTGATTTCTTTTTTTAATTTCCACAGGTTGATTATATTAACCTCACTTTTTAATGAAATATTTCTCACAATCATAGTCATAGTGGTAAAGTGTGCCTTTACAATTGAGAAATTATTATTTTTATACAACATTGATGAGAATTGTGTTAGTTAATATTTGTCTTAAAATCAAATGTTGAGAAGTCATTTTCTAATTGCACTCTTGAGAGAAGTTGCTAATTTTGGGTTTAAATGCATATATAAGTCATTAGCTAGATGTGACATTCAAATTTGGTGGATATTGGGTTGAAGTAACGAACACAAATAGATAAAAATATGAATGTGAAAAACAAATGACAATTAAGTTTGATAAAGACCAAATAAATTTTTCTGCTATAAGCTCATTGAAAGTGATGCTGAAATTTTACAAATGGTCGAGGATTGTGGTCAAGGTTGAGGTGTTGGTTACAACACAAAAAGATAATGAAAATATCATATGGTAATAAGGGGATGAGATTTGTTTTCATAGTGACATGATTGATTGCCACCATTTCTATCCCAATAATATTGATGAAGACAAAGCTTTTGTAATTGGTGCATGTTTCTAAGATTTAATGAATTTCAAGCAAGCACTTAGAACCATTGCAATTAAAATAATTTTAGATGAAGATCAAAGTGATCTGTGTTATAGCCACTTGCTAATATAAAAGATTGCCCATGGCAAGTTAGAGCTTCACTTTATGCAGTTGGCCAAACTTTTGAGATCAGAAAGTACATTGCAATGTATACATACCCAGATGTTACTAGAGCTGAGAATAAATTAACAACATTTATTTGGGTAGCTCAAGAGATACAAGGAATTGTGAATAAACAATCAAGCATTCCTTCTAAACACATAAAAAATAATTTGGAGACAAATTATGGTTATCATTACCATATATGAAATTATGGAGATCTAGAGAATAAGCTCGAAGCAATGTTGTTGACCTACAACTATGTGTCATTTAAAATTAAATAAATGACATAGAGGTTAAATGCCATAATCACGATCGAAATTAATTAAATTGATTTGATATTAAAAAATTCGACTTCATAATGTCAAAGAATAAAAATAATTAAATATAAAATATCAAATCAATTAATGATCGATCCAAAAAAAAATTAAAATTAATTTTAATGAAATTATGCATATCAAAGTCAAAAGCCTCGACGATGTCTAAATGACCTCGTTACAAATTGATCATCAAACGTCGAGACTATCAAACCCCGGACCGATTTGGCAAAGTGTAAATGATCCATTCAATGCGATGCCGCACAAATTTAGACCTAATTTCATCCGACCGTACGTTGTCCGAAACATCAAAATTGATCGCGCTTTGCGCACAACTAAACAACTTAAATTGACACCGATATTGTTTTTGCATAAATTAATATCATATAAAATAATATTAAATTATAATTAAAGGGACTAATGGTCGCTAATTCTAAATCCTCTAATCCTTACACGCGCCGTTTCAAATCGAGCTCAGGATCGTTTCAAAGGGTCAAACGAGGGCTTGACCCTCATTCGACATTTCTCTCATTTTTCCTCTCGCTGATCCTCTCCTCTTTTCATCGGTTTCTGTGGTACGACTCACTTCACACACGATCCTTCTCATTTGACGATCCTCGCTTTCGTTTCTGCCTTCTCTCCTCGAGGATTTTTCTCTGAGGCTCACAGACATTTCTGGCTCTCAGACGAAGCTCAGACTCTATTCTGCTCAGACTGGCTCCCTCTTGACTCGTTGATTTCTCAGACTGCTCCCTTTCAGACTTCGACTCTCACAGATTGCTCTTTCTTGACTTTGACTTCCTCAGACTTCTTGACATTTCCTTCGACTGGCTCCCTCTGATGAGCTCTCAGACCTCCTCAACTCGGCCTCCTTCGACGAACTCCTCAGACGGCATCTCTCTCCCAGAAGCGAGACCGCTCTCCGCTCTGTCTCACTCAGGCTCCTCTTCCCGCTTCGACGACCCTTTCGGCCAAACTCCTCCTTCTCCTCTCTTTAGTGAATCGACACCTCAGTCGTTTCTCCAACCTAATTTTTCTTTGTGCATTTATTCAAAATTAGGGCTTAGCAAAGTGAGCTTTATTTTATGCTTAAATTCATGCTATTTTTGAAATGGGTTTTGGATGTTGGCCAAAACCCTATGTTTATATTTTGTCATCATGAAATTGCAAGCACGTGTTATTGAAATTTCTATTTGAGGATTTTGTTGCCTAGATCTCACTTTTAGCTTGCTAAAATGGGTTTGAGATATTGTATGGCCTAAACCCTATGTTTATATTTTGTCATCTATGAAATTGCAAGCATGTGTTGGCTGAAATTTCTATTTGGAGGATTTTGTTGCCTAGATCTCACTTGCTTTGCTGCTGGAAATGGGTTTGGGATATTGGAAATCTATGAAATGGCCATCTAGAAATGTAATACTCAAATCACTTTCTTTTCTTTATTGGGGAGTCTATGCCATTAGTCGCTACTTTAGATTTCATTTGCTATACCTCTGCATATCTTTCATACTTGTATGTTCTTTATGATCTTAATATATCATGCTATCAAATTTCAGCCGGTCTGACGACACACCATGCACGCCTTTCTTGGATGGCGTGCCATGGTAACCCTCAGAGCCCTGGAGCCAGAATTTTGGTAAGTATGAAGATGAAGATTCATATAGGATTCATGCTTATATTCTTGCAAGATTAACAGAAAGATACGCTATATATCATTATCCCATGCACGCCTTTCTGGTGGTAAAATAAACCTCGAGGTGTCTCACGACACTACCATGCACGCCTTTCTTGGCAGGAAGGCCTTCTCCGCAAACTCTATATGGGATGACGGAGCAAATTTTCTTTAAAAAAAAGGGGAGTTAGAAAGAAATGATGAAATATTTAGGTTAATATATTGGCTTAAAATGCTTCTTTAGGTCATATATGAATACTTATACTTCTCTATATAATGAAAGTTATTTTGTGAGTATGACATTATGGACTCTATCTAGCTTGACATGTTAGGAATACATTAGACATATACTACACTTCCTTTGGTCTAGACTGTTAACAAAACCTAAAAATTTAATGATGCTATAAATCTTAAGTTAATTTTGTCATAAATGACTAAAGATAAATCTATTGGCATCATTGTTAATGTATCCTCTCAAATTCAAGGTCATAAGAATAAAAGTCTCAAACCCGATCCTCTAAGTATAATCTAGAGTTGACAAGGTTTGGAGAACGATAGATCTTGAAATAATTAATCTAGATTCGATCCTCTGCAAGAAAATAGTCAGAGTTGACAGGGTCTATATATTCGGTTGGGTCTTCGGACCGGGTCCGGGTTAACAAAACCTAAAAATCCCGTATCAAAACTCATACTTGCATTACAATCAAGTCAAATACAAAATGACAAATGTTATACATCCCGGTTTGGTCTTCGGACCGGGTCCGGGTTAACAAAACCCAAAAATGTCATATTGAAATATAAACTTGCAAATTGCACCTACATTTCAACTAGGCATTCAATGTCCATACAACATTCTAAAAGAACGATACTGTATATATATTGAAATGTATTCAAACATAGGACATGTGCAAGTTAGGTATGAACAAAAAAGAATGACGCTATACTTGGTTGGTCTTAGATCGTCCGTTAACAAAACAAAATCAAAATTTGACATCAAACTCCAACTTAGACATTCTAATGTCCATGCAATTTTCAAAGAACGATATCATGCATGTTGGAGTAAATACTAAGTCAAATACAAAAGAACAGATGCTACATAATCCTTTGGTCTTGACCGTCCGTTAACAAAACTAAAAATTTGATATTATAAAATTTCAAATTAATAATATCCGAGAAGCTAATGTCATATAATGCAAGATATGAACCAACACATAGCTTAAATTCAAACTCAAGAAAAAAGTCCCAAACCCGATCCTCTATGTTCAAACTAGAGACAAGATTTTGATTATACTTCTTGAGATAATGAATGACCCATCCTCTAGAAAAAACGAGGACAAGGTCTATCAATTGATATTAACCCTAGGATCGAGAAGGGTAATTATAATTAAAATTTCAGATAAATGATCATATATTCAAATCTAAATCAATCATAAAATGATCAAAATTCAAAGAAAATAACAAAATGAAATTAATTATTTAAATTAAAATTAAAAATAAATAAATAAATCCACCTCCAATTGTTGTGACAAATTAAAAAACTTTTGCTCACAAATAATGTCAAATTAAATATATAACTACCTTCACACTCAAATATTCCTAAAGCCGTAAGTGACGTGGCGTGTCCTCTCGTCCGTGATTTTGCCGCGATATGGCACCACATAATATGGTTAAGACTGAGCCCTCCGACTGGACCGCTGATATGACCACTAAATTACACCACCGGGCTTAATGGCTTTTGAGTGGAAATATGAGAATGTATTTGGTTGGGCAAAAGCCCTATGTTAAGGTTGACTTATATTTGTCCTTAGACAAACTCCACCCAGTCTACAAGGACACCTTGACGAACCCATGCTACAAGGATCTTTGAGTTGGTCGACTACCACTCTCCGTGGATGGATGACGGAACCATGGGATCTTGATCGCCATCATCCCCACAAAAGTTTTAAGTTAAAATAATAAATTTCATAAGTTCTTAACTCCACTCACAATTATATACTCGTTTTAACGATTCATTGACTAAATTAATCGAAAGTGCTCTCTCAGAGGGGTAATTAACTATTTTGCTATAGGAAACCCAACAGAGATATAAAAAGTTCTCACCAAATGAGAAATCGTAGTGTCTACTATTCATCTATTTCTAAATTATCACCGACACTTAAACAACTCTTTCCCTTTTGAAAGATGTCTAAATTTCTGATCCCATGATTTCGCACTACTGGGACAGGTTTCTCTTTCCATCTTTGGCTAGTCAAATCTAAGTTATAATTGCAGTGGAGTATTTAAAAAAAATGAAATGAAAATGAAATGGGAAGTGATAAGTTAAGCGACAACTTAAAAGCTACCCAAAGTCTTAAGTCATTTGAGATTTATTTAGTGCATGCTTTTGTATGTCTTATCTATCTATATTTTTTGGAAGTAAGGTGATAGTGCAATTATTTTAATTGCTAATTTTACCTTTAAATCTCGAGAATGACATTCAACACATATCGCATTTCTGCAGCAACATCTGTTGGCCAACACCATCAATGGAAGCACC
The DNA here is from genome assembly GCA_021442155.1 of Cymbidium sinense. Taxonomy (NCBI): domain Eukaryota; kingdom Viridiplantae; phylum Streptophyta; class Magnoliopsida; order Asparagales; family Orchidaceae; genus Cymbidium; species Cymbidium sinense. The sequence continues at coordinate 80,502,544 of CM038222.1, read as the reverse complement.
GGAGCTACCATCCGCTTTGGTATGGATTTCCCACCATCTTGAATGAGCAAGTTGCTGACCTCAACTTGTCCGTAAACTCATCCCCGCACCATGAATCTAAAAGGCTAAAGTTGTGACTACCGGCCAGAGTCACTTCAAAAGAAACAATCGCCTTTGAGAGGTTCGCCCCTTGGAGACACCAATCATGAAGAGGGTTATTCGGACGGCCTCTTTCCCTCGAATAATGCAATCCAACAACCATTCGCCGGGAGGTATGATGTCGAAGCTTCTTCATCTGAAGTGCAGGCAAAGAAGAAAGAAATCTTGAGTCATGCTCAACACTTACCGCCTGCAAACACAACCAACAATGGAACTGCGGTGAGTGTTCCCACAATCGGTTTGATAACCTTAAGTGGGTTAAACGGAAGCTCTCGGGTCACCAAACAGTTCTGGACCCCAGCCGTTCTCCCGCGAGAGAAACAAACTACCGACGAGTGCATCGGGTTCTCCAAGTAGCCAAGGAGAGGACCGATGAAAAGAAAATACCAAGCATCAAGATGGGTCGCTCCTCCAGGAGACCTCATCCCGTAACTCAATGCCGACGCCGACCAATCCATGCCCCCACACGGTGAACATCGGGTGTGACACTTGGACCAAGATCAGAATCCACCGAAAGGTCCGGAAAGGTGGTGATATGGAGGCCTAGGGCCTCAAAAAGAAATTCCTGAAAGGACATGGCGTGACATCTGTGTGAATTCCTGAGATCCCAAACTCAAATCTACTGATGGGAGCAAAAAGAGGGCCCTCATGATAAAGAATGACACCTTGGAGAATCCTCCGGGATCCCATCATCAATTAACTCATCCCATCAGGTTAACTGATCAAGCCCTCTAACGAAGAAATTGATTCCACACTTGGAATCGGAAGTCCATTGGAGACGTCGATCTGAAATCCGTGTCCAAGAGGACGAAGAAGAAGAAGAGGAGGCAACGACTGTTGAAGTAGTGTATATGGTGCAACAAGTCGGTGAGCCATCTGGTGTGCGCCAATATCAACATAGGCCGCACAAGACTCCTCAACCTCAAGAACAACAAAATGTTCAAATAGAAGCATCCTCGAGTCTGAGAGAGAACAACAAGAAGAGAAGAAGAAAGGGAAGAAAATCCCACCTTCACCGATACTACTACTTTGGCAGAGGCGCAAAGACAAATTCAGCGTCAGATGAAAGCCAAAGATAAAGAAATCGCTCAGTTGAATATGAAAATGAGCGAAATGATGATGCAGATGACTGCGATGATGCAGTTAATGCAAAGGAATATCGCGGCAGGTCCAACACCTGTCCCCCCAAATAATCATCAAGCCTCTAGCAATGCCAACGACAATCCTCCAATAAATTTGATCTCACATGCTTCAAGGGTCCAAATTGAGCCCGGGAGGATTGAAATAAATGAGTCCTAACCGCTTCGAATATACAAGCTATATCTCAAAGCGATGCCCTCTCAACTTGATATTATCTTGAATGAGAAGATTAAAAGAAGCGGCGCGAAAAATTGGTGAGCAAAGGTCGCCATATCCCGCGAGTATGATCAGATTACATACCCAAAGGGATATTCAATGCCAAAGTTTAATCTCTTTGACAAAATGGTAATCCTAATCTATCAGCAAAGCATCTGTGGCAACACAGGGGGTAATGATGCATTATTATTCCGCCAATTCGTAGTCTAACTGACCGCCAATGGGCCGAGTTATCAAATGACTCAATCAAGACCTTTGCCGAACTTGAAAACATGTTCGTTAAAAGGTTAGAGTCAAAAAGACAACAATTGCCGATCTGAGAAGAGAGGAAGAAAGATGAGTCGATCTGAGATATTACGTTGAAATGAGTATGAAATGTGAACAACAAGAAGAAGAACAATCCAATACGATGGGCAACATCGATGATAAGATGGCGCCTTATCTTATGGCTTCAATTACATTTCAAGAGCTACTTGATAGGTGGCTAAATTTGAGAAATTAAATTTATCCCGTCATGGCCAGAAGATAAATTCAAAAGAGCAAAAGCTCAGACCAAAGAAAGGTGAAACGATTTCACCTCATACAAGAAGGATCTGGTCTATAACGTAGACAAAGAAAGGCTACGTCATAGAAAACCAAGATAGTCAATCCTGCTCCACAATCCAAGCTCATACTTGGAGGTAATGATGTACCTCGAGGTCGCTTCAGTGAAGGCGAGCGACCAAAGCAAATAAAAGGAGCGAATGACTCAATGACCCCGAACCTAAAAGAAAAGCTGAACAAAGAGTATTCTTTTAAGAGGGAAAGTATGGCCAAATTGTTTAAACATGCACTCAAAGTAGGTCCAATTATTAGAGTGTAAAAGACCAAGAGGTCGGACAAGCGATAATCCTAATTATTGTCCATATCATCGGGTGCTCGGCCATCCCGTTGAAGATTGCTACATATTCAAAGATTGGCTAAAAAATATAGAACGGTGAATTCACATTATCGACGGTATTGGTGCGTCCGAAGAAAGAATCCACTAAAGTAATCACCTCATCTCCAGTAATATCAAGCAATGATAAAGGCAAAGAGAAGCTGGTCGATGATGAAGGATGGCAGGCCGCAGTCTCTAAAAAGACTATAAAAATGTTAAAGAAATTGGAAGGCGTTCCAGGTATTCAGTGAAATCACCACTTGAGCTCGTACTTGAGTTGAGACGAAACATAAGCTATGGGAAGGCTAGTTCATCTCACGAAAGACAGCCTAGCCAAATACCGCAATGGAAGGTTAAGAAACCTGCCAAACGAAAAAACAAACTAAATAAAAAGAAGAAGATAGTAGCACAAAATGTTACTACTACTATTGATGGTCGCGACGTAACACAAAAGATCATCAATAATATGAAAGATTATGAAGAAGCGACCTATCACACTTGCAATTCATTACAAATCTTGGATCAGCGAAGGGGAAAATCGAACTTCCTACCGAGTCTTGCTTGATGATGCATGAAGTTGATAACTTAGAGGAACTCTGTTTCCATGAAGATGAACCGAGCTCATCATATCAACAAACATAAAAAAATATAAAGCGCGATTCTCAATCTTCTAGTCTATCATTAGATGAGGAAGTGATGTCAAGAACTGAAGTCATCCAAGATTCGATGCAAATGAAGTAGTTCAAGTACGTTGAGAAGTGGTCGAGTACTACCATCCCAACAGGAAAGAGCCAATGAATAAAGATAAAGGAAAAGAAATTGAAGTCAATGAAAAAGTTATCCCTAAGGATTCAAATAAGAAGCCTTCATCAAAAGGGATCGACTACAATATTCTATCCCATCTAAGGAAAATTCTGCTTAGTGTATACGAAGCACTTCTAATGTAAGATCTCCGTAATACCTTAATTGAAGCTCTCAAAGAGCCGGGAAAATTTGAAGCATATTTTGTCAACGTGTAACTGAGACCTTGCATGTTCAAGAGCCTCCAACCGTCACATTTTCAGAAGATGATCTAATGCTCGGGACTGCAGAGCACAATCGCCCTCTGTATGTTACAGCTGAAAGTGATGAAATTATGATACCGCGGATCTTGATCCCTGCCTCCGTGAATCTTATGAATTTGAGAACTCTTAGATGGCTATCTCTAGATGTACAACATCTAGGAGATAAAGTCATGGTTCAAGGTTTCAATGAGAAGGGATAAAACTATCGGGTCATTCGTCCTTCCTCTTAAATTTGGAGACCTCCGCAGCTAAATTTCATGTGATCGATGCGATACTTCATTCGTGAGCCCTTCTGTTATGGCTTCATAAATATGGCATTGTCCCATCTACATTGCATCAATGTATGAAATATACAAAGGATGGAGAAGAATGCCAAATTATGGGTGACATGCAACCTTTGGTGCATGAAATGAAGATATATCAAGATTTACTTCCTTCCAAGAATCAAAGCTAGCAAAACAACTAGCAAATACTACATCTACTTCAAAACCCATAAAAGAATAAGCAAAGAAGAAGGGAGAAGTTAAGATGAATAAAGGAAAAGAGGTTGTTCCAAATATTCCTAGGGATATCAAGAACAAGTCTAAAATCAATAACACTGTTCCTCATCTAGGCAGTGATACTGAAGAAGAAGACGAATGTGTTCCTTCTAAATCCAAAGGTCCGCATGACTCTTCAAGTAAAGCTCTAACTGAGGAAGAACATTTTGACTCTGATTATGAGTATGAATCTGCTTTTGAAGGTAGGGTGCAATGCACCTACTTTAAAATAATCATAGATCCATCAGTAGCAGAGACTACACTTGTAGTCACTCCTGTTCCTCCCCAACATTTTAAAGAAATCACCCCTCGAGAAACTCATAAAGTCGAGGAACTGGTGACCTTCTATGTACCTCCTCTCCCTGGAAACGGGCCGAAGTTTTATAAATCCGAGGGTGTCAAGAAGAGGACCACAGGGTAATGCAACTATCAAGAAGAAGCTATGCCCATAAGGATGCCAAAATATTACTCCAAAGATGCAACTTAATGCAAACATGTCCAGTCGGAGCAAGTAAGCAAAGGACCAAGCTCTTTGAAATGATGTGGTACCCAAAAGGTTCTCAAACCATTGGTAAGAGAAATAAACACACTACCAAAGGCCTTGGTTTCTTCCAAGACAACGGTCCACAAGAATATACCTGTTACGCTATAACAGGAATAGAAGTTGAGAGTGATGATGAGATTGAGAATTTCATTCTTAATGTTAGTCTCACAAATAATGAAGAAGTAGCTCCAAGAGCTTGAAGATGGTGGGAGGCATACTATGGATGAACTTAAAGAAATTAACTTGGGAACTAAGGAGGATCCTAGCCCAACGTTTATCAGTGCTCTACTTCCCGAAGATAAAGTGGAAGAATTAAAAACTTTGCTCTGTGAATTTAGGGATTGCTTTGCCTGGACATATGTTGAAATGCCGCTTATCCTGATATAGCTTCACAAATTAGCAATTAAACCAAATGCAAAGACACCAAGCAAGCCTCTAGGCAAAATGAGATTGGAGGTTGAAGAATGTAATTGCGTAAACCAAGAAGCTCTGGTTTTATTCGAGAAGAAAAATACACTGACTGGATAGCTAACATTGTCCCCGTGAAAAAGAAGAATGGTCAGATTCGTATCTGTATCGACTTCAGGGATTTAAACAAAGCATGTCCAAAGGATGACTTTCCGCTTCCTGTATCAGAACTGTTAGTGGACAATACTTCAAACCACGACATGTTCTCATTTATGGATGGATCGTCAGGTTACAATCAAATCAAGATGGCTCCTGAAGATGAGAAGCATACCTCGTTCAGGATGCCAATTAGCATATATTGCTACACAGTCATGCCCTTCGGCTTGAAGAATGCTGGAGCCACATACCAAAGAGCTATACGTAATCACGAGTTGATTCATCAAAAAGTAGAGTGCTATGTTGATGACCTCGTTGTCAAGAGTATAGATCGCAAAGATCATCTCGATGATTTAAGGATCGTCTTTGAAAGAATCAGAAAATATGATCTCAAGATGAACCCTCTGCGCGCTTTGGAGTTTCTGAAAGTTCCTTGGATATGTTGTGCCGTGGAGGGATTGAAATCGATCCCAACAAAATCAAAGCGAATTCGAAATGCCTCCTCCAAGGAGTCTTCGCAACTCGCCCATACAGACATCTCATTCATTAGAAGATTTATATCAAATCCGTGCGATGTCGACCCTTTGCAAAATTAATGAAGAAAGATACTCCTGGGACGAAGAATGTCAAGAGGCCTTCGACAGTATCAAAAGATATCTGTTGAATCCACCTATTCTTGCAGCTCCGATCCCAGGGAAGCCTCTCATATTGTACACAGCGGCACTAGAAGAATCTCTAGGTGCTTTGTTGGCTCAGCATAATGAGGAAGGAAAGGAAAACGCTTTGTATTATATTAGTCGAAGACTAATAGGAGCGGAAGCGTTACTCCCCAATTGAGAAGCATTGTTTGACGTTAATTTTTGCTGCCCAGAAGTTATGTCATTACATGTTGTCTCATAAAATTACCCTTATCTCAAGGATCGATCCGTTGAAGTTCTTGATGATGACAAGACCATGTGTTTCGCATGCCCTTCGCTAATTTGATATTACATATGTTCCCGAAGCGGTGAAGGGTAGATTTTCTTGCCGCTCATCCCATACCCACTTTATTACTTAACGATGATCTTCCTGATGAGCAAATCATGCACATATATGAAAAAGAAAAACAACAAATGTGAATTGTATTTTGATGGAGCTTCATCCATTAGATACACTCAATCAAATCTTAAAGGCTCAAGTGTCTATCTCATCTTGATCACACCGGTGGTATATTGAGACATTCTTATAAATTAACTCAACCAAACCAACAACGGGCGTAATATGAAGCGTTGGTGTTTAGAGGAAGCCATTTCCATGGGAGTCCAAAATCTATAAATTTATGGTGATTCTCAACTCGTCATTAATCAAGTGTTGGGCCTTTACAAAATCAACAAGCTTGAATTGGCCTACTATCACAAACGAGTTCTCGAGCTTATGAAGCAAATTCCAAATGTCATTATGACTCGAGTCTCCAGAGCTAGGAATAGAAAGGTACCGCTTAGCTAAATTAGCTAAAGAAATGACAAGTATGGATACATACTACATATTAGTGTTAGCACTCGTCGAGTCCTAGAGCCGATAAATTTAAAATCCCCACTGGAAGAGGGGTCATCAAACATAAATCAGCAGGGTGCAGCTCATGTTGCTCCTTACACTCCCTTACAAATTACTTCTCAAAGTCAACAAGACAAGCTTCAAACCATTCCAGATGAAAGACTTCAACCTGAGGAAGCGCTAAAACCACATGATGAAATTCTTATAGTAGAAGAAGGAAGACTGGAGATAGCCCTTCATCGACTACTTCAAGGAAGGCAAGTTGCCAAGTAATAAGTCGATAGCCGCACAACTTGAGAAAAGGCTTCACTATATGCTTATGTTGGCAATATTATCAGATCCTTCGAGCGAGGTTACGATGTTTGGGAATAGAAGCCAACAAAGTAATTGTTGAAATCCATCAAGGACTTTGTAGGAACACCAATCCTAAAATGGCTTTCAAAATTAAAAGAATTGGATACTATTACCCTATAAAAGATTCAATCATGCCAAGAGATGCCATGAATGCCGTCCACGGTAACATAATTCATCGCCTTCAAATGCTGCATCCAATGATAGCATCTTGGCCGTTTGAGTCGGGGACGATGTAATTGGACCAATTGATCTGCCATCATCATGGTCACCGCTTCATCTTAGCGACGACATTATTCTTTCCAAGTAAGCCGCACCATCATTTAAAGAATAAACAAGTGACTAACTTCTTTACCCACAATATTGTCTATAGATTTGGTGTACCACGCTGAATCATCTCAGATAACGGTTCAGCCTTCAAAAGTATTAAAGTTTATAAATTTGCTAATCGGCATAAGATTGATTGGCGATATTCATCAATTTATAATCCGAGAGCAAATGGCTTAGCTGAGGCATTTAATAAAATACTAGTCAAATTGCTTAAAAAATTCTCACAAGAAAAAAAGGGAGCATACCAAACTTGTGGAAGCGTTATGGGCTTACCGCACCACTTACAAGACTCCTACAAAGTCTACCCCTTATGCACTAGTGTTTGAAGGCTTTTGCCACTGTTGAACTACTGCCCGAGTAGCCATCCAACAAAATCTTACCCAAGATGAGAATGCTCATGGATGGAAGAGCTTGATGCTTGATGAGGTCGACTCCAAGCTCAAAAAATCTAGAAGTTTATCGCAAGATGTCCGAGCTGATCATACAAGACGCCCTCGAAGCTTTTCGAAGGAGAATCGGGTGTTGAGAAGACCAATCATCCCTCATCGCAAAATTGATGAAAATTTGAACCTAATTGGGAAGGACCTTTGTTATTGAAAAGGTATACTGGGGAGCCTATCTGTTGACTTCAAAGGTGAAAGACCAATGCCGCCAATCAGTCGATTTAAAGAAATATTACACATGAAAGTATGATTGGACAAATCTCGCATTTGAGAATCTTTATTGTCAAAACACTTAATGAAAATTTTCATTGGAAATTCTCTTGTAACACAAGAATGCATTTTAAAATAAAAAATATAGACAGGGGGCATTTTTTTAAATTTTATAGTAAAGTATCGGGCGTGTAAGGGGCTTTTCTTTCTCTTTGGGTTGACATCGCCTAGTGAGATCCCCATATGCATACTCAAAATTATGTATTCAAATTCTCAAAAGTTTATCAAAAAAGAAAAATTTTCAAGAAACTTCAACAAACCAAGTTGGAAGGACATTTTCATCCCACTCCAAATCTAAAGGCTCGAGTTGGTGTATAAGGTCGGACTCAACACGCCTAACACGGCCGAAGTGGCCAGTTTGCTTACTCAAGCCACAGGGCGTAGTAAGAGATCCCCATCTCGTAGAGGATAAAATCCTTCATCAATTGCTCAAGTCCACGACTCAAGTGGGTGTAAGGTCATTCAACACGCCAAAATAGCCGGTCATGCCGCTTACTCAACACGCCACAAAGGTAGTAAGGATCCTCCTACTGTTAGTTTAAAGACAAGAGCATCCAAATCCACAAATCTCTCCAACTTGGTGAGTTCAAGTGACCCGAATTATCCCTATTGGTCGTGGTCATCTTTCAAAATTCTACAACAAACAAAGATATCCACTCGAGAAGGCACTAAGCCGAGTTTGGAATCAAATACAAATGTAAAATCTCAACTCCTTCAGTAAGTCTATCAAAGCAGAAAGCAAAGACCGAAAGAAATTCTTCTTCAGTAAGTCCAATAAAGCAAAAAGCAGAGGACCAAAGAAGCTATCCCAATGTTCGTACAAGGCTAAAGGCTGAACTAAGGGAGTTTCATCATCAAGATGTCCATTACATGTGCAAAGCACAGGACTGATGACTCTTTGCCATTGATCCAACACAAGCTCTGAGAGCTAGATCATCGGCATTTATTCTTCTACAAGCCACAAAGCGTAAAGCTTGGCGTAGTAATTGATCGCGACAAATCTCTATGTTGATTCAGGACTTTCTCCCATCAAATCCATCAAGGCATGAAGCCAGGATAAAAGGAGGCACAAGATACGAATCCTCGAGTTGAAGTCTTCAACAAGTCCGTCAAAGCACAAAGCACAGGACCGAAGATATTTCTATCTCATCAACTCCATCAAGTCCATTAAGGCACGAAGCCAGGACAGGAGGAAAATACAAATCCCAAATTTTGAGATGAAATCTTCAACAAGTCCGTCAAAGCACAAAGCACCGACAAGACATTTCTATCTCATCAACTCCATCAAGTCCGCTGGCACAAAGCCGTAAGTGTGAGGGAAATCGAATCCAAAGTTTCGAGATGAAATCTTCAACAAGTCCGTCAAAGCACAAAGCACAGGACCGAAGATATTCTCATCTCACCGACTCCATCAAGTCCACCAAGGCAAAAAGCCAGGACAGGAGGAAAATACAAATTCCAAATTTCGAGATGAAATCTTCAACAAGTTCGTCAAAGCACAAAGCATAGGACCGAAGATGCTCTCATCTCAAAGCAGCAAATCATCAACTCATCAAATACAAAGCACAAAGCCAGGAGAAGAGAAAAATATAAATTTCAAATTCTCAGGAGGAAGTCTTCAACAAGTCCAAAGAAAGCACAAAACATAGGGTCAAAGATGCGCAAATTCTCTTGACAAGTTGATGATGACAAGTCAAAGCTCTCTTTCATCTAGTCAATCAAGCAAAGCATTCGACTAATGACAACAAATCCGGTTCAACGAGCTATTGTAGTCGAACTGGTGAAATGCAAATGCTTGCCCAACCTGAGAGTTATATTCACTTCCATCAAAGGGCAACGATCATGTATTATTGAGAGTTGTAGAAACTACAACTTAAGCGTGACATCCAAGCAAATCTCTTGGAGATCCGCAAGGTCAACTAGTGTACAACAAACACGGTCCGCTCCAAACGTGCACCATGTTTGTTGGGGGGCATTTGTTGACCTACAACTATGTATCATTTAAAATTAAATAAATGACATAGAGGTTAAATGCCATAATCACGATCGAAATTAATTAAATTCGATTTGATACAAAAATTCGACTTCATAATGCGTCGAAAGAATCAAAAATAATTAAATATAAAATATCAAATCAATTAATGATCGATCCAAAAAAAAAATTAAAATTAATTTTTAATGAAATTATGCGCATATCAAAGTCAAAAAGCCTCGACGATGTCTAAACGACCTCAGTTTGCGAAATTGATCATGCCGTCGTTGCCGAAACGTCGAGACCTATCAAACGACGCCTTCTGGGACTGATTCGGCAAAGTGTGCGTGAATGTCGATCCATTCGAATGCGATGCCGCACAAATTTAGACCTAATTTCATCCCATTATCGACGTTGTCCGAACGACCTCGATCAAATTGATCGGCGTCGTTCGTTGCTGAAATAACTTAAATTGACACCCATATTGCAAGGATTTAGTGCATAAATTAATATCATATAAAATAATATTAAATTATAATTAAAGGGACTAATGGTAATCTCTAAATCCTCTAATCCACTTACACATCCGCGCTCGTTCATGATCGAGCCGCGCTCAAAGTAACGAGCGTTGACCATTCGACATTTCCTCTCATTTTTCCGCTCGTGATCCTCTCCCTCTTGCTCGGTTCCGATCGAGCTCTAGGCGACTTCACTCTCACGATCCTCTCATTTTACGATCCTCTGGTTTCTGCTCTCGGTCTCTCCCGCGATCTCTTTGCTCGGCTCAGGTCTTAGGTGCATACTCTCGGCTCCCTGACAGCTCCCTCTTGCACCTGACTCTCGGCTCTGCTCCCTCTTGACTTTTGACTCTCGGCTCCCTCGACTCCCTCTTGACGCCTTAGACTCTCGGCTCCTCGACTCCCCTCTTGGCCTTCAGACTCGGCTCTCCGAGCTCCCCTCTTGACACTTGACTCTCTCCTCTTGACTCCTCTTGGCACCTCCCGACTCTCGCCTCTCAGACGAGAACTCTCCCCTTGACATCTCTTCTCCCGTGCGACGAGACCCGCTCTCGGTTTGTCCCTCACGACGACTCCCTCTTCTCTCATTTGCCCGCTCGACTCCTTCGGGAAACTCCTCCTTCTCCCTCTCTTTAGTGAATCGACACCTCAGTCGTTTCTCTCCAACCCTAATTTTTTCTTTGTGCATTTGGATATTCTGAAAATTAGGGCTTGGCAAAGTGAGCTTTATTTTGTGCTTAAATTCATGCTAGCTTGCTGGAAATGGGTTTTGGATGTTGTATGGCCAAAACCCTATGTTTATATTTTGTCATCTATGAAATTGCAAAGCGTGTTGGCTGAAATTTCTATTTGGAGGATTTTGTTGCCTAGATCTCACTTGTAGCTTGCTAAAATGGGTTTAAGATATTGTATGGCCTAAACCCTATGTTTATATTTTGTCATCTATGAAATTGCAAGCATGTGTTGGCTGAAATTTCTATTTGGAGGATTTTGTTGCCTAGATCTCACTTGCTAGCTTGCTGGAAATGGGTTTGGGATATTGGGAAATCTATGAAATGGCCATCTAGAAATGTAATACATGCTGAAATCACTTTCTTTTCTTTATTGGGGGAGTCTATGCCATGCTAGTCGCTACTTCCTTTAGATTTCATTTGCTATACCTCTTGCATATCTTTCTCGCATACTTGTATGTTCTTTATGATCTTAATATATCATGCTATCAAATTTCAGCCGCGGTGTCTCACGACACCACCCATGCACGCCTTTCTTGGCGTGGTGGGCAGGCTCAGTTTCTCATGGCAACCCCTGCGGGGGGAGAGCCGGGAGGCTGTTGTAAATTTTGGTAAGTATGAAGATGAAGATTCATATAGGATTCATGCTTATATTCTTGCAAGATTAACAGAAAGATATGCTATATCATGCTAATCCCATGCCTTTCTTGGCGTGGTGGGAAATAAACCCGAGGTGTCTCACACTACCATGCACTTTCTTGGCGTTGTGGGAAGACCTAGTCTCAGCGACTTGGGATGGCCGAGGGTCAAATTTTCTTTAAAAAAAAAGGGGAGTTAGAAAAGAAATGATGAAATGTTTAGGTTAACATATTGGCTTAAAATGCTTCTTTAGGTCATATATGAATACTTATACTTCAATCTCTATATAATGAAAGTTATCCTATTTGTGGCAAGTATGACATTAAGTGGACTCTATCTAGCTTGACATGTTAGGAATACACATTAGACATATGCTACACTTCCCGGTTTGGTCTTAGGACCGGGTCCGGGTTAACAAAACCTAAAAATTTAATGATGCTATTGTAAATCTTAGAAGTTAATTTTGTCACGAAATGACTAAAGATAAATCTATTGGCATCATTGTAAATGTATCATCTCAAATTCAAGGTCATAAGAATAAAAGTCTCAAACCCGATCCTCTAAGTATAATCTAGAGTTGACAAGGTTTGGAGAACGATAGATCTTGAAATAATTAATCTAGATTCAATCCTCTGCAAGAAAATAGTCGAGTTGAGGTCTATATATTCCGGTTGGGTCTTGGACTAGGGTTAACTAAAATCCCTATCAAAACTCATACTTGCATTACAATCAAGTTAAATACAAAATGACAAATGTTATACATCCCTTTGGTCTTGGACCGTCAGTTAACAAAACCCAAAATGTCATATTGAAATATAAACTTGCAAATTGCACCTACATTTCAACTAATTCAATGTCCATACAACATTCTAAAGAACGGATACTGATGTATATTGAAATGTTCAAACAATAGGGACATGTGCAAGTTAGGTATGAAACAAAAGAACGAGCTATACTTCCCGCTTGGTCTTAGTCAGTTAACAAAACAAAATTTGACATCGAAACTCCAACTTAGACATTCTAATGTCCATGCAATTTTCAAAGAACAGATATCCGTATGCATGTTGGAGTAAATACTAAGTCAAATATAAAAGAACAGATGCTACATAATCCCGGTTTGGTCTTGGACCGTCAGTTAACAAAACCTAAAAATTTGATATTATAAAATTTCAAATTAATAATATCCGAAGCTAATTACGTCATATAATGCAAGATATGAACCAATGACATAGCTTCTAAAATTCAAACCCTCGAAGAAAAGTCCCGATCCTCATGTTAGAGTGGACAAAGTTTTGAAGGATTATACTTCTTGAGATAATGACCCGATCCTCTGTAGAAAATCGAACAGAGTTGACAAGGTCTATCAATTGATATTAACCCTAGGATCGAGAAGGGTAATTATAATTAAAATTTCAGTGATAAATGATCATATATTCAAATCTAAATCAATCATAAAATGATCAAAATTCAAAGAAAATAACACAATAAAAAAAATAAAATTAATTATTTAAATTAAAACTAAAAATAAATAAATAAAATAAATCCACCCCTCCGCAATTGTTTGTCTTCGGGTGACAAATTAAGAAAACTTTTGCTCACAAAGAGCCAATGTCAAATTAAATATATAACTACCTTCACATTCAAATATTCCTAAAGCCCGTGGGGCGTGGGCGTGTCTCCTCTGTCCGGTTTTGCCGTGATATGACACCACATAAATGGCGGTTACGACCTGAGCCCTCTGACCGGGTGGTTCGCGCGATATGGCGCCACTAAATTACGCGGCCACGCGGCCATATGTTCCCCAACGGCTTTGCTCTTTGATGTGAAATGTAGAATGTATTTGGTTGGGCAAAAGCCTATGTTAGCTAAGGTTGATATTTGTCCCCAGACAACTCCACCAGTCTACAAGGACACCTTGACGGCGTAACCCATGTGTCTTGACAAGGATCTTTCTGGTCGGGTTGATTCTACCTCCTCCACTAAGCGGACGGGGATCGTGACCGGGATTGAACCATGGGATTTTGATCAGCCATCGTTCCCCACAAAAGTTTTAAGTTAAAATAATAAATTTCATAAGTTCTTAACTCCACTCACGCAATTATATACTGTTATTTAACGATTCATTGACTAGCCTTGTCGAAAGTGCTCTCTCAATATTGGGAGGGGTAATTAACTATAGGCTTGCCTATAGGAAACCCAGGTATAAAAAGTTCTCACCAAATGAGAACGAAATCTCTGGGTAGTGTCTTATCTACTATTCATCTGCCTTCTGAAATTATCACCGACACTTAAACAACTCTTTCCCTTTTCCGAAAGAGGTCGGTGGCGAATTTTCGGATCCCACAAATGTACATATATATTGAAGTTTCCGAATGGTCATTATTAATGAGAAAAGTCTTTTCTTTATGTATAATTGACTATGTATAATTAACATAATATATAACTGAAAACACTTATATACATTATTAAAGGTAACTTTTTAGCAATACATCATTAATATTACAATAATTGAAATTCAAGCATACATCGATGATTACAAAATGATAGCAGCCATACTTAACTTGTGCATAATTATACTTCTTAACACCATGCACTTCACCCACACTTGTTACAATAAACATATGAAACCTAAAGTAGACCTATAACAACTAGGCCAATAAAATACTTTCATATAGGTTAATATGAGATCGAACTTCATTTTAATCATCTCATCATAGCCTTTTAACAAATATAACACATCATGTATTGAAGGTTCGACTTCATCCACCAGTTAAAAATTCGCAATTATCCGAGAGTAATAATAGAATTTTTTTCCAATATTTGGTCCACTATAAATAGTATATAAAATATATGGTAAGTTGTACCTTCATCTCACTTGACTATTTTAAACGATATTACTTGATGTTGATGACTAACTCAAGCTCATTTATGATATTATTAAAAAAAGATAAATCAAAATATATTCATAAGTAAAAGGTAATAAGTAATATGCAACTTGACATTTATAATATTTCACAATTCACTTAACTATATCTATATTGATGATTAATCTCTAGTAGCAACAATAAGCAACAAAAAATAAACTTTAGCTTATTCCTACACTTATTCAATGCAAAAAAAAAAAATAAATAAATAAAAAAAAATCTTTAGCTTATTCATTATTCTTACATCTAGTGAGGAATTCCATTGCAATCAACTAAATGTTTTTATCAAATAGCTTATGAGACTTAATTAGGAAATAAATCAACATATTTCTTTAACTACCCAAATTATACATGCTTTAGATTGGAGACTTTCCAACTTAAGCTATTAGCACTTGAGAGTGGTAAGTGCAATAAATCTTCCCAAAATGCCTCGGTCCATGGTTGAACTTCTCCCATAACCTCCTTTCTGAAGTTTTGTAACTCCTCCTTGCATCCCAACACTCTACCCACACCTCTTTTCACGAAGCACGGACTTCTGTCGTGTTCTCATCAAGAAGAAGAGGTAAGCTTCATAAACCCTCATTCTACATTCCTAATCCTATGCTGCGATGCGAAAAACTTTTTCCTAAACTCTTCCTAGGCAACATAGATGCACATTAGGCGTTTGATTATTTGTCACTGTATACTTTGTTAATAATCATTTGAAGAAGTCAAACACATTTATGCGTGCCTGAGTCACTCATGATTTTCCATCGAAGAGCTGAATTAAGTGTCATTATATTACAGATTTCATTCGTCCAACATAGGGGCAAAGAAGCATATTCCCTTGGCCTCTAGTCTGCTCAGTCTTGAGAAGATTTACTGCACTTACCTCTGGTATGCTTAGTCTTGAGAAGATTTACTGCACTTAGCTCTAGTCTGCTCGATCTTGAGAAGATTTACTGCACTTACCTTTAGTCTGCTCGATTTTGGGAAGATTTATTGCACTTACCACTCTCAAGTGCTAATGGCCTAAGTTGGAAAGTCTCCAATCTAAAATACGCATAATTTGGGTAGATAAAGAAATATGTTGATTTATTTCTTAATTAAGTCTCATAAGCTATTTGGCAAAAAAACTTAGTTGATTGCAATGGAATTTCTCACTAGATGTAAGAATAGTGAATAAACTAAAGTTTTTTTTGCATTGAATGGGTGTAGGAATAAGATAAAGTTTATTTTATATTGCTTATTGTTGCTACTAGAAATTAAT
Source organism: Cymbidium sinense (assembly GCA_021442155.1). Lineage (NCBI taxonomy): Eukaryota > Viridiplantae > Streptophyta > Magnoliopsida > Asparagales > Orchidaceae > Cymbidium > Cymbidium sinense. The sequence goes on along the minus strand of CM038222.1, from coordinate 80,486,460 downwards.
CGTCAATATAAATATAGTTAAGTGAATTGTGAAGTATTACGAATGTCAAGTTGCATATTACTTATTACCTTTTACTTGTGAATATATTTTGATTTATTTATTTTAATAATATCATAAATGAGCTTGAGTCAGTCGTCAACATCAAATAATATCGTCCAAAATAATCAAGTGAAATGCAGGTGCAACTTACCATGTATTTTATATACTACTCATAAATGACCAAATATTGAAAAAAAAAATTATCGTTACCCTCGAAACAGAACAACAGATGATTGCGAATTTTTAACTGGGTGGATGAAGTCGAACCTTCAATACATGATGTGTTATATCTGTTAAGAGGCTATAATGAGATGATTAAAATGAAGTTTGAGCTCATATTAACCTATATGAAAGTATTTTATTGGCATAGTTGTTATAGGTCTACTTTATGTTTCATATGTTTATTGTAACAAGTGTGGATGAAGTGCATGGTGTTAAGAAGTATAATTGTGTACAAGTTAAATATGGTTGTTATCGTTTTATAATCATCAATGTATGCTTGAATTTCAATTATTGTAATATCAATGATGTATTGCTAAGAAGTAGTTACCTTTAACAATATATATGAGTGTTTTCAGTTATATATTATGTCAATTATACATAAAGAAAAGACTTTTCTCATTAATAATGGTCATTTGAAAATTTCAATATATATGTACATTGCTTCGAGCTTATTCTCTAAATCTCCATAATTTCATTTATGATAATGATAACCCATAATTTGTCTCCAAATTATTTTTTATGTGTTTAGAAAGAATGCTTGAATGTTTATTCACAATTCATTGTATCTCTTGAGCTACCTAAGTAAATGTTGCTAATTTATTCCCAACTCTAGTAACATTTGGGCATGTATGCATTGCAGTGTACTTTATGATTTCAAAAGTCTGGCCATCTACACAAAGTGAAGCTCTAACTTGCCATGGACAATCTTTTATATTAGCAAGTGGCTATAACACGAGTCCTATCACTTACTTTGATCTTCATCCAAAATTATTTTTAATTGTAGTGGTTCTAAGAGTTTGTTTGAAATTCATTAAATCTTGAAAACATGCATCAATTACAAAAGCTTTATCTTCATCAATATTATTGGGATAGGAATGATAGCAATCAATTACATCACTATAACAATAAATGTCATCTCCTTGTGACCATACAATATTTTCATTATCTTCTTATGTTGTAACCAACACCTCAACCTTGCCACTTGCAAAGCAATCCTTAACCAATTTCAAAATCTCAACATCACTTTCAATGAGCTTATTTTCTTTTGACGATGCCCCAAATATGTGATGGTACAACTTAAATTCATGTCCTTTTAGTCATGGAGAAATGCCTTCCACTTCTTCCATTAGAGCAGAAAAATTTATTTGGTCTTTATCGAACTTAACTGTCATTTGCTTTCCACCTTTATATTTTTTTTCTATTTGTGTTATTTACTTCAACCTAATATCCACCAAATTTGAATGTCACATCTAGCCAATAACTCATATCTACATTTAAACCTAAAATTAACAACTTTTCTCAAGAATGCAATTAGAAAATAACTTCTCAACATTTAATTTTGACAAATATTAACTAACACAATTCTCATCAATGCTGTATAAAAATAATGATTTCTCAATTGTAAAGGCACACTTGACTACTATGACTATGATTGTGAGAAACATTTCTAAAAAAAGTGATGTTAATATAATCAGCCTGTGGAAATTAAAAAAAAATCAAGAGCTAAAAAATTTATAGCATTTTGATAAATAAAATATATCTTCATTACTTTCACTTGATAAATGTCAAATATGTACTAGCTACTATTATATAATATACTTCACATTTTTAACATATATATCACAGAAAATGGAGAATGACCTGGAGTACAGCAATGAAGTGGGGAGAAAAATGAGAGCTGGGTGGGAAGGGAAGAATGCGGGAAAGATTGCCGATTGCAACAATAAGAAGGAACCACGATTCCTTGCTATTCAAATAAATCAATTGTGGGAAGGACCTGGAGTGCAGCGACGAAGTGAGTAGTGAAGAACGGGAGCTAGGTGGGAAGGGAAGAAAGCGGGAAAGATTGCCAAGCTTCGCGCCCTATTGCAAACATAACTAAATGATGGAATAAAATGAAGTTTTTAGCAAAGCATTAAGAAGCAACAGAGAGTGGTAAATATGTTATATTAAAAGGTATTATGTGTTAAATTTATAAAATACTTAATTTGGGTGTTAAATATGTAAATAATAATATTTTTTTTAGTATATATGTAAATCTCCCTTTGATTTATTAAAATTTGTTTTAATTTAATTAAAATAATTTCTATAATAATTTATTAATATGTTATCTTAGATTAATTATGATTTAATAAAAGTGAATATAGTTGGTAAAGTTATTTTAATTAATAAATATATTTTAATTAATTTAATTGTAATTGATTTAAGCTAAATGAAAATTAACTTAAGTAAACTAATATTACTTTTATGAAAATTAATTCAATAAAAATCATATTAAATAAGAATTAATTAAGATAATATAATTATAATTAATAATATTTTATGGATAAATAATTTATAAATATATAAATTAAAATTTATATTAATTTGAATAAATAATATTACTTAATTATAATTATGCATTTAAGTAAATTTGATTGCATAGAAATTATCATTTCAAAGAACTTAATAAGTTACAAATTAAATATCAATTCAGCTTAGGGCATATTAATACTTTAATTATACTAATTGCTTTTGACTAATCAAATATATGATATTCATCAACTCTTTTTTATTTTGATTTTTGATAAATAAATACAATAAAAAAAATCTTTAAATACTCATTATTTAAATATTACTTAGCCTAACTAACTTAAATTATGAAATAAGTAACCAAATAGTACCGCATAATTTAATTTGATTTAGGATGTACTTGAGACAACTTTTGTCGACAATGCAGTTTGCATTTGGGGAATTGCATTTTAGTTATATTTTGAAGAATCTATGGTGAGAAAGCTATGTTTGTCAACCTGGACAAAATGCGATAACTTTCAATAAACAACGATCTAACTTCTTTAAAATAAATAAAATTTATAATACTCATCGTAGCTTTTTAAACAATAATTTTTTCTGCAATAACTTCACCACTGTGTTTTAATACCACACTGCATGAAGTAGTGATTATCTCAATTAATTATCATGTTATACTTATTTGCACTTATAATATAAATATACATCCTATGGAGTAGTGGGGAGGAATTACTACATTTTTCCAACTTTTTATTTCAATAAAGTTTACTCTTCTTTGTATTCCACTGTCTTCATTTCTCTCTTGTTTGTCATTCAATTGGGACTGTATCATTTAGTATCAGAATTGATGGAGATGAAGAGGGAAGTCGGCATCATTTTGGCTTACGATGTCGATCGAAGTTGGCCACATCTTCAAGGATCCCAAGGTTGTAGCATGAAAATGTTCAATGCCCTATATTGGGGTTTTCAGCTGAACTCCACCTCAAGCAAGAACGATTGATCCTATATGACAACCGCACTGATAAATCTGGTATCCATACCAGAATGGGGCAGCATTGTTGCGGCAAATCAGGATCGGTGGTGTCCCCATCAATCTGGTCAAACTGGTTTGAGCAGAGCTCCTTGGATCCACTGGTGAGCTCTACCCTCATCATTGGACTACTCATTAATGTCATTCACAAATTCCAACCAATTGCAAATTATTTTTTTTTGTTATTTTGATGGTGATACCTCTATGGAGGATTATTTTGATTGGGAACAGTATCTAGAAAACCTCTTTGATTATATGGATATTCCACTAAGAAAGCAAATTAGATTCGTTGCTCCCAAGTTAACAAGTCTAGCGAAAGTTCGGTGGAGCCATGTAACTGAGCCCGTCGTCTCGAGGGCAAGAGAGATGTCGAGACCTGAAAAAAAATGAAGAAATTAATATGAGATCAATTTTTATCATGGAACTATGATGAGTTCTTCTTGATTGATACATATATTGATCATTGCATCAACTTTAATGGAATATCATCAAAGTCTGTCACTTTCATGCTAAGATCGAGCAGCTCCTCAATGAGTCATGGCAATAAATATGCTCAAACTATTTCAAGAAGTGTAAGGACGAGCCTTGTTCACAAAGTAAAGAGCATTGGCAAGCAATAGGGATCCCTTGCCATAATTGGTACTGTTATTAAAGTAATGATTTCCTTAGATCATGATGTTGTAACTGCCTTTGAATGGCCAGTGCAAGAACTTCACAAGAAGGCAGATGAGGCGTTAAATAAGTTGAAGAATGTGAAGGAAGGTGAGTTTGTTAGTTCTTTAGTTGAGGTAAAGATCCACTCGCAGAGCAGACGAGTGGTGAGCTTGAGAATTGAGGGGAGAAGTGGTGGTGCCTCAGGCATTTGATGAGGCTTCCAAAAGAGATTTCTAAGCAAGCTTGGATGACAGTGGCCTTCCCATAGGAGGAGGACAGAGATAAAGAAAAAAAAAACTTGGAACATGTGGATGCGATTATAAAGTGAGTAGATCTAGAAGTAAAAAAACTGATGCTTGTAGCCACGATTATGACCGCATTTAGAAACTGAAAGGATGAAGAAGAAGGATGCACCTTTAAGCAATGATGTCATTGAAGAGATCAAAAGCAAGTTGATGGGTGTGAGGAAGAATATGGTATTAGCGTTGGTTGGAGTTTTTGAAATAGCCATATTATTATAGGAACTGAAAGGCCAACATAACTTCAGGTTTAATTTGGGCAACAAATTTATCAGGATCAACAAGCTGAGCAATGCTTTGCAAATAAAAAAAAAATCAATGGAGTGTTGAGGGTTAGTAGAATCAAGAGGCCCTAGCTATATATATATATTATGATGCAAGAGAAAATTTTAGAACCAAACCTAGTTACTGTTGTGTCAGTTCTACCCACTTGCAATTATCGATTGTTCGAGCTCATGGTTTTGAAACATGAAATCATTCTTCTTGTTGAGCACAATGCTTGCACAATTTAGTTGTTTGGTAGGGTGAGGTTTCTTGATCTGGTAAAACAGTTCATTGCTATTAAGCCATTTGCGACCAATGCATCAATATTGATAGTATTTTTAGCTGATTGTAAGCTCCCAGCTAGCTTGGAGCTAGCACAATTGGCAAGAAAGAAGCTTGATGGAATGATTTGTGAAGATGAGATAGAAAACAAAGAAAATAAAATCACCACAGAAGGTTTGACAACAATTCTCGCCAAGGAATCAAAAATCAATGAGTTTTGTGTTGAGGTTGTTGCACTTATGCTTGCCGATAATGTAAAATACTGCATTGATGATTTGATAAAATGGTATCAAAGACTAAAGTATAACCTGCATCTATACCTTCAAGGTTTGATCCAGGATAGGTTACGATTGGTGAAAATTTCAGAACTCGAGTCGAGTTCTTTTAAAGTGGAAGGGATCTATTATAGTGTCATAGTTAATTACCATTTTGCCGTTATTTGTATCAGTAATATGAATATACATCCTACGGAGTAGTGGGGAGGAATTACTCTTCCTCGTAGCTCTCTGTCTCCATTCCTCTGTTTAACAATAAACGAGAGTTTTGTCGTTCGATCGGGGCTGCATCATTATAGTTATCCCAAATAGATCGATCCTTAATCATTAATATACCAAATAATTTTTTAGAATTTAACTTCTATAGTATTTACTAAATTGAGATTTACATTATTTACTAAATCTTATTTGAATTAAATCATGTTTGTGTTGACCTCCATATGTGCATCATGAGTCGGGTCAAGCTCACAAGTAGAATTTGACGGACTTCTAAGTCATACGCAAATCGCCAAAATGCTGACGTCACCAAAAATGAAACGCCCTCGATCGAACGAACTTCGTCGTGATTTCAAATGAATGTCAAAATTGATCAAAATATAAATATTGCACAATCCAACGGTCGACCAATCAAGAGATCGAGCTATCAAAGTGCTAACACGCATATCAGAGTCGGGAAGATGCGACGAACCAAACGATCTGCTCATAAAATCATGCTTCAAACGCCGAAAACTATCAAACGAGATCGTTTCGCGCTTCAACGAAGCTTTACGTTAACGTAACGGTTATAAGACAATACATTTTTAAACCGAAGGACTCATTTGATATCGATTGAATAAACGGGCCCGACAATAAATCTGACCGCACTATCAAGGCCCAGAGAGCCAAAATTATCAAGAATAAATATTCGATTTAATTAAATTTATTGCACTAATAATTTCATCAAATTGACACGCATTTCGAGATAAATCCAATTATCCTCTAATTGCATCCAATCACGAAACTTGCCGCCATCCACCTCATACCTCCACCTCCCATCTGACCAATAAAGAGCTGCCACGTAGGGTCCTCCCATGCGCAGCCGAAACCCCTTTATTTCCCGCTCCTTCTTTTCGGAAGGGAGATCTTTTTCTCCGTGCCGAAGAACAAGCTTCCTATCTCGCTCGGTCACTGCGGCAAGCTGATAGGAGCAGTTTTCCTCCTTTGGTTCGACTCCTATTCTTCTCTCTTGCTATTCGAACAAGACCCCATCGGCTCTCTGGCGATCCTTTATACGGACGCCCCAGTTGAACGAGCGAAACTTCGGTTCATCTCTACCGCGAACGGACGAGCTTCCGTCCGTTCCCTCACACACACACAAGCCGAACGTGACCCCATCAGCTTCCCCTTTCTCCCGTTCGAACAATCTCCTCCCTCTGTTCAAAGCCCACCCCTGCAACTCCACATGCGGACGATTTCCCTCGTCCGCCCCTGTAGAGACCGATCAATCCAAGCCGAGATATTGACGTTCCGTCTCACTGCAGTTGGTCTCTTTCCCGTGATTCACATCCCCATTCGGCTTCCCCTCGATCGTAGAAGAAATATACAAAACTGGAGTTAGCAAAGCCTCTAAGGATCGTCAAGATCAATGCATCGAGCACTAAGCTCTGGATAATCGCCGGCATCGGCGTCGCCGGCGTCCTGATAATTGCTGAGTCCGCTCGTCGGAGGAGAAATGGGTCGACTGAAACTTCTCCATGTGTGAAGGACTTCAGTGGTTTCGTTGAATGATTCGAGCTCCTTCCCACCATCGCTGCTGTCTACGCTCTCCCAGCCGTCCATGCCTCTGCACGTCGACCAGCCATCCCAAGCTAACATACGGCCAACTCTTTTCCTTCCTCTCTCCCTCGCTAACTAACTCAACCAGCCCTCGCCAATCTATCTTGTTGTCACTGCTATGGCCTTTGTTTCCAGACCGGTGACAGTGCAAATCAGTTCCAAACACTTGATGGCCAGTGGCACAGAGTTCTACTCCACTATAATTACCTTGATGACATCAAATCTGCCAAGGTATGCTCATATTGCTTCTTAGAGATTCTAGTGTTGGAAAAGGAGCTCCTGGGATGTATTGCATGCTCTTACCGAGCACCCCAAGGTGGAACTCTTTCAGATCTGCTTCACGGCAACCACATCTTGAGAAAAGAAGCATTATTATATTACCAGATCTGAGGTTTTAGAACATGATGATACGGGTATGGAGATTGATTTATCAAATTTTGATCCTATCAGCACATTGCTTGCAACGTTATTTAGTAAGTTAGTAGCTTCTATAAAGACATCAATCTCTACTACTGTACTTGAAGAAGCTCTAAATAGAACTATCAGTTAGACCTCTTTTATCTTGGGACATCATTTGGTGGAAAATGATTGCTAGTAGAGTTTCATCTTCCGCACAAAGTAAATTTAAAATCCTGTGCTTTGAATTAAAGGCGAATGATGGTTATGGATTAGCGTTAAAGGGAGAAAATTGAAAAGATTGGCAAGGTTACTTCAACAAGGATGTATTTTCTACATTTCCAGGTGAACTGTATAGACTTTACTGTGAACGTGTTAGCTATGACAAAAGTCCTGAAAGCAGTCCTTCATAAGCCTGCTACTTATTCAGTTGAGGCAATGTGTGCAAATGCTTATGAAGATTCCCTTTTGGCAGCTTATGGAGATTGAGGCATAAGTTTTAGTAAAGAGAAACAATCTACACCACATTTATGTTCTTCTTATCACGCATGCCACTCCAACTTTTGTTCCAAGCCAACCTCTCCAATCATTACATGCAGAAGAGCCCTAAATGAGCCTCTCTTGCCTCCTTCTTTATTTGACTCGAGTCCTAGCTATCATTTAATCTATCAACCTACTACCAAACAGCCTTCCTTGCTCCCTCAATCACCTATCATCTTTCTCTCTCTAGATAGAGAGAGAAACATCTCCCTCTCTCCAGAACAAAAAAAAAAGAAAAGGAAAAAATTGCAAAAAAGAAAATTGTTATTATTGCTTTGTGTGTTTTGATCGACAATAAGGTATAATAAAAGAGATTGAATGTATGCGAGTTTATATTATGGTATGCAGGTATGAAAATTTCATATGCTCGAGGACGAGTTAGCTCTTACGCTCGAGTTAACGGGTAGAGGATCACGATCGTAGTGAAAGACATCAGATGCCGAGGATTGAAATATTAAATAGACTCGATGTCCATGCAAAGATCTGGAGGTTATCAAAATTCAAACTAACAGAGAACTTAATTAATTTAACACAAAATGAACTATAAACTCAAAATTAAAATATGAATTAAAATTGCAGGTGTTTGAAGACCTTGTTATATGCTCAGACATGTTAGAAAGACCGTGTAAGACGCAACTTATGCCAAGAGAGTCGAAGGCCGAATAGCCTCGATGCTCTATGCGGAAAAATATTGGGAGGTTGTCGAAATTCAGATTGACTGAGCATTTAATTAATTTAACGCAAAATGAACTATAAACTCAAAATTAAAATATGAATTGAAATTATAGGTGTTTGAAGACCCTGTTATGCTTAGTAGAGCAGAAGATTATAAGAATAGTGCATAGATCGTTATCTTCGTGGCGACGGAAGGTTGAATAGCCACGCACTACTATGTAAGAGAAGTTGGGAGGTTCTAAATTTGGATTAACACAAAGCTTAAATATAATTAAATAAGAGTATTAATAAGCTTAAATTAAATTTAAATGAAAAATGATGAATCGAAGTTAAACCTGTTCACAAAAAAATTCTAAAGGACTTTAAATAAGAATGAGTCTGTAATCTTCTTAGTGATCACGAGCCAAGTTTCATTGAAACTTAACTAGCTCAATTAGCAATGAATTAGATGCCTAATAAATAAATATTAATTTAAATAATTGAACAAGATCTAAAATGCCAAATGCCACCGGATTCGCAACACTTTGTACAAGTGAATAAAATGCGTTAATTAAGGCATTCATACACCTGCATGTGCTCAGGTATAAAGATTTTAAGTGCAAATTTTAATGTCTAAAAAGGCTGCGCAGGCTAAATTAGAATCAATTAAATATTAATCTGAAAAATCTAATAAAATATTAGATTAATCTATAACATGTTCTACGATATCGGATCTGCAACTCCTCATACAAGCAAATAAAAGACGTTGGCTTAAATTCTAAATAGACTTCAAATATATTAATTTTGCATAAATTATGGAGCAACTATCACTCAATTCAAGTCTTGAGCTTATCATTTGAAAAAGATGAATTCTTGTACAAAATATAAAACAATATTCAATATAATTTGATATTTTTAAATTAGGACAAGTATTCTAAATAAGCACCGTATTGGGCTATGTTGAATCTTTAGCGTGTCGAGGATCTTCTTGAGGTTGATTTCGATTGAATTTGGGTTGGGTTAACAAAATCTAATGATATTTATTATAGCTTTCACAGTTGAGAAAATCTTTGGCTAATTTTATCATTTGATAAGATAACGTATCTCCAACTTCTCCTAATGGCAGGTTGATTGAAAATATCAAGAGAAATTGCTTATTATCAAAATATTTAAGATATTATATTCAATATTACCAATTCAAAATCTTCAATATGAATGAATTTACGATCATCATTATTAAATTGATAGATTAGTAAGATCTAAAATAATAAATTAAACGATTTAAACAATATCGAATACTATCTTTGAATCTTTTGGTAATGAGGATCTTTGCCGGGTTGATTCGGTTTAGTCTTAATATTGTTACAGTTAACAAAATCTATCGTAAAAATTTCAACTTAGTAAAATATTTGAAAATTTCATTGAATGATAGATCGATCATACTGTTGGGGTAAATAAAGTCAAGATCTAAAGTTCTTAAATATATTTGATTCAATTAATTAACTATGATAAGTTGAGTTGATTGAAGATATCAACTAGAGAATGTATTATCAAAATATTTAAGATATTATATTCAAATTCAAAATCCTCAAAATATAAATTTGGTTCGATCCTTTATTATTAAATTGATAGAATTAGATAAAATAATAAATTAAATGATTTAAACACGCATGGGGCGAATTATCTTTGAATCTTAAATTTAGTGTCAGGATCTTTGTGGTTGATTCACTTAGGGGCGGGTCCGGGTTAACAAAATCTAAAAAAAATATATTATAAAAATTTCAACTCAGTAAAATATTTGAAAGCATTGTTAGGTAATAGTAGATCGATCATACATTAGCTAAACAGAGTTGCGATCTAAAGCTCTTAAATATATTCAAATTAATCAATATTTCAAATCAAATTAATTGAGTGTCACTCTAAAAATAAAATGAAATGAAATTTAAAAAATTAAATCCATAATTGTTTGTTTGAATGTGACAAATTAAGAAAACTTCGAATGAGCGAAAAAATCAATCATAACTATATTTATTCTCAAATAATCTCATGGAAGGGCGTGTGTCTTACTGCGTGAGTAGGTTATGATGCGATTCACGACCGAGTCCCGATGGGTGGTTCTTTAAAATGGAGCATTATATTACTGTCATGGCTTTCTCCAATAGCTTTTTGTAATAGATATCTTAATGGGCAAAAGCCCTGTTAGCTAAAATGACTTAAACTTGTCTCCTTGATAAACACCATCTTAGGTATAAGGATTTCTTGGACAACGTTAACTTCGTTGTTGCTTTCGAGGATCCTTGATCGGTCATTACTCTCGATTAAGTAGGTATGTGACAGGGATGGAGAATTGAGATCCAGATCGGTCTGTTCCAACCATCCACTTTAAGTTAAATATAATGAATTTCATAAATCTAAATTTTAAAACTCACATCTTCTTATAAGTATCTTTCGATAACGACTTGTCGAAAGTTCTCTCGGCATTGAGAGATTAATTATATAGGCTTTACTATAAGAAACACAGGAACTAGATCTAAAGTCCTCACCAAATTGAGGCGAAATCTGGGTAGTGTCTTTATCTACTATTCCATCTACATTTCTCTTTAAATCTTTCTCTTCATCGGTCGATGGTGAATTTTGAGCCACAGTTGCAACAGAAGAGTCAAGATTGGAAGAAAGATGAGGGCTACCATTGCCGTGCCTCACTTCACTTTCTCCGAGGGCGGAGCGGAAGGCAGAGAAAGGCAAGGGTTTTGACGTAATCCATTTGGTCGAGGAGGGTTTGGGTAGAAGAAGGATGAGGAGGGTTGTCGTAGTATTAACCTCGAGATTCACTAAGTGGAAAAGGAAGAAGCAGCGCGAAGAGAGAAGAGGATGAGAGGGAGGCTATAGAGATAGAAGGAAAACGAAGGAGAGTGAAATATTGAATAGGATTTACAAGACTCAACAAAAAAAAAAAGGGAGATTTACATGCATACCACAAAATCTTATGTATTTCAATATCAAACATATAAACTTCAATTTTAACATATATAATATCCCAATCTTCAATATCATATTAAAAATATCATTATTGCTTACTTTTTAAAAGTGAAATATACATTTTTAAACATAAAAAAATGTTAGATAATTAAATATCTAATTTTAGGTGTTAGATATATAAATACATAAGAATTATATGGTATATATATAAATCTTCCAAAAAAAAACATTTTTTGTGTAAGAAAACAAGGGAGAGTTGGAAAATATGTTTTTTTTAGTAATTTAGTCAGTTCCATTTATTTTTGGATGAATTATAATATAAATGATTTTAATAATAAAGTGAAATATCTTTAAATTAAATAATATTTATTAAAAAGAGTATTAAATAATATTTGTTAAAATTTATAATTTTAACATGTAGAAGAAATAATATTTATGTTTATTAGTTTATCACCTATTTATTCACAGTTTATGAAACCTTATTAATTTATCATTTGTATGTAAATTCCCCTATTCTAATTCCATTTTTTCATTTGATCGGATTTAAAAAAAGTAAAAATCAAATCAATAATAAAAAAATGATTGAAAGCCAAAATTACAAGCAATTATGAAAAAAATTAACCAAATAAGATTGGTTTCTTCCAAAGCAAAAATATTCTCACCTGTGGATCAATTCTTCTTCAAATTCCAGAATTTGCCCACAAAATTTAAAAAAACTTTCCTTTGGCCGCCTTTCAGAATACTCCCCGGGCTTCTTAATTCTTTAATCGACGTTTCTCAGCTAGACAACTCTATAATTTGAATCTTTCGCTGCTTCTTAGCATTTTCTGCTCTTTGATATCCTTCATGAAGCTTGCTCTTCGTGATCTCCAGCTTTGACGCATGTGAAACTTCTTCAGGCTGCTTTCTCTTCACTCCTGCAAAAAAATGGCTGCTTGGTTTTTGTTCCGGAGTCCGATTTGGAGAGCAGCCAAGTGCTCCAGAATCTGTTGCAAATGATTTGTTCGTCTTGTCAACAGAATCTATTACAGTGCTTTGAGTAGCAGCAGTTGTAGATTTAACCCATTCGTTCATTAACACTCTCCATCTTATATATATATAAGATTAATTAAAAAAATATTTAGATTATTAATGCCATAAATATCATTTTCTAAAACATGTTTTCTACTTACAAAAACATCGAATGAGCCTTAACCTTAAGAAGAAATAAAATAATGAAAAACAATAGAATTCATGTTACAAGTGTAATTCTATAATAATATTGCACAGTAATTCAACAAAGTCATAGAATTCCATACAGTTATAAGTTACCTACAGCAGTTTCTTTCCTTGGTAACAGTGCTTGAACAAAAGAAACTGGCCATCATCTTCTTCGAAGTGAAATCCACAGCTTTATTTCGCAACAAAATGATTCATCTTGTCCTTATATTCTCCCAAGCGGCGACTCATGAGCGTAATCTTCAACCAACCAGAGCCCAGAATCACGGAAACGTTTAATCTTCTTTTCAAAGCCAGTAATATAATTATTGTGGATGATCACATGTTTCCCTTGAGTTGCCTTGACCCATGTTTCATTTCTGAAGTACAGGCCTCCTGATGGGAAAGCAACCTGAGGCAACAAATACATATCCACCTGCAAGGGTTCATCGAAGTTTATAAAGCCCTGAATAAGTTTAACAGAAGCATCGACTATGGAGAAATTGATCATATTTAGATGTACATTTGGAGACAAGTTCAGACCATGAAAACCAAGATGCTTGAAGGCCTAAACTTTCCATCCAAAATTCAGTTAAAATGAAAAATAATATATTAATAATGACAACCAATATTTTTTCCAAATTTAGTAAAATTTCACATTAATTTTATAACTAATTCTTGCAAAATACCATGTTCTCCTAACATATGAGTTTTTATATAATAGATATCTGTGTTTGTATTCATAAAATATGTCAACCTATTGGGCGGCTTTTTATGCCCAAATGTCCACCTCGACATCACAAGCTAATCGTGTAGAGTGAAGATGAAGAAAAATACTAGTTATAACCCCATAACTAAATAATTAATAATTGTAATATCCCCATAGTTCCCCTAGCATATTATGTTTTATTAGGAATTTCATATTTATATAATATATATCCATGTATAGATGAATCCTTTAAATCATTGTATTAATGTTAGGCGTTCCACAGGCGGCACTACGCTGAATAGAGTGAAAAATAATGCTAGACGCATTGCGACCGGTCGATGTTAAATGTAAGGGTTCCATTATGGATGGATGCGGGTAAAGAAGTTAGTCCATAAAACTAGAATTAGGTTATGATCTTGGAATATAGGTACTCTTACGGTAAATTAATGGAATTAATAGATTATAGTTAATAGAAAGATAAATATTTTAAGTATTCATAAAGGTTGGAGAGAAGGCAAGGAGATTAATAGTTTAGGTTTTAAACTTTGGTATTGAGTGAAAATCAAATTAGAAATGGTGTATGCGTGATTATAGATAAAGTTTGAAGGATAATGTTATAAATATTAATAGATGTGGAGATAGAATTATACTTTAAAGATTATTGATCTTAAGATTATCAATGTTATAAGTGTCTATACTCCTCAAGTAGGTTTGAGTAAGCGTAAAAGAAAATTTTGGAATGAATTAGATTAATACAAAAGATACCTTGAAGAAAAAAAAATATTTATTGGAGGAGATTTAAATGACATGTTGGTAGAGTGGTAGAAGATTTTAAAATATTATAGTAGTTATGGATTTGGGTGGTAATAAAGAAGGTAAAATATATTATATTTTCTTTTATGATTTTGTAGTTCTTACTTTATTTAAGAAAAGAGATAGAACATATTATTACTTATAAAAATGGATCTAATAAAACAATTGATTATTTTGATAAGAAAAATAGATCGTTTAGATTGTAAAGATTGTAAGTCATTTAGTGAAAATCTAAGTACCAACATCGATTATTAGTTTTAGATTTTAAGATGAAATATTGTGAGAAAAAATAATATTATTGTCACAGAATTAGATGGGGACACAAAAAATAAATAAAATATTTTAAGAGCTACTGAGATTAGAATTTGGGATGTTCATGAAGCTAACATTATGTGGGAAAAATAACAGTGAAATTAAGATTCTAAAGATGTGCTTGGAAAATCAAAAGGAAAAGTTTTTTAATAATATAGTTGGTGGAGTGAGTGTGCGAAAAGATAAAAAATAAGAAGTATTGTTATAAAATTTGGTTTAGATGTAAAACTCAAGAATTGGAAAGATATAAAGTGGCGTAGAGATTAAGAAAAAGTATATGATCTGAAAAATTTATTTTAGTGATTTATCTGATAGATTAGATCTACAAAGAAGGTAGATGTATGTATAAGTTAACCAACCAAAGAGATAGGAGAAAGACATAATTCAGTGAGGTGTATTAAGAATGAAAATAATAAAATACTTTTTTAGAAAAGAATATTGAAAATAGGTGGATGAGGTATTTTGATAAACTTTTCAATGAAGATCTGAAAGTCGATTGATTTTACTTAATACTAAAACAAAAATAGAATTTCATTTTATCGTCAGATTAGTAAATCTAAAGTTAGTGAAGCTTTAAAGAAAATGAAATGTGAAAGCAAGGAGGATAATATTCCAATAGAAATGTGGAAATGTTTAGGAGATCAAGGAATTTCTTGGCTTACAAATCTTTTAATGTCATTTTAAAGACTAAAAGATGTCGATGAGTGGAGAAAGAGTTTGTTGGTTCTATATTTAAGAATAAAGGTGATGCAGAGTGTGTAAATTATAGAATTAAGTTAATGTGCCCATTAAAATTATGAGAGAGTAATTGAGCATAGGTTACAATGTGATACAGAAGGTTCTCACAATTAGTTTGGTTTCATGCCAGGTAGATCTACTATGGATGTTATACATTTGTTAAGGGATTTGATGGAGAAGCATAGAGACAATTAGAAGGATCTACATATGATATTTATTAATTTAGAGAAAGCTTATGATAAAGTTTCAAGAGATGTTCTTTGGAGAGTTAGAGCAAAGGAGTTAATATTGGTTATATGCAAGTCATTAAGGATATGTATACTAGAACTATTGTGTCCAAACACAAGGAGGATTGACAAAATATTTTCTTATTTGGTTGGATTACATCAAGGATCCTTTAAGGCCTTATCTTTTTTTATTTTAGTTATGAATGTTCTTAGGCATTTACAAGAAGATGTACCTTGGTGTATGCTTTTCTTGATGACATTCTTCTTGTTGATAAGACTAGAGAGGGAGTCCAACAAAACTTGAATTATGGAGGTCAACTCTAGAGTCTAAAGGTTTTCGTTTAAGTAGATCTAAAACTAAATATATGGAGTGTAATTTTAGTTGTAGAAGTTATAGTGGTAGTATTGTGACATTAGGTGAACAAGTCATTAGCGTTTCAGATATTTAGGCTCTATTGTTCAAAATGATGGTGAAATAGATGGAGATGTTATTAGTAGAATTCAAGTTGGATGGTTGAAGTGGAGGAATGCATCTGGTTTATTATGTGATAGAAAAGTTTCACTTAAACTTAAGGGAAAATTTTATAAGATGGTGGTAAGACCTGCAATGACTTATGGTGCAGAATGTTGTATAAAAGAAAACATAAGACTAAGTTAAGTGTTCTGAGAGATGAGGATGCTTAGGTGGATGGTGGCTTTACTCTAGAGATAGAATGCAAAATGAGTATATTAGGAAAAAGTTGGAGTAGCTCAGGTGGTAGATAAGATTAGGGAGAGTGCATATGATTTGGCCACATAAAGCGTCTGGTCCAGATGACAGATTAGGAGTAGATGCATTAAATTTGCCTTATGTTAAGAAAGGTAGAGGTAGACTAAAAGACTTGGTTAAGATGTATAAAAAATGATCTTAGTATACTTGATTTAAATGAGAATTTGACACATAATAGGACACAATGGAGACGAAGGATTCATGTAGCCGACCCCACCTAGTGGGATTAAGGCTTGTTGTTGTTGTTGTTGTTGTTGTATATATTTATAAAATATTTTATACTACTAAGCTTTCCCAATGGTCAACCTCATGCATTACAAACCAATCATGTAGAGTGAAGTGAAAGAAATATACTAGTAATAACCACATAATAGAATAAATCTAAGTACAATGGCTACCTAGTTTAATTCATATTTAGCAATGAAAGCTCAACACACTATGTATAAGCTAAGACCCACTCTCTCTCACTCTCTCCATAGAAATATATATATAATGCTTGTGTATATCATATAAGTAACAAAAGATAGTCATCATCCAAGATATAAGCAAATACTGGTGTCATCATCAAACAATACTTAAAATTTATTAACTAAATAAAATAATTTAAAAAAGGCACCAAATTAGATACCTGGCCAGATGTTTTGTTCAAAGCCCAGTTAAAAGCAGGCTGGTCATTTGACCTGCTCTTTTTAGACCATGGCTGAAGTTGAAGTTCTTCAATCCATTTCATCAGCACAGCTTTCGCCCCATCTGTTGGACGGAGGAAGATCATGCAGCTACAAATATATGTTCTTCCTTTCTTCCCAGGTTGTGGCAATCTATGAGGGTGATTCAAAGGCTTCACCTTTTGGTTGTGAAAATTAAGAAAATTTAGGACTTGCCTCATTATTAATACCTCACAAGAAAACAAACCACTTCCAACTTAGCTAACATTAAAAAATGAAATGAAGTTAATTCAATGCTTTCTTCATCAACTTTGGCATTTTGAAATGAAGAGAGAACACAAAATATCTCAACAAGTATCAAATTTTCACATCTTCTACAGACCATTTAATGGATAATAACAAAAAGGTAAAATCATAATCACCATTGATATCTAAATAACATTGAACCCAAAGAAAAGAATAACTTACAATTGCCATGTCATCAGTGAAGTAAACATCATGATGCCCTTCAAGATAGGGGAAAGGATCAGCCAGCCAAACCATATCCACATCATTATACATCACATTATAACCTAGCTTCAAGATATCCAGTAGGTGTCTTGGCCTCCGAGATGTAAAATTGAAGAAACCCTACTTAACAGCACAAGAACAGTAAGCAAACACAGAAAAAGAAGAACAAGGGTTTCAAGATTCCATTTTGGTTGAATCCAAACCTCGGATCCAAATTTATGGGCGGTCTGGACATCAGGAACAGGAGGGATAAGCACGGCGTGACCAGGCCACTTCTGATTAACCGTGTATAGTGTGGCATAATCCTCGGCAATGACAAGGACTTGATCCTGATGCTTCTGTCTGGAGATGCTGATGAGCCAGTTTTGGAGGAAGGGAAGATAGGGTTGGCTCACCGCACAAACTATAATGATGTTGTTCTTTCCGCCCACAAAGGCCGCAGCTTGAGCAAGAGTGTAGTCCCGCCAATGGGAGGGGGAGGAAGAGGAGAAGGAGAAAAAGGGTGTGATGGGGCGGATCCAGGGGAAGAAAATGCCAAGTAGGAGAATCAGGGAAAGGAGGAGGAAAAGGGCGGAGCGGCCTAAGAGAGAAGATGTACGATGAGGGAAGACAAAGTTAAACGAGGAAGAACGAGGGGAAAGGGGGAATGCGTCGACTAGAGGCTTCTGTTGTTGCTGTCTCTGGTGAAGAGATGAAGGCATGGAGACAGATCTGGCGAAGGGTTTTCAAGATGGGGAGGAGAGGATCTGGAAGCGGACTGAAGAAGGGAAGAATACCATCAAAAGAGAGTAAAAACACATCAGATCTATAATCTATTCAAATCCACGAAGTAGAAACACCATAAAACCATAAAAAAATGGCAACATAAATTAAGGCCAAACCCACTCAAGAAATCCAAAAATAACGAGCCCCAAAACAATTTAGGGGGATTTACATACATACCAATTTAATAGATTGATCAACCGCGCCCAACCGGAAAAATCGCCAATCAACAAACCAAAAGAAAACGATCAGAAACCATCAAACAAACACCAACCCTTCCACCACCAACCACATCGAACTCAATTGAAAGGCAAATTCAAAGAAAATCGATAAAATATGTTTCTCAAAGTTCAGATCGCGACCTCAAAGAAAATCGACCAGAAGATGGCAGTCGCCAACCAGCGCGTTCTACCAGGCAACAGAAAGGGAAAAACCGCAGAAGGGAAAAATAAAATCTCCGAAGAGAAAAACGGATGAAGGAAGAGAGCAGAATTCGAATCAGGGGATGAGTAATGATGAAGAAAGCGATGCCCCGTATCTCTGTCGCGTTTGAAGCACTGAGTGCCGATGGTTCCGGATTCTCTCCTAAATGGTCGATTATTTATTTTTTATTTGAGAAATTTACATAAACAGTCATTATATTTTTTCTATATTTATAAAAAAATCACTTTTAATCTTAAATTTTAAAATTAATTTTAAAACATTGAAATTCATAACAAAAGATCAATTAATATTTTTCATTTTTATAAATTTCCTAATGATTTGATCTTGCCACATGCAAATATATGAAGCCTATAGTTTTAAAAAAAAAGGAAGAGGGGTTAAATTGTAAATACACATGTATTAATGGTTGATTTGTAAATTTTTTTATTTTGAAAGATTTACCTACATATCACACAAATCTTATATATTTACATATTTAATAACTAAAGTTAGATATTTATATATCTAACACTTTCTAGTGCTTTTAAAATGTGCATTTCACTTTAAGAAAAGAGTGATGAAGATATTTTTAACGCGATATTGAAGATTGGGGTGTTATATATGAAATTTTAAGTTTAAATTTTAAATATATAAATGCATAATAATTGTTATGTAAATCCCCCTTATATTTTTAAGAAAAAGTAGAGGGTATAGCTCAATGGGAGATTTACATAGATAACACTTAAAATACTTTTATTCATATGTGCAACACCTAAGAGATTATACTTATAAATCTAGCACCTAATATTTTATTAGAATCTCAAAAATACCACTCTGTTTATTTGTGTTGTCTTCCTCCTAAAGACAACCTTCCAACTCATACATAGGGAAAAATTGTGCACAGTAGCTCCAAAGATCCTCTTCGATTATGTCTTTCATAACCCTTGCATCAACCTCTCACTGTGTGCCAAAACTTCTTCCCTAGTGAGATGGCCTGATTGTTTGCAATTCACTTTTAGAAAAATGAGTGATGATGATATTTTTAATGTGATATTGAAGATTGAGGTATTATATATGTAAAAAATATAAGTTTAAGTGTTAAATATATAAATGCATAAGAATTGGCTTCGTTCAGTTGCATTGCTTAATTAGTAGAAGAAAATCATACTTTTCTAAGTATAACCTCTAAGAATGATTACATAGATAACACTTAAAATACTTTTATTTATATGTGCAACACCTAAGAGATTATATTTATATATCTGACACCTAATATGTTATTAGAAGCTAAAAAATACCAGTATTTATTTTTGTCGTCTTCCTCCTTGAGACAACCTTCCAACTCATACATGGGGAAAAATTTGCGCATAGTAGCTCCCAAGATCCTCTTCGATCATGTCATCCCTAACCCTTGCAGTGACCTCTCACTGTGTGCAAAAACTTCTTCCCTAGTGAGAAGGCCTGCTTTTTTGCAGAAGCTCTTGACTCCCTCTTCTCCTTCATCTTCTCAATCCTGATTCTATGTAGCAAACTTTTTTCCTCTCCCCCCACTTCCCTCTTTTTCTAAATTTCAGCCTTTGTTGTAATCTTATAAACCCTAGCTGAAAGTATGTGAAGCATTATCACGTAGTTGTTTCCTTCCTCTTTTTGATTCATTTCATAAGAAATTAGTAGAAAAATCTTTCCTACTAGAAAAAAATTTGAATGAACTCACAAAATTGAGTCTAATGAAGACTTCATAAGCTTAATTAATGAACTCAAAAAATCTAAAGCATTGTCGAGTAGTTTTCTTCCTTTTATTTGTTTTTTGATATGATGTCATTGATAGATATTTGATTTCTAAACAAAAAGGAGGACACTGTGTGTACATTAATTAAATAATGGAGATAGTGGTGACCACATTTTATAATTATTTAGCTTTTATTTTAGTTTAGTTGTTGAAATATGCATTAATGAACTCAAGAGCAAAACGATGGCCATATATATATATATATTATATATATATAGATTATTAATGCCATAAAAAATTACATGGCATATGTCAGAAATTAAAATAGAAAATAGGATGATGTTAGACTGAGAGTATCACATCTTAAATTATGATTGCTTTCATGGCCTCAATAAAATAAAGGGGCATTCTCATACATAGCACACAATTCTTATATATTTATATATCTAACACCTAAAATTTAATATCACATAAAACAGAAAACCATTGAGAGGGCACATTTTTAAGTGTTATATTTTCTCCCCATTTTAAAATGTATAAAGACAAGTGTCTTAGGGTTTGTGGTGTCTTTTGGAATTTAAATTTGTAATGCACCTAATAAGGAAAATGCCTAATGCAATTTAGCTCACAATTAAAAGTTAATTAAGCTAAGAGATTTAGCTTAAGTAATTTCAAAAACACCCTTTCACACATGTGAATTGGGTTTTGATTTTCTTAATTGAACTTAAGCTATTAAATACCTAAGCATCTGCTCAAAGTAGATTAATTAAGTTATGGAACTTTTTAGAATTTTAAGAAATTAATTAAGGGGATAATTAATGAATTAACCTTTAATTAAGAGGAGATTAAGGAGAGAAGAGGGGGTTTAGGGAATAGCTTAGGGGAAATGCCCCAAAAATATTTTATAAACCTCCTGCTTACTAGATCTGACCTTAATCAACTCTAATCATAGCTTAAAATCACTAATCATATCCTAATTATGCTTAATTACATAAGGATGGTAATTAAGGAAACCATATGCAATTCTTCTCATCAAGCCTTCAACAAATCCCAAGAAAATTAGGAGAGATAGAAGTCATCCCCTAAAACTTACCCAAACAATTTGGGATTAATCATAGGCTTAATTAAAAAGTAATTAGCAAAATAAACTTTCAATAAAACCCAAATTTAGAAAAAAAACAAGCATAATGTAAAACTCATCAAAATTAATTTTAAAATATTCTAGGTTTAATTATCTATCCATAGGATTTTATTTCACATTTTTCTGAATTTTCTAGCAAGAGTTATGAATTTTGGAAGATCTCTAAGTGAATTAGGAAATAATTAAAGCATTTTATTAATCCTAATTAATCCACATGCGATGCGTGTGGCGGTCGGTGCTTTACATGCGTCATTTGTGATCAAATTGATGGGGTGGCGGCGCTTTAATCTCTTCATCACAAAGATCGATGGCCATGGGATCTCCGCATTTTAAAAATAAAAGGATTTCTAACGTGCAAAATTATCTCAGTCCATCAAATGTGCGGATGGAAGGCGAGATCATCCAAGTTCTTCCCTTGATCAATAGAGACCGTGATCAAGGGGAAGATCCAAGCTCGATCTAGCATGGATTCCAATCAAACTCAACCCACACCATCTAAAGATAGAGAGCGGCAAATCCAATGGTCAAAAATTGATGGGGTGAAAATTTCTTTCATAAAACTCCACACCACATTGAGTTTAATGCCCGGAAAATCCCATACCTCGTCGGAGGTGATCACTGGCGCTCGATTCCCTTGGAGCAGCTTCGTCAGGTTGAGACGAAGCCTTGTTGAGAGTATGAGCACTTGAGGTTGAGTGGATTAAAGTATGGACCAACTCCTCCTTAGGTAGCTTGCGGCTTTGATCAAATTGGATCCTTCCTTGCTGTGAGAACTCCAATAGAAGCTTAGGTGCACTCGACTTAGCTCCTTGATGAAGTGTGTAAGAGCAATTGGAAGGAAATTGAGTGAGGAAGAAATTGAGAATGGATTGAGCTCCCTATTTTTGCAGTGCAAAATCGAGAATCTCAAGTTTGATTTCACTCTAGAGCTTGAGGAGAGGCGAGGATTGCTTGCTTTCTTAGGTTCAATCGAATTGGTGAGTCATGAATTTGAGTTTGTTTTGGGGGAGTATATCTCCCCCTTGAAGGATCAGATGATTGGCAATGGACATGCCATTTTGATCTAATTGATCATATTGAAGAGTTTGTTTTGACTATTTTAAGTGTGCACATGGTCGGTTTGATCCAAGGAGTGGATTACCAACCTCCCATGTGCCTTAATTTGAGCTTGAGAATGAGTTTGAATTTTCAATTTTTGACCATAGGGTTGGGTTTGGTCTAGGGACCAAATGGGCATTGACCCATTGTGCACCATCATCACTAAGTCCCCTTGAGCTTTTAGGAAAGCCTCAAGTGAATGTGAAGAGGGTATGGCCAAATTACCCATGGGTTAAGCCAAAATTTATTCTATGGCCTAGGGGTAGGATGGTCATTTTTCGACTTTGGACATGTTGGGTATGTGAAGAAACTAGGTTTGGCTAAGCTTCATGAGATTTGGAATTCATTTGATAGGGTTTGGCTCATGTTGACCCATTTAGGTCAAAATGGGTCAACTTGGGTCAAGTTGACCAATAGGTCAAATTGACCAATAGGTCAAATTGGGTCAAACCAAGGGTTGGGTCAAGTTCATATGACCATTTGAAATGATATTTTGGTGTCTTTGGTTTGGTTCAATTTGGATTAGTTTTGGATTTGGCTCATATGACTTCATTTAGGTCAAATGGGTCAATTTGACCCATTTGACTTATTTGAGGTAGGTCAAGGGTAGGTTTAGGTTAGGTTAGTAATATGGAGTAGATTGATATCTTTGTTTCCAATCAATTTGGGTTAAGTTCAAATTTGGCTCAACATGACCCCTTGAGGTCATGTTGGGTCTAAGGTCAATTGGGCTAGGTAGGATCTAGTTGGCCAATTGAGGCTTTGATCAAGTTCCACAAGTGATTTGGAATGGACTTGACCCATTGGTTTGGATCAATTTGGCTTAGATCAAGTTTTGACATTTTGCCCTTTAGGTCAAAATGGGTCAACTTAGTCAAGTGGCCAATTGGGTTAGGCTCAAATGTTGGCTTGGTCAAGTTCAAACATAAGTCATGAGTGAACTTAGATCAATGGTTTTAATCAATTTGGCCTATGGTGGGGAATGTTAGGTTTCATTTTGGTAGTGTTGACTTGGTCAACCCTTAGGTTTGACTCAATTTGATTGATTGATCATCCCATAATGATTGTTGATCATGATGAGAGGGATATATGAGTTTGGTTCAATCCAATTTGGGTAGGATCAAAATTTGGCTCATAAGGATACTTTAGGTCATTTTGGGTCAAATGACTTAGTCAAATCTTAATTTGAAGTTGGTTGATCTTGTATATGAACTCATGATTGAAATTTAAATCCATTTACAAGTGGTTTGAAGTTAAATGGGTTTAGATTCATTTGATAATTTCATATTCAAAGGAAGAATATGAAAGGGTTTTGGCTTTAATTTTGACTTAGGTATTGGTTGTTTGATTGAAGTTTGGATTTATATATGAGCTCATGATTGTAGAGTTGGTTGGATCATGAAAGAAAATCAAGAGTTTGGCTTGATTTGAAATTGATTTGACTAAGTTCATGATTTTGACTTGAAAGACTTAGATTGGATTTTGAGTTGATTTGAGTTTGATTTTTGGGATTGGTTTTGATTGTTTGAATTTATACTTCATTTATAAATGAGAATATAAATTGATCATGAGAAAAATTCAAGAATTTGAAGTGGTTTAATCATGATTTGGGCTAAGTCCATTAAGAAGGATTTAAGGGACTTAGGAAAATTTTGGAGTTTAGAGTTTGAATTTTTGCCTTTGATTTGATTGATTTATATTTATATTTCATTTTTATATGTGAATATAAGTAAGAAAATAATTGATTTATGAGAAAATCCCATGAATTTTAATTGATTTGATCAAGGTTTAGGCTAAGTCCATTAATGAAAAAATAAAGGACTTAAAGGAAATTTTAAATTGAGAATTTAATTTGAGGGTTTGATTTGATTTATTTATATTTATATTTCATTTATATATGTGAATATAAATGAGAATATAAATGAGTTTTGAGAAAATCTCATGAGTTTGAATTGATTTGATCAAGGTTTAGGCTAAGCCCATTAATGGAAAATTAAGGGACTTGAGGAGAATTTCAAGGATTTTAAATTTGGAATTTAATTTTCACCTTTGATTTAATTGATTGATATTTATATTTCATTTAAATATGTGAATATAAAAGAGAATATAAATGAGTTTTAAGAAAATCCCAAGGATTTGAACTGATTTAGATCATGATGAGGCTAGGTCTTTAAGGGAAAACTTAAAGCACTTAAGAAAATTTCATGATTTGATTTGAAATTTTAAGTTTGATTTGATGGGTTTGTATTTATATTTCATTTATATATGTGAATATAAATGAGAATATAAATGAGTTAAGAGAAAATCTCAAAGATTTGAATTAGTTTAGATCATGATTTTGGTTAAGTCCTTAAGGGAAGATTAAGGACTTAGGCAAAATTTGGACTTAGGAATTTTTGATAGATTTTGATCATGGGTTTCAATCATATAGAGTTGATTTAGATTAGGAGAAAATCAATTAAGATTGATTTGGAGTTTTACTTGGAGGAAGGAAGGTGAGGAAAGGTTTAAGCTAAGGGTAGAAAAATTTTCCTAGCACCCCTAAGGCATGACCTATTCCTATGGCTAACTCTTCTAAGTCTTCTAGGGCTAGGAGAGTATCCACCTAATCACTAGATATGTATTAAGACTAAGGAACTCCTAAAGTCTAAGAGGAACCCTATATCTAAGATGGAGGGGTTGAGAGCTCATTCTAAAAATGAGGGCAACAAAGGGCGCCCAATAGGTGTGGCGTGACTGACAAGGAACACCGCACGTATTAGTGTTGACCTAAATGATTAACAATAGTGAGAGATCACAAGCACTAACAAAAATAATCTATCCTTAACCCAAGAAAAAGAAAGAATCCATAGCTTAGTGCAATGTGGCTCTACTTATGTTTATGACAAAAGAGAGAGGGAAAAATTCACTAAGGGATACAGTGTGAACCTTCAACTAGGGAAGCAGATTCAAGTCATCCACAAGGAGATGAAAGGTTTGATTTGATTCTCACTGAGGAGAAAAAGATCTGATTGGTTCTATTGAGGAAGATGGTTGAATTTGTTTCAACTTTTGTTGGGTTTGAATTTTGAGATGAACCTGGTTTGCATAAACTAAGGATGGCCATGGGGCTAAGACCCAACTGATTTACCACCTAAAGGGAGTCTACTAAACACATAGTAGGACTAACCAAAGGAAAATGTCCTTTCGATATGTATACTAGAAAGAAAGCTAGTAATTTACATCCTCCAAAGTGAGATAAGCTAATTAATCAATTGGCAAGATAATAGATTGAAACCCAACCTAAGGCTGACTATTGAGTGAATGTCGTTGGGGGACTTAGATCAACTCAAAGATAGTCAAGATTGATTTCATTTTTCAAATTTGTTTATTTTGATGGATTTCATCGATTTACGATGGATCAAACTGAGAAGGAACTTATAGAAGCCTAGACCTATCTCAGATTTACTGAACCAAAGGGAGTAGCTTCCTGTCCGATGGGAGAACTATCCGACCAAAAGAGTGTCTTTCAGTTTACAATGATCAATTGAAGGGAAGAAAGCTCGAGTACTCACATCTTACACTATAAAAGACCACTAGGGTGATCAGTTTCTTTGGGCAATAAATCAAACCCGACAGGTTGCCTGTTCAACAATCATGCTGGAAAAGAATGTCTTATACCTTTCAAAGCAATGACTGTCGGGTAACCGCTTATGGAAAATAGATTGAACCTCCCTGGGTGACTATAGAGTGAGTACCACTGGGATTTATCTCAACTTCAAGCAATTCCTATAGGGAGTTCTCACTCTAAAGATAGGATGCCTGCTTGAGAAAATGAGCCCTTTGAGGGCTAAAATTTCTAATCCACAAACGAATTAATTTTTGTTTATTTTAGTTATTTTAGTTTATTTTAATGTGGACCCTATTAGTTTGTGAGGAATCAAATTAAGAAGGAGCTTATATTAGCCTAGACCTATATCAGATTTATTGAACCAAGGAGAATGCATCCAGAACAAACCTCCAACCACGGGTGGCTACTAGGAAAGGGGAACTCAATCCAAAAAAGTAACCTGTAGTGTCTAAATGGAGTCACAAAGGACTTGATCCAAATAGAGTCCCACGGGGATGGGGTAAGGGCTTAATCCAACACTAGAAGATGACATGGCTAGTCATAAATTCCAATAGGTATTCGTGTCCAACTCAAGGAGAAAGCATGGTGGTGTACTCATGAGTCACTCAAGATAAAGAATATCAACCAACCTAGGTGGGTGCAAACAATCGCCTCTAGGAAGAAAGCTCGGGACTCACATCTTCCTATGAGAATATGGGATAGTCTCTTCGCTACGTGCTATCCGACCTGGGTGACTACCGAGTGAATGCCACTGGGACTTATATCAACTCAAAAGTAGTCAAGAGGAAAGGAGCCTCTGGGACTTATCCTAAACCTCAAATATACTCAACCTAGTTAAAACATGTGGGTTCAAGAAGAAAGCGGGACTCACATCTTCTTAAACAAAGTCAACATGAGGTAGCTTACTGTGAAGACTACCATACTAACAAGGCGCTTGTTGGATTACAATGATCAAGTTAGGAAGAAAGTGCGGGGACTCACATCCTCCAACAAATGACCACTGGGGTGACATACTAGTGAGGTAGCATGTAGACCCGACCTAGAGCAGCTATTGAGTGAGTGTCATAGGGGGCTTGCTCCCACATCAAAATAGCTCGAGAAAAAAGATTTATGTTTGTTGTATGCATGTGTTAAAAGGAATTGGATGCTTCTGGGGGACTCTTACACCTACCTTAAAACATAGGGGTTTGAAAATGATGCTGATGGAAATAAAGATTCCCACTAAGAAAGGATGTCGCTTTCTTCACACCTAACTTAGTTATGCTAATCAAATAGGATGCCTCTGTTCTCTTACACCTATTCTAATAATAGATTGTGTTCGTGTTGTGAAAGAGGACTAAAATGCCACTTGGGGACTCTTACACCTACCTTAAACATGTCACGTTGGATTCACAAGACAAGCAAACAACACTTCGAAAGAAGAAAAGATTTGATGAATGGAATTAGATTTTTTTTTTTTTATTAATGATTATTTTTGAACATGATTTATTTCATGGGTAATATTTCATTAGATAGAGCCCATTAATTGGAAGCATCGGTGTTCCCCTTTACAATCAATAAGTCGATAAGATCCTCTTGGTAGGCCTTCTCATGACATAGTTTTGTAGATCTGGGCAAAAAAGTCTGGGGCATACCTTCTTATGGGAACTTGAAAATCATTTTGAATTTGTACAACTCAAGGTTTTGGCATGCCCCATAGGTGACTTTCCTCCAAACCTTCGAGCTCTTCTAACCGTAACTTTGCATTCTACTCTGTAGTGATCTTGTTACCCAATGCTATCCTTAGTGATGGGAGTTGAACTTCTAAAGGAAGAATGGCGCACCCATACACTAAGGAAAAAATGATTAAGTGATAGTGTAGTAGCCCACAAGGCTTCAACCAACTACTCATTCCATTATCATTGTCATCAAGAGTCTTCGATATCGGATGAGAGTTTTGTTGAATGCTTCGCTAAACCATTAGCTCTAGTAGATGGTGGAGTATCTCAATCTATATCATGTCTTCGGTGAAGCTATTGATCTTCATGCTTTTGAATGCAATACCATTATCAGATATAATTCATCAAGGCACCCCGAACCTATATATGATATGGTTCCTAAAAAATTGAAGCACATGAGTTGACCTCTGGGGATGGTTTCACCCACTTGGAAAAGTAGTCGGTGGCAGCTAAGATGAAATGATGCCCCTTGGAAGAAGGAGGATGGATTGGACCTACAATGTCGGCATCCCCAACACTCAAATGGCCATGAAGCCAAAGTAG
The DNA here is from genome assembly GCA_021442155.1 of Cymbidium sinense. Lineage (NCBI taxonomy): Eukaryota > Viridiplantae > Streptophyta > Magnoliopsida > Asparagales > Orchidaceae > Cymbidium > Cymbidium sinense. The sequence continues at coordinate 80,457,758 of CM038222.1, read as the reverse complement.
GGTGTAGAATGTTGGGTGGTTGGTGGAGGACCACACCGTGCACCTGACACTGATGACATATTTTAGCTACATCCATGCAATCAATAATCATAGAAGGCTAATAATATCCTAGTCTTTTGATCTTCATCTTCGGACTAGATTGATGAGTTCTGCATAGACCTGAATGTACCTCAATTACAATGCCACGGGCTTCATGTTTGTCTAAACAATGTAACCACATCTGGTCAAAGGATCATATAAGGTGCCATCAACAAGAGAGAGAGCTCTCTGTTTCACCGATGGGCTTGTGACTTTTCTTGAGGTAGTTTATTTGTTCAAGTAATCTATGAACGCTTCCCAGCTCCTTGTCCATTTTGGAAATGACAACCTCCCCTTCAAGAGAAAGTCTCTCGATGAGTTCAACATCAATAAGAGATAAGACTTGTCTATTTTGGACCCTTATTGAAATGGACTCATCTTCGGACATGCTAAATCTTTGGCAAGCTTGACCAAAACATCTACTCGCGTTTCTCTGGGAACCTTGTAGATGGTGACTTTGGGAATTGGGCCAATACTTCATGGTATACTCATAGTAATGATGAAGCTTGGGTATGAGGACCGTAGGACTGTAATTTGATGACCAACCGAGAATCCCAAAGATGTTGATGCTCTTGACATGTGATGGCTAACTAACCGACAATCAAAGCCTCATACTTCATTATTGGTGTAGGGTTGGAAAGATAGTGAGAATCTCATCACATCATGTTTTAGAGTTAGAAGAACTATTCCTACCTGCCTTTCTCGGGAGAATAGAGATGGTGCTTCACCTTTAAGAAAAGAAGCAACATCAAAATACATCTCCCATCGCGATTGCGCCTCCCTAAGTTCATGATTTGTTCATCGGAGATCTCACTAAGCGGAGAATCAGTAGGAAGTGGGTGTGTTGCTAAGAAATCCTCTAGTGTCTGTCCTTTTATCGCACGAAGGGGTACAAATGTGATATCAAACTGCGAGAGTATTATGGACCAATGAGCCAAAAATCTAAAAAGTGTTGGTCATGTCATGAGGTACTACAATGGATTGGTTCGGGAGATCAAGTTCACCTTTTAAGAAAGCATATAGTGTCGTAACTTTTGAGATGCAAAGATCAAAGCTAGACAATGTTTCTCAATAGGTGGATAGTTTGCTTCAAGAATCGAGATGACGTGAGAAGAGTGCACTTTTCCCCTTCATCGATAAAACAGCCAAGAGAGTCATCCAATGCGCAGTGTAAAGGATGAGTGGCATGCTCAGGGCTAGAACTAGCCCAAGTACTCTTTGATGTCTTTGAAAGCATGTGGCACTTATCATCCCACTTGAACTTGGCATCCTTTTGACAAGTGTTGAGAATGGCTTGCATCTCTGATAAGTTTGAGATAAAGTCTTAGATACATGCCATCCTTGAAAGGATCTAAGTTGAGTTAAACTCTTAGAGGTGGCATTTCTAAGATAGCTTTAATCTTTAGATCTATTTCTATTCCCCGTGTGAATAACAAAGAATTTCAAAGCTACTCAATGCACACTTCGGGATTCATTTTGAGGTTATATTATCTTAACTGCTCAAAAACTACTCTCAAGTCAAAGAGGTAATCTTTCTTTTCTAAACTCTGACTACTAGATCATCAACATAGCACTCAACCTGATGGTGGATGAGTTCATTGAAGATCTGAGTCATGGCCCGTTGGTATGTAGCACCAGCATTTTTAAGGCCGAAAGGCTTGACCCTATAACAGAAGATTCCAATCGGGGTTCAAAAATTAATGTTTCTTTCATCTTCAGAAGATATCTTGATTTTTTTATAGCAAGATGACGCATCCATGAAAGAAAAGACTACAAGAGATGTGGCAATGTCCACCATTAACTCTGGTATAGGAAACTCATCCTTAGGACATGCCTTGTTTAAGCCCCTAAAATCAACGTAAATGCAAATTTGGCCATTCTTCTTCTTAACTAGGACGACACTAGCTAACCAGGTAGGATATTTTTCTTCTGATGAAACCAACATCGATCTTTGACTTAAATGACCTGTTGTTCAATTTCTAATCACATGTGCCTAAGAGCTTGCTTAATAGGGGTAACATTAGGGTCTATTGCTAGCTTGTGGACTGGCACGTTAGGAGATAATTTGGGAATCTCTTCATAACTCCATGTGAAGTAGTCTTTAAACTAAGTTATTTGTTTCTTCTTCATTCAACAATAAACTGATGTATGTTGCAGGATTTTCTTCTATCTCGAGGTTGATTTCTTTAAGTTTGTCGATTATTGAATGAATCTCCTTCAAATTTGGTGGTGCCTCTTTGACTTGGAGATCATCCGGATCATCTTTTTCAACACACATTCTCATAAGAGTTGGGGATGTGTGAGAAGAACCTATCAGATTTCAAACAGTTGGTAACAACTAGGCAATAATCTTCATCATCGACCGGACCCACCGTACCGAATCCTAGTCCTGCTCTTGATTATGCTTTCCTGCTTGTATTGTTCCATAGCTTTTTGAAGTATTATAACTTGTGCTTGGACCATGTGTGAGGAACTAAACCTTTCTGTATAAGATTTTGAACACAAGGTGAGTAAAAGCCAAAAGGTAATTCCATTAATTCTTTAAAAGTATCTTCTTCAAGCTCTACATCAACTTTAGGGCTTGAGGAGGATGATCCTAAAATGAACTTCTTTTACTTCATGTCAGTGGAAGACTTAGAGACTTCCTTAACTACTAAACCTTCAACTTTTGAGATGTAAGTGAGGTAAGAGCTAAGGTTCCCAACCGCTATCGCAGCTAAAACATAAACCAGATTCAAATACTTTGCTTTGCTTGGAGGCCTGGTCTTCCCATTGGATCAAAAGTCACCTCCAATGGAACCCACTGAGAGGTTGGTGTATACTAATCACATTAGACTCATCCTGAGCAGATTCCAAGTCTATGTGAATAGTAGGGTACTCCTATGAACTGGAACACAACCTCTATTGGCTGAAGGCCAACTAGAGGGTCTCCCACCTCTGGAACTGCCTTTATTTCTGCCTTTGCCTCTGCCTGGTGGAGGTTGAACCATCATACTCACATGTACATATGATGGAATGAACCGTGGGTGGAATGTGATATGTTGATCTATTTCTTCTTCAATTTCCCTTTCTTGTATACTTGAACTTTCCTTTTTCTTTTCATTTTTTTATCTTTTCTTTTGCTTCATTTTCTTTTTCTTTTGCATTTGCAATTGAATTTTGTCCAAGTTTATGAGAAAGGGTGTTTTGAGGAAGATAGTAGGTCACATTCTCATAAATCTCAACCTCTTTAACAGAAAATGGCTTTTCATCTCCGTTGACACGGTACTAAATTCCATCTTTTCTGAACTTGATGCACTGATGAAGGGAGGATGGAATGATCTTGTTCTGATGTATCCAAGGCCTACCATGAAAAGAAGTGAATGAAGTATTCGAATCAATGATGTGGAACTTATCTTCAGCCTTCCAGTCACTTATCTCCAAAGGCAACACTGTAGAACCTAAAGCCCGTTCATCTTGATCATTGAAACCTCTCAACATGATCCTATCTCCTCGGAGCGTTGAGATGTCAATCTTCAAATAGGCAAGGGTCTTCAGACTCATAATGTTCATCGATGCACCTGAATCCACGAGAACCCTGACAAGTCTGAACCTCCATGTCAATGATGTAGGGGATGGTTGTGCTAAGTCCCTAAGAAGGTCTTCATCTATGAAGGTGATCCCTTGGGCTTCTTTTGCATAATGTTCTTCCTCACCTATAGCGGTCAACTAAGCTAAGCATATTTCAAGATCAAGGAGAGTCTTGATTAGTGATTCCCTCATCTCTTCGGATAAGACAAGGGCATCATATATGATTTGCTTAGATGACAACTTTCTTAGATAAGAAAGGATGTTGTAGTCCACCTTCGGCTGGTTTTCCACAAGCATATCCAAGGGTGGAGCATCCTATGGAAGGGCATCTCAATCTTCGACAATGACTTATTTCCCCATCTTGAGGTGTCGTCCTAGGAGGTAGAACCTTGCCACTATGGAGGTTGATTTCTGATCTCTTGAGGTGGGGAGGTTCTACCCGCACTTTAGCTCACCTATCTCCTATGGGACCTCTAATCGATGATTCCAAGTCTATCTCAAGAGGTGAACCTATAGTATTCAGAGTTGGAAAGTCCAACTCTAAATTAGAAAGAGGAAGATCAAAATTATTATAGTTAATTAGACTTGAAGAGTTATCATTAGGAATAGAAGAAGACAACCCATCAGAAGAGACACATATGTAATTCAAACTAGCTTTATTCTTCAATTTCTTGGAATTATTTGGAGGTACAAAGTAAGTCAAATAAAGTGAGTGGAGTAAGGATTTGATGCCCTTATCGCGATACAAGAGTTCTACTAGTAGAAGAAATAGAGCTAGCTAAATGGAAGAAGTCATGTGAAAGGAACAAAAGCTAGGAGGATCGATGGTCTAAGGGCTATCCTTGCGCCACATGTCTATGCTATTGTCGAGCTCTCACTTTCCTAGAGTTGGCACCAGCAACTTGCAAACCTTCCTTGGTGTTGGAGGTTTAACTGTGCACCGCAAGAAAGCTTCTTGATCTTCAATTATTTTCTTAGAGGTTTTATAAAGAAATGTCCCAACCTTCTTTGGTTTTGGTAGATCACTTGTATCCCCAAGGATTACCCTAATGGAACTAGAAGGTTGTTCCACAAGGTATTCCTTTGGGATAACTACAACACCGATCTTGAAAGGTGCCCCCTTGAATGTGAAGCAATCTTCCAAAATATGGCCTAGCATACGGTGGTAAGGAAAAAAGTTTGGATCATGACTTTAACCTACTTTCTCTGATCTCCTAGGCTCGGCTAGCTGAAAATCAGGCTTATTTAAGAGATTCTTAAAAATTTTCCTAATTACCTCCCTCTTAATAGAATAAGGTTTGTTTAACTTATCAAAAAGAGTAGGTGGACCATTACCTAGGCATATGCATGCCATCACGGTGGTGGTATGGTGGTGTGGTGGTGGGTCGTGGAGGCCATGGAGGCAGATGGTTGTCTTGGTGATGGAAAAGGAGGTGGAGGATGTTGAGGTCATGGTCTCTGACCGATCTCTGCTACTTCCCTTGTCAACCACTACTCGCCGGCTTCTTCATAAACCTTTTGATTTCTACTTGGCAACCGATCTTGAAAAGGCAACTGTTTTCTCCTTGTAGAATAGCCTTGTTGATTAGCTTCTCAAATGTCTTGATAGTGAAGCCCTTAAGCATGAAGGTGACCGCCATGGATATTCTTCAAGAGAATCTCAATGGCATGCTATTCGTTTATGGTTCACACTTCATACGTGTTACCATCGAGAATATAATCAGGGACTGGGTGTTGTTGTCTACAACGAGATCACCTAATACCCTTTCTGAGCTCCAAAGCAAATCTCTTGATGAAGAGTTGCTCTAACTCAGAAATGTCTTTACAAATTCAACATACCAATCAAAAGAAATACCCAGTTTACCGACAAAGAGTCTAAAGAGCAAAGCGCCATTCATTGCAAACAACTAGTAAGTGAGCTATGTTGCCTTGATTTCACCATCATCAAGCTTTTGAAGGAAGGAGGCATGAAACCCTTGGGATATAGATAGCATTGAATTCCTTGGTAGGGTCTACCCTTTGGAACCGATGATCCTCCCCGGCTTGAGCCAAAGCTTCCTTCACCCACTACTGCCATGATTTTAGATCTTTTTATATGGAGGTACTTTCTACCTTCATATACATGCTAGTGCTACCTTGCTCAATGGGAGGTAAAGTCTTGACTGGTCCAAGACATGCACTAACTCATAATTAACATCGAGTATAGATGAACGGAGCTTGCTTCAAGCACACCGCTAACAAGTCCTGTAACTGTTGTGCCATCCTATCAATCTGCTCGTCCTTCTGCCTCAACTACTATCGGAGGTGTTGGGTTGATTCTGTGGTGTCTCCTTGATCAACCTCATCACCTTCCATGGCATGTGGTTCTCTAAGAAGAGATCCTCTAGTGTCGACCATGGATACTCTAGCTGAATCCTCCATCAAGTCATCTTCATTAGGATCGAAGCTAACTATCTCTTCATCGGACCAAGCATACCTTAAGATCTCCTTATTCTCCATGAAATAATGCACAACTATCTCATCTAAGGAATGATCTAACTCAGCAGGTACAAACTATTTGGGCTGACCGGTGTGATCACTATCGTGAACTGAGAGGCATCAAACCTCGGGGAGTCAATCTATGGACTATCACTAGATGAATGATACTCACGCATCGCTATAAGAGGGTAAAATCCTAGGATGTTCCTCTACCATCGCTTGACATCATCCGAATATTTGTAATAACTCACCATCTCCATCCACAGGGGGAGTTGGTGAAGGGACCATGATGCTGGTCGCCACTCCTTCCACACCACCACTGGTAGGGCGAGGAGCCCCTACCATATGGGTGGTGAAGATCCCTGGTAGTAGCCGATCACCAACGGGTGCACTTTTCCCGGATGCCTTCATGGCCTTGATGGAATGGGAGATGTGAAAACCGCGATGATGACGAGGGGTAGAAGCGGTGGAGACACCACTAACTCTCTATGCACAGGAACTACCCTCCTATGGTGGCTGGTCCCAGTGAGAATAATACTATTAGTATGGTCGGTGTGGGTAGCACGCCGAGGTGGGAAATCAGAAGTACCGACTACATTGAACCTCATCCTCTACTAGTAACATGTGATGTATGGGGCTCACTCTCTCGATGAATTTGCCTCCCCACACCTGGGGATAACAGATCAAGGTCAATGTCCTGACTCTCAGATGCTCCACTACCAAGAATAGATCGAAGGGCACGACCTCCTACTCCTAGAAACTGCAGGTTGAAATTGCACCACTGGAGGAGGTGATGAACGGATCTCCGCATCCTCTCTCCCATCCGGAGAGGATGAAACTAATTTTTTATAAGGTGGTGAAGTGATGATGGGAGACCATCCATGGTCGATGCCTCTACTCCCTAGCTATCAGTGTGGAACCATTTGATCATGCTTGTTCCTACACTGTGAATGGTAGGATGGAGAGTGCTAGACCCATACTCAAATGTGGGAGGCAAGCCCTAAACTGGGGAGCCTTACCCTTAGAGGGTACATATGGTGGTACAGCACACAACATGGGCAACTATGGGATGAACTACAACCGAGTGAACCGCTTCGCACTACCAACAGCAAATTCTATGGTACTACCACAACTTTCCTCTTAGTGAGGAGACATCGAATCAAGGGTTTATCAATGCCGCCGGCCACCTTCTGCCACGTGGTGAGGGGAATGCCCTCACAAGTGAATCTCCCCCCTCAAATCCCTACAAAGTGAATCGTGGGTATGGTTCAAAGGGAAGTCACCGATCTAAAGCTAGATCCATACATGGGGAAGGTGAAGACAAATTTTGAGATCGCCATTTCAGAACTAGAAGAACTAAAACTAATTGATTGTAAAGAATCTGCAATGAGAAATAAACTTGTATCAATTTTCTGTCTCCATAGATTTTGAATTTTGAAAATTTGAACCCACATTCAACAACTTGGAAGTGTTAAGTGGGGTTCAAATGGATTTGAGAAGATTGGTTGAAAGAGGAATTTGAATATGAATCCAAACTTCAACAAATTTAGGTATGTTGAAATATGGATTCAAAATTTTTGATAGGATGCATCCATAGGTTCATTTTTGTTTTGATTTAGAATTTTTGATTTTGAGGACCCTTTTCTTTAACAAATTTAGGTATGTTAAAGTAAGCGTTAAGTTGATTTTATTTTGTTTGATTATTTTGATGATTTTGTTTTGTTTGAAAATTTTGGAATTCTTACTTAGCAAATTTAGGTATGCTAAGTGAAGAATTAAGTGTTTGTTTAATTTTTGAAAATAAAGCAAATTTGGGTATAAGAATCCTAAGTGTTTCATTTGTTTGGAATGTTTTGATTTTTTGAAAAGGGGATTCTTAGCAAATTTGGTATGCTAAGGAATCCTAAGGTATTTCATTTTGTTTTGAAAGTGAAGATTCAACTTTTGGTATGCTAAAGATGAAGTCCCACTTGATTTTATGAAATTTCATTTAGCAAATTTGAATATGCTAAATAAAATTCCAAATGGTGTGTTCAAAATTTTGATTTATTTTAGTTTTGAAAAATGGAAACTTCTCCTTAGCCAATTTGGTATACTAAGGAAAGAAGTTTCGAAGGTGTTTGAGAAATTTTGGTTTTGGATTTGGAAACTTCAATTAGCAAATTTAGGTATGCTAAATGAGGTTCCAAAATATGTTTAGAAAATTTTTGGATTTTGAATTTGGGAACTTCACTTAACAAATTTGGGTATGTTGAGTGAGATTCAAAAATATATTTTTTTAAAAAAATTGTTTGAGTTTGGATTTGGAAACTTCACTTAGTAAATTTAAGTATGCTAAATGAAGTTCCAAATATGTGTTTGAAAATTTTTTGGATTTTGAATTTGGAGACTTCACTTAATAAAGTTGGGTATGTTAAGTGAGATTCCAAATGTGTTTGAAAGTTTTGAAATATGATTGTTGATTCTGATTTTGGATTTGGAAGCTTTACTTAACAAATTTGGGTATGTTAAGTGAGATTACAAATGTGTTTGAAAATTTTGAAATATGATTGTTGAATTTGATTTTAGAATTGGAAACTTCATTTAAAAATTTGGGTATGTTAAGTGAAATTCCAAATGTGTTTTAAAAATTTTAAAATGTGGTCGTTAAAAGTTTTAATGTTTTGAAAAGAGGACTTCCATTCAACAAATTTAAGTATGTAGAATGTAGATCAATCTTATTTTTGAAATGTAAAATTTTTGTGTGTGATTGTTTGTTGCTTTTTTGAAAGAGAGGAATTCCAACTTGAAACACATGTGAGATATGTTTAAGTGGGATTTCCTAAATGTTATTTATTTTTTAGTTGGGAATGAAATTCTCATTTAATAAATTGGAGTATATTAAATGAAGATGTTCATATGTGCTTTTTGAAAAGTTAATTTTTTTTTAGAAATGTGCTTTCCATTCAATAAGTGTGAGTGTATTGAATAGGAAAATTCATGTGTGCTTTTTGAAAACTTTATGATTATGATTGTGATTTTTTGGAAAAGATGATTGTTCATTTATTTTGAAAATGAAATCTTCATCAAAGTGAATTGATGAAGATATTCATTTGTGCTTTTGGGAAATGTTATTAGTTTTATTTTTGAAAATCCCTACATGTAACAATTATGGGAATTGTTAAATGAGGGTGAAAAAATTTTGTGAAAAATATTTTATTAAGTGCATTTTGAAAATGAACTTTTTGAAAAGCAAAATTTTTATGGAAGATTTATTTTTTTCTTTATTATTTTAGAATGAACCTTTCCTTTTCATGAAAATGATAAGGAGGAAGTCTTTAAGATGTTTCTTTTTATTTAGATATTTTCATTTTTAACCCATTGGAGAACCCAACAGGGGTTTTAAAACCAACAAAGAATGCGGTCCTAAAACTTGAAGATGTTAGCTAACTCAACTCAAGAATGAAATGAGCTAAGTGCCAACAGAAAGAAGGATAGTCTTGGAATCATACCTAAGTACAAACCCACTATCGATACTCAAAGACAACAATCATTTACCAAAGATGGAGAGAGAAACCATCCCCAGCGGAGTCGCCAGAAAAATTTGTTGGTTAAAAATTTTTATTGATGAGTCACCTTTCAAATCTGTGGGGAGAAATGAAAGAGGAGACCCTATAGAAATTCATCTTTTTAGGATGCCATATAGATCCGCAGATGTACTTATTCAGGTGATCGGGTATGTCATCAAGGAAATAGTGTACTATCTCGAGAGATACAAATCATTACCCTTTAATGGAACCAATCACCTCAATAAGGACTCATAAGGACGATGAGTTTACATATGTACTAGAGTCTTCCCCTACTTTACATGAAAAAGTAAAGCAGAGTTTATTTTAAACCAGGTTCATTAAGTTCCCTACAGGGGCAAGCCCCCATAGTTAATTACATCCTAAGGAATGGGAATTCCTTAAGAAAACTCTCGATTAAGATAAATGATCATTGTCTTTGAAGATTTCAATAGAGAAAAACTATAAATCGATTGGTTTTATTTTGAAGAACAAAAGAGATTGATCAAAAGAGGGAGTTATTATCGAAGCCAAAATGAAAGATAAGTAGTAGATGCCCACGATGCTAGGAAATCTAGCGAGGATCTCAAACTATCCAATAATTGGGCTTTATATTTTAGAAATTGATTTAGTTTATTTAAGTTGTATTTTTCATTAGAAATTTAAGACTTAAGATTCCTTAACACAAGAATAAGAAAATGTCTAAGAGGTGAAATTATGCTTATGGTCTGCGAAGAGAGAATCAATCTTAGAACCTAAATCTATGGAGCTTTGGCGAGGGCCAAAAGCACAACCTAAATCTGAGGTGAAAATGGGTAATTAGTTTTCCTCCACAAGAGAGGACAAACCACCGACTTGGACTTATACCTGGGGTGGCACCAACTAACTTCTCCTACTATTTTAAATATATGTAGGCAAGTCTTTGTGCTTATGCAAATAGCTAGGCTATTATTTATTTAGAAAGAGACTAAGTCCTTAAACTCACTCTCTAAAGAGACTAGATTATGTGAAAGACATGCTTTAAATAAATTAAATCTAATGCAATTTAAATTTCATTTTTTTATTTTAATTTTAGATAATCATTTTGACTCAGGCTAATAGGATTCATATGACTAATGCATGAGAATAAAGATTATTGGCCAAAATCACTGAGAAGGGAGGAGGTGAATTTTCACCATGGCTCTCAAAGGTCAAGCCAAGTTTCTCTGACAAAGGTAGAAGCCCTCCAATCAAGAGTGAAATAAGATGCATTTGTGCATGATATTGCAAAAGAAATGCTCATCCAGCTTAGGGGTTGCTAATTCTTTTAACTTGATTTTAAACCTAAGATTTAGGTGAGGTTATAAGTTATTTAATTTTTATTTGAGTTGTTAAGTTGGGTAAAAAAATTATTTTTCCCTAAAGAGCCTAATCCACATCCAGGCCATACATAAAGGAAGGAAGAAACTAGAAAAAAAATCATGCCATTTAATGCAAAAGCTAAACAAATCATCAATCAATTTATAAAGCTAATTGTAAAAAGAATAAAAGGCGATTGTGGTCGGGTACCACCACACAAATAAAAAAATATCAAATGTGGGTAGCCGAGCTCTACCCTTAGACAACCCATATTACAAATGAATTAAATTACAATTAAGCAAGGAATTTATTGTTATGGGGGGTCTTCAAGCTTTATTCTTCTTTCTTCTTTTGGTTCCTTCTTTTGGATGGTTGGAAGGTGGATGCTCCAAGGCTTTGTATGACAAATAAGATAGGATCTTATGACCAATGCTTATCCTAATCCCCATAAAAATTATTCTAAAATCCTAATTATACAAATTTATATGAAAAGGAACAGTGAAAATTTAACTAACACTTGCAAAATAAAGGTTAGCTAAAACAAACCACACAAATCTAAAGCATGTATATTGGACTTATCACCCCACACATGGGTGATTAAGTCCATCTGGCCTTTGAATTATGCTTATGGGTATAAAACACCTACAAGCAAAAGCATTTATATTTTTATTTATGACAGCGCCCCTTAAGCACAATTCCATGCAGAAAAGAATAGTTAGACTAGAGCATCTACCATTCATTCTATGATCATACACCTTATCTAAAACATATATCACAAAATAAAATAAATATCAAACCATGACCTAACTAAAGCTAGAAGTGGTGATGTGTGTGCTTTGAAGGTTTGTGTGGTATGCTTAGCTATGGCTTTAGGTTCAAATTTTCTAAGTGTGAAGGACATGTTGAACTTAGAGGAGGGTTCATTTAAGCTATTTAATTATTTTGGATTGATTTTATTTCATATTTTTATTTGGCTTAAGTGAATCCTACAATTAATTACTAAGTTATGAAGAGAGAAAAAGAGAAGAGAACTTCTCTTTCCTTTCCAAACTTAAGTAATTTCTAAAGTAGATTCACATTTTAGTTTCATTTAGATGAATATTTTGATTAAATCTTTTAATTAATTCTAAGTTTAGATAAACTCTAAACAAACCTATTCAAAAATAAAGCCACTTTAAGATTACATAAAATGAACCAAAATTCATATAACACACATTACTTCATTTCTTTCTCAACATATATAACATGCATATGGATGGATTCTAAGCATATCTATACATACAAATGAGAGTATTTTACACACTTTATGATGCATGCTAAGTAATCTATTTAAGAAAATTTAGAAGTTGAAATATGCATGATTTTTCTTAAGTAGAAAGGGTTTTCCTTATCCAAATTTTCACATACACATATGAAAGTAAGAAAGGCATTTGTGAGTATAATGCCATTGTTAACCAGAGGTGTAAGATACAAGACCTACTTAGGGCTACTTAAAGCCTCACAACCTTCGGGTTGTCTAGACTAATATACCACTTTCCTTAAATACAAACATATGTATAAAAGAAATGAAATAGAAAAGGAGAATGCAAAAGTTGTTTAATGGATTCATTTCATTTTATGCAATTTATGTATGTTAGTATAGGTAACCCTTCTCAAGTGATAGCATAAGGGTGAATAGGATATAAAATTAAGTAAGTGTTAGGTTCTTTTAAAATGAACCATACATCTTACTAACTCCTATTCAAAACTATACCAGCATAAGAAAGAAAGGAAACCTATGCTAATCATACCTTTATAATCTATCACATGCAAAATAATAATTAGAATATAAGTAGCATACTTTTAGATTTGGTATTTGACTTGTAAGTTTTGAAAATAATTTGGATTTAGTAGTGATAATAGCCACTCATATTTCTACTTTAGCCAACACATGCAAATTTGACATAAAGTAAACAATTTCATTTTAAATTGGAATTTGAAAAATATGAATGCATGAAATCACATGACATACAAGTTTAACATGTTGGGGAAAGATTCAAAGTAATGAAAGCATGTGAACAAGTTCACTTCACTTAAATCCTAAAGACATTCTTATAGAATAAGAAAATTTAGAATAAATCAAAGTGAATTCAAAGTGATTTTTGTTTTGTTTGGAGTTTAATTTAATTTTGAAAAGGTGAGATGAGTTTGCTATTCCTAACCCATTCCCACATGTTTTTTGTACTTTTGTTTAATTTTTAGAAAATTAGATCCATTTTTATGCATTAATTAGGTTAAAGTATGAATTAAGTGACTTAATTAACCCTTACCTACACCACCTTAGAAGAATTAACTAAATAATTATGAGCCAATGAGATAACATAAAACTCATAAGGAATTTAAATTTGCAATGCACCTAATAAGGAAAAGGCCTAATGCAATTTGGCTAACGATTAAAAGTTAATTAAGCTAAGAGGTGTAGCTTAAGTAATTTCAAAAACACCCTTTCACACATGTGAATTGGGTTTTTATTTCCTTAATTGAACTTAGGCTATTAAACACCTAAGCATATACCCAAAGTAGATTAATTAAGTTCTAGAACTTTTAGAATTTTCAAAAATTAATTAAGGGGATAATTAATGAATTAACCCTTAATTAAGAAAAGATTAAGGAGAGAAGAGGGTTTAGGAAATAGCTTAGGGAAAATGCCCCAAAAATAATACATAAACCTCTTGCTTACTAGATCTGACCTTAATCAACCCTAATCATAGGTTAAAATCACTAATCATACTCTAATTATTGTTAATTACATAAGGAGGGTAATTAAGGAAACCATATACAATTCTTCTTATCAAGCCTTCAAAATCCCAAAAAATTAGGGGAGATAGAAGTCATCCCCTAAAACTTACCTAAGAAATTTGGGATTAATCAGATCCATAATTAAAAAGCAATTAACAAAATAAACTTTCCAATAAAATCCAAATTCAGAAAAAAGCATAGTTAAAATCTCATCAAAATTAATTTTAAAATGTTCTAGGTTTAATTATCTATCCATATTTCACATTTTTTAAATTTTTTACCAAGAGTTATGAATTTGGAAAGACCTATAAGTGAATTAGGAATTAATTAAATCATTTTACAAATCCTAACTAATCCATGGCTCACTGCGTCGTGGCGGCGGTAGGCGCTTTACTGTCGCGAGGTACTTGTCAAATCCTTGGTGGTGGCGTGCGCTTTAATCTTCTATCGATCCGATGACGGCGATCTCCCCATTTTAAAAGGGTAAAGGATTTTTTAAACGTGCGGGATTATCTCATCCATCCATCTAAAATGCGTGGATGGATGGCTGAGTCATCCAAGCTATTCCCCTTGATCATAGAGATTGTCCATGATCAAGGAGAAGATCCAAGCTTGATCTAGCATGTAATCCAATCAAACTCAACCCACACCATCTAAAGACAGAGAGATGCAAATCCAACAATCAAAAATTGATGGGGTGAAAATTTCTTTCACAAAGCTTCAAACCACATTGAGTTTAATGGTCAAAAATCACATACCTTGCCAAAGGTGATCATCGATGCTCGATTCCCTTGGAGAAGCTTTGTCTGGTTGAGATGAAGCCTTGCTGAGAGTTTGAGAAGTTGAGGTTGAGTGGATTGAAGTATAGACCAACTCCTTCTTAGGCAGCTTGCAGCTTTGATCGAATTGGATCCTTCCTTACTGTGGGAACTCCAATAGAAGCTTAGGTGCACTTGACTTAGTTCCTTGATAAAGTGTGCAAGAGCAATTGGAAGGAAATTGAGTGAGGAAAGAAATTGGAGAATGGATTGAGCTCCCTTATTTTTGCACTATGTAAAATCGAGAATCTCAAGTTTGATTTCACTCTAGGGAGCTTGAGGAGGTTGAGGGATTGCTTCTCTAGCTTTCTTAGGTTCAATTGAATTGGTGAGTCATGAATTTGAGTTTGTTTAGGGGAGTATATCTCCCCATTGAAGGATCGGATGGCTGGCAATGTACATGCCATTTTGATCCAATTGATCATATTGGAGATTTTTTTTTGACTGTTTTGAGTGTGCACATGGTCGGTTTGATCCAAGGAGTGGACTTCCAACCTCCCATGTGCCTTAATTTGAGCTTGAGAGGGAGTTTAAATTTTAAAATTTTGACCATAGGGTCAAGTTTTGTCTAGGAACCAAATGGGCTGACCCAAACCCATTGAGTTGGGTGCACCACTCATCACTAAGTCTCCTTGAGCTTTTAGGAAATCCTTAAGTGAATGTGAAGAGGGTATGACCAAATTACCAACATGTTAAGCCAAATTTTGTTCTATGGACTAGAGGTAGGATGGCCATTTTGCTATTTTTCTACTTTGGACATGTTGGGTATGTGGAGAAACTATGTTTGGCCATGTTTCAAAAGATTTAGAATTCATTTGATAGGGTTTGGCTCATGTTGACCCATTTAGGTCAAAATGGGTTAACTTGGGTAAAGCTGGCCAATAGGTCAAATTGGGTCAAACCAAGGGTTGGGTCAAGTTCATATTACCATTTGAAATGTTTTGGTGGCTTTGGTTTGGTTCAATTTGGATTAGTTTTGGATTTGGCTCATATGACTTCATTTAGGTCAAATGGGTTAAGTTGTCCCATTTGACCCCTTTGACCTATTGAGGTAGGTCAAGGGTAGGTTTAGGTTAGGTTAGTCATATGGAGTGGATTGGTATCTTTGTTTCCAATCAATTTGGGTTAAGTTCAAATTTGGCTCAACATGACCCCTTTAGGTCATGTTGGGTCTAAGGTCAATTGGGCTAGGTTGGGTCTAGTTGGCCAATTGAGGCTTTGGTCAAGTTTCACAAGTGATTTGGATTGGACTTGACCCATTGGTTTGGATCAATTTGGCTTAGATCAAGTTTTGACACATTTTGGCCCTTTAGGTCAAAATGGGTCAACTTAGTTCAAATGGGCTAATTGGGCTAGGTTAGGCTCAAATGTTGACTTGGTCAAGTTCAAACATAAGCCATGAGTGAACTTAGATCAATAATTTCAATCAATTTGGCCTATGGTAGAATTTGACTATATTAGGTTTCATTTTGGGTTAAGAGTTGACTTGGTCAACCCTTAGGTTTGACTTGATTTGACCCAATTTGATTGATTGATCATCACATGATGATTGTTGATCATGATGAGAAGGATATATGAGTTTGGTTGAATTCAATTTGGGTATGATCAAAATTTGGCCCATAAGGATACTTTAGGTCACTTTGGGTCAAGTGAGCCTAAGTGGGTCAAATGGCTTGGTCAAAACTTGATTTGAAGTTGGTTGATTTTGTATATGGACTCATGATTGAAATATAAATCTATTTACAAGTGGTTTGAAGTCAAATGGGTTTAGGTTCATTTGATAATTTCATATTCAAAGGAAGAATATGAAAGGGTTTTGGCTTTGATTTTTTATTTAGGTTTTGGTTGTTTGATTGAAGTTTAGATTTATATATGAGCTCATGATTGTAGGGTTCATTGAATCATGAAAGAAAATCAAGGGTTTGGCTTGATTTGAAATTGATTTGGCTAAGTTCAAGATTTTGACTTGATATGCTTAGATTGGATTTTGAGTTGATTTGAATTTGATTTTTGGGATTGGTTTTGATTGTTTGAATTTATACTTCATTTATAAATGAGAATATAAATTTATCATGAGAAAATTTCAAGGATTTAAAGTGGTTTAATTATGATTTGGGCTAAGTCCAGCCAGAAGGATTTAAGAGACTTAGGAAAATTTTAGAGTTTAGAGTTTGAATTTTTGCCTTTGATTTGATTGATTTATATTCATATTTCATTTATATATGTGAATATAAATGAGAATATAAATGAGTTATGAGAAAATCCCATGAATTTTAATTGATTTGATCAAGGTTTAGGCTAAGTCCATTAAAGAAAAATTAAAGGACTTAAGAAAATTTTAAATTGAGAATTTAATTTGAGGGTTTGATTTGATTGATTTATATTTATATTTCATTTATATATGTGAATATAAATAAGAATATAAATGAGTTTTGAGAAAATCTCATGAGTTTGAATTGATTTGATCAAGGTTTAGGCTAAGTCAATGGAAAATTAAGGACTTGAGGAGGATTTTAAATTTGGAATTTAATTTTTGCCTTTGATTTGATTGATATTTATATTTCATTTATATATGTGAATATAAATGAGTTTTGAGAAAATCCAAAGGATTTGAATTGATTTAGATCATGATGAAGCTAGGTCTATAAGGGAAAACTTAAATAACTAAAGAAAATTTCATGAATTGATTTGAAATTTTAAGTTTGATTTGATGGGTTTGTATTTATATTTCATTTATATATGTCAATATAAATGAGAATATAAATGAGTTATGAGAAAATATCAAAGATTTTAATTTTTAGATCATGATTTTGGTTAAGTCCTTAATGGAAGATTAAGGACTTACAAATTTTGGACTTAAGAATTTTTTACGGATTTTAATCATGAGTTTCAGTCATAGATTTCAATCATGGATTTCAATCATATGGAGTTGATTTAGATTTGGAGAAAATTAATTAAGATTGATTTGGAGTTTGACTTGGGGGAAGGAAGGTGAGGAAAGGTTTAAGCTAATGCTAGGAAAGTTTTCCTAACACCCCTAAGGTATGACATATTCCTATGGCTAACTCTTTTAAGTCTTCTAGGGCTAGGGGAGTATCCACCTAATCACTAGATGTGTCTTGAGACTAAGGAGCTCTTAAAGTTTAAGAGGAATCCTATGTCTAAGATGGAGGGGTTGAGAGCTCATCCTAAAAATGAGGTCAACAATCTCCTAGTGGCGAATGCTAGTGTCCCCTAAGTTCATTATTTATTCATTGGGGAGGTCATCACTAAACGGAGAATCAACAAGAAGTGGGTGTAATGCTAAGAAGTCTGCTAGTGCTTGTCCTTTCACTTCACATAGGGGTACAAAAGTGATGTTAAACTATGATAAAATCATGGACTGACATTCTAATCATCCGGATAATGTCGGTTGTGTCATGATATTACAGTGGGTTGATCCTAGAGATCAGATTCACCTTATGAGAAAGAATAGATTTTAGGATGCAAAGATTAAAGCTAGGCAGTGCTTTTCAATAGGTGGATAATTTATCTCAGCAGAGATTAGATGATGACTGAGATAGTAGAGTGCATTCTTTTTCCCTTCGTCATTGGTTTGGGACAACAAAGCGCCAAGGGAGTTGTCTAATGCAGTAGTATATAATATTAGTGGATTGCTTGAGATAGGGTCTACTAGAACTAGCGGCATCATGAGGTTGTGCTTGATGTATTCAAAACTATATTGACACTTATCATCCCACTTGAACTTGACATCCTTTTTGACAAGTGCCAAAAATGGCAGGCATCTTCTTGACATGTTGGAAATGAAGCATCTTAGATACACCAACTGCCCTTGGAATAATCTAAGTTAAGTTAGACTTTTATGGGGTGGCATTTTTAAGATAGCCTTGATCTTCTTTGGATTAATTTCTATTCCACTATGTTGGACAACAAACCCAATGAATTTTCCTAAAGCTACTCCAAATGCACACTTCAGGGGATTCATTTTAAGGTTAAATTATCTTAACCATTCAAAAATTACTCTCAAGTCAAAGAGGTGGTCTTCGCTTTCTTTACTTTTGACTACAAGATCATCAATGTAACATTTAACTTGATGATGAGTTAGTTCGTTGAGATGGTCATGGCTAGGTATGTAGACATTTTTAAGGTCGAAGAGTATAACAATAGATTCGATTGGAGTTAGTAGTATTTTCTCATCCTCAAGGGCCATCTTAATTTGGTTGTAGCTAGATGACCCATCCATGAAAGAGAATACTACATGAGATGAGGCAATGTCCACCATCAGTTCTGGCATAGGTAGTGAAAATTCATCTTTTGGACATGCCTTATTCAGATCCCTAAAATTGACGCATATGTGAATTTGACCATTCTTCTTCTTAACTGGAATGAAACTGGCCAACCAAGTAAGATATTTTTCTTTCTTGATAAAACCAGTATCAACCAATTTCTTGACTTCAAAAATGGCCTGCTGCTCAATGCCTAATCATATGTGTCTAGGAGCTTGCTTGATAGGATTATCATTAGGATCTATTGCTAGTTTATGGACTACTATGTCAGGAGATAAATTGGGCATTTCTTCATAACTCCATGGAAAGCAATCCTTAAACTCGATCAATAGCCTAATAAGTCATTGATTTCTTCTTCATTCAACAATAAACTAATGTATGTCGGGCATGAATCTTCTTTTATTCTTAAGTTGATTTCTTTGAGTTCGTCGATGGTTGATCTAATCTCTTCTTCAAACTCTGGCAGTGCATCTTTGACTTCAAAATCATTTGGATCGTTTGAAGTTTCTAAACACACATCCTCATATGAGTTAGCATGATTTGAAAAGAACCTACTAGACTCTAAATGATTGGTGATGACTAGACAATGATTGCCATCATCGATTGGACCCACTGTACCAAATCCTAGTCCTAGTCTTGATTGAAGATGTCTACTTTGGTTATCCCATAACCTTTCAAAGTAATTTGGCTCATGTTAGACCAAGTATGTGGGATTAATCCCTTCTTTGCAAAATTTAGAACACAAGATGAATACCAATCAAAAGACAATTGTATTAAATCTTTATATGAATCATCCTCAAGTTCTACATCGGCTTCTTGACTTGAGGATAATGCTTTGTGGTGTTAATTTTTGAGGATGTGGGATGCCACGTAGATCTAAGGGGGTACTTATTAAAGTGATCAGGTATGACATTAAGGAATGATGTACTATCTCGAAAGATAGAAATTACCACCCTATAATGGACCTAATCACTTAATAAGGACTCCTATGGCATAATGGGTCTTTGAATATACCAGAGATTTTCTCCTACTTTGCATGGAAAAGTAAAGTAGGGTTTATTTTAAGTCGGGTTTGTTAAGTTCCCTATGGAGGAAAGCCCCCATAATTAATTACATCTAAGGAATGGGAATTCCTTAAGAATACTCTCAATTAAAGTAGACAATTAGGGTCTCCAAAGATTTTAATGTTAAGACTATCAAAGGATTGGCTATTTTAGAAAATCAAATGGGATAGATCAAGGAGAAAACTTATTATTGGAAGTCAAAGGGAGATGGGTAGGGAATGCTCATGATACTAGGAAGCCTAGTGAGCCTTCCAATATATCATATGGTTGGGCTTTATATTTTCAAAATTGAAGAGAGTTAATTATTTGAGTTGATATTTTATTAGAATACTAGGACTTATAATCCCACAACATAAGATTGTGGAAATGCCTAAGAGGTGGAGATTTATGGAGGAAGGAAACTACCTGATCCTAATCAGGGAGCTTTGGCAGGGCCAAAAACGACTAAATCTAAAGTGAAGATGGGTATATGGTTTTACCTCCGAGAGAATAATAAACCACCCATTTGAATTTACAATTGAGGTGGCCTCCAAATAACACCTCCTACATTTTAAATCCATGTGGCCAAGTCTTATGTATTGTAAGATGGATAGGGTAGTTATTGTTTATAAAGAAGCTAAGTCAAACTCACTCCATAAGAGACTAGAACATGAGTGGTATGAATTTATGACTTAATCTAATACAATATTTATTAAGTTTATTTGATTCTTTTGGACTCTTTGTTTTGACACAAGCTATGAGATTTTGTATGCCTAAATGCATGAGAACTTGATTATGGGCCAAATCAACTGAGAAAGGGGTGTTCTTCTATCAAAGGCTCTCACAGTTAAGCCTTTATTCTCTAGCACAGATGGAAGCCCCCTCTTAACAAGAGTGGAAGAATATGACATGCATGACATTATACATTCATTCATCTAGCTAAGGGGTTGTTGAAAATTTTATTATCTTTATTTAATTCATAGGCTTTTATGTGAGGTTATGAGTTATTTTAAATTTTAATTTAGAATTATTAATTAGGATAGAAAAATTAATTTTTATTCTAAGAGTCTGCCGCATCCAGACCACGCATTCAAACATCAATAAAAAAGAAACTATGAAAAGCATATTATTCAAGTGAGCAATCTAAACACAATTTTAAATAATTTTATAGACTATCGTAAAGAATAAAAGGCCAGTGAGGTCGGGTTCCGCCATACACCCTGAAAAGAGAGAAAAAAAAGATGGGTAGCTGAGCTCTACCATTATACAACTCGGATAACAAAGGAAAAAATAATACATGCTATGGGGGTCTTCTTTTCTTCATTTCTTCTTCTCTTTCTTTTGATTTGATTTGCTCCAAAGGCATCACAGGGCACTCCAAGGATTAAGCCTTCTAGCCACTGCACATCCTAATCTTCCATAACACTAATCCTAATTTCTAATGCAAAATTACATTAAAAATAGGAAAAGTAAATCTAGCTATACCTGTAAAATAAATGTTAGCTAAACACACCATACAACACAAACAGTTATATGAATAATTTAGACTTAGCACATGGGTAACCAAATCTAACGTGGGTTATGCTTAGGGGTTAAGCAACCTATACAACAAAAGCATATATATATATATTTATTATAGCGGTCCCTCAAGCACAACCCCCTGTAGAAAATATGATTAGGCTAATCACAACCTACCATCCAGTCTATGAGGCATACACCCTAACATCAAGTCTAAAACATCACATCACAAAATAAAATACAACATCATATATATAACTCCCTAACTTAGCACTAGAAGTGGTGACTTAGTATTCTAATGTGTGTGCTTAAGGCTTATGTGGCAAGACTTTACTAGGCTTCTTTAGTTTAAGTTTCAATTTGGAGTTTGAATTTATTTAAATTTTACCTTTGGGTGATTTTAATTTAAATGATTGAATAATTTATTTTTCATTTTTATTTCACTTTTATTTGGTTAAAATTATGTTTAGGATTTCAAGAATGAAGAGTAGAATGAATCCATTTGTAGACAGAACTCACCCTATTCTACGTCCTAACTCCTAAAGAGTCTAACTAAGGTCCTTAAGTATCTTAATTAACCCATTTGAATTTGTGCAATTCATTTGATTTGAATTAGAATTTAGAATTTGAGTTTATTTAAGTATTTGATTGATTGATTTTGGATTAGATGTTTTGGTTTAATTAAATCTTGATAATTCAACATCCTTAATATCTAAGGAAGTTTAAGTTTATTTAAATCCATGTGTTTTTGATTGATTAATTTTAGATTATATGTTTTGGTTTAATTAAATCTTGATAATTCAATATCCTTAATATCTAATGAAGTTTAAGTTTGTTTAAATCCATGTGTTTTTGATTGATTAATTTTAGATTATACATTTTGGTTTAATTAAATCTTAATAATTCAATATCCTTAATATCTAATGAAGTTTAAGTTTGTTTAAATCCATGTGTTTTTGATTGATTAATTTTAGATTAGATGTTTTGGTTTAATAAAATCTTGATAATTCAATATCTTTAATATCTAATGAAGTTTAAGTTTGTTTAAATCCATGTGTTTTTGATTGATTAATTTTAGATTATATGTTTTGGTTTAATTAAATCTTGATAATTCAATATTCTTTTAAATTAATATTTAAATCTTTTCTTTGAGTATGGTTATGTGATTTAATTTTATGTTCATCATGGTTCATTTATTTGTAGTTTGATTGGATTAGATTAATTGAGATTTTATCTTGATTTTTAATTGAGTTTGATTCTTTGTAATTAGGATTTTATTTTTAATCTCATCCATTTGTCATGTTTATCAAAGTTTGGCTTGTATTTTGATTTCATACATTGAAAGTTAATTATTTTATCTTATTTAAGTAGGTTGAATGATATTTGATTTGATTACATATTAAATTGATGAGAGTCTTTCTTTATTTGATTTAACTTGATTTGATTAGCCTTATTTATCTATGGGTTTGCTTAGGTTCAATGTGATTATTATTATAATTAAGACGTGTGTTTAGGTTTATCATTAAATTAAATAAGGATTTGTTTAATTTTAATTTGGTTTCATATTTGTTAAGGTTGATGACGTAATTAATGAATTGATGATTTAGGTTTAATTTAGGCTTTGATTAGTATTTATTTGCTTTTATATTTGATTAAGTTTAAGTTTAATATGATTAATTTGATTAACTTAATTAGCTTATTTAAGATGTGTGATCAAATTAATTATTAAATTTAATTAAGGGTTTGATTTAAGCTTAATTTAAGAGTTAGCTTTAATGTAAGTTATTTAAATTAATTTGATTCATTAAGATTATGGATTAATTCATTAAGTTTGCATTAATTAGATGTTTAATTAATTTGGTTTGATTAAAAATAATTAAATTTCGAATTATTGGATTAATCAAAGATTTATTTAATTAATGACTTAATTTCTCACATGTGAGTGATTTGATTTTAAGTGTTTTACTTAAGTTTGATTTGATTAAAGGATTATTGTTATTACCATCATTATTAAATTGAATTAACAATTATTTTATTTCAATTAAGTTTGATTATTTATGATTAGAGTTTTATTTGATTTGATTCATTTGTTATGTTTGTTTAATTTCATTAACATGTTTGATTTAGTTATTAGGTTGAAATATTTAATGGTTGTGTAACTCTCTTATTCCAAATGGATTGATTAAATTAATTAAGTTCACTTTAGCTTCATTTAGTTTGGTTTGGTTTGATTAATATTAACTGATTATGACCTATTAGATTTATAATTAATTTAACTTTTTAGTTCACTTAATGATTAATTAGTTTCAGTTTATTTATATTCATTAAAGAGTTTCACATGATTAAGTTTCCATGCTTAGTGTAGGTTTAGTTATACTAGTACGACCCATGTTAATGTTTCCTAGATTTGTTTAATTTTAAGTTTGATTTAAGATCTAATCATTTAATTGAGTTTTATTAACTTAAATAGGTTTAATCATATTTAATTTAATTTCCTTTGAGGATTATATGATGTTTTTTTATTTGAGGTTTGATTAATGATTGCTTAAGTGTTATTTCATTTTTGATTTTAATTTATTATTTAGATTATTATGAATTTCATTTTAATTAATTCCTTAATTTGTTAAATTTTAACCCTAAATATTTATTGTAGGTTCATTAAGCTTCAGAAGATCATATTATTATTATTATTATTATTATTATTATTATTATTATTATTATTGTTATTATTATAATTATTAGGATCTTAAATGTTAACTTAAATGATTTAAGCCATTTTGAAGATTTTTATAAATATTTGGATTTTTACTTGATTTGTTTTATTAAAATAGATAATCTGAACTTCAAAATTTAATTTCTCATAATCTAGAAGTTTTTTTTACTTGATATTTTAACCATAGGTGTGCTTTAATTTTAGTTTCAATCCCTGAAAATTTCAACTCAATTTGACTTAATTTTTTAGAGTAATTAATGAAACTTTATTTTTACTAAAACCTAAATTAAGCTCACAACATTCAATAAAATTTGAGAATTTTGGATTTGTTGGATTCCTCTCAAAAAGATAAATCCAACGATTTCTTGTTTGTAACTTTTAGTTAGGTATTTTATTTTCTATGAATTTTTGAAGTTTCGAGTGATTTTAGTAATTTTTAAGACCAAAAAAATCAATTCTTTTTCTATTTAACATAGTGAGCACTGCGCGCGGCGCTGACTTGGCAATGCGGTGCCACGTGGCATCATGTGATTAGATGCATAGCATGCATTGCACTCGCGGTGTCGCGATGCCGCCGATGAGAGAGAAAATGCGGTTGCCGCGTGAGATCGCGTACGGTTTGATCGAATGGTTCGTCGGATCGGTGGTCGATCAATTGTAGGACCCAAAGGCGATAGCGCAATCGACGCGTGATCGAGCGTCGATCGCACGATTGGATGGTCGAACACAAGATGATCTAAAGGCGGATTGTGCGATGCGATCAAAGCAACCATTGGATGCCTGCTTTTAGAACAATAATTATTTTTTGAAAAATGGGAAATCTAAATAAAAATTTGTACAAATAAACTCATTTTCATGTCGATTCACACTAAAAAACTTCTGTTTTCTAATTGGGATTATATAAAATATAAAATACAGGATTATCTAGGATAAATTTCTAAAATTACACAACTAATCATCACAAATGAAGGATCATAAGGCCGGCTATAGTTTTTTTTGAAAGTTACCTCACCGGGGATGATTTTCGGTGGTGGTGATGACCCGAGCACGTTATTTAGTGGGAAGAAGCCTTGGAATGAGCTTGGATCTTTGCCTTCACTTTAGAATGATGTATCTTCCGATCCTTACCTTTTTCTCATTGAAATTAACCAAGTTTTGGTGTTTCTAGCCTAAAAGAAATGGGGAAATGATTGTTGGTTGTTTTGGGGAGCTCTTGGGGGCTAAATAGTGGTAGGAGGAAGAGTGATGAAGCCTCATTTCCTGTCCTTTAATAGTGGATGAAAATCCACTTTTTTTCAATTTTTTTGGCTCTAAAGTGTAGTTATTTTTTTGCTTGGGGTGGTTGGGATGGATGATGGATTGATTGAGGACTTTATATTTTTGCTCCAAAGTCCTCTCTTGTTGCCATATGATAAGCTCCATTGAATGCATGTGATGGAGAGAATTAAATGAAGTTGGGTGGAATCCTATGTGTGGGAGGATCCTTGAGAGATTTAATTGGGTTGGGTTGATTTTGGGCTGATCTCAAATAGGTTTGGGTTAGGTTTGATCAGCCCCCAATGGGTCATGGCTTAGTTTCAAAGGATTTGGCATAATTTGGGTCATATGAGTCACATTGGGTCATATCAAGTTAGGTTGACCAGTTGGTGAAATTGGGTCAAACCAAGGCTTAGGTTAGGTTCAAATGATAATTTGAAGAGTTTTGGTATAATAAATTTGATTTAATTTATCTTAGAATTGATTTTGGCTCATTTGAAATCAAAGGGATCAAATGGGTCAAGTTAACTAATTTGACCAAAATTGGCCAAATTGGCTTGGGTTATGGGTTGATTCATGTTCAATTGGCTAATTGAAGATGAATGTGGTCTTTAGTTTGAATCAATTTGGATGAAATTTGGATTTAGGCCAAATTGACCCTTTAGGCCAATTTTGG
Organism: Cymbidium sinense; assembly: GCA_021442155.1. Lineage (NCBI taxonomy): Eukaryota > Viridiplantae > Streptophyta > Magnoliopsida > Asparagales > Orchidaceae > Cymbidium > Cymbidium sinense. Next base: position 80,431,660 of record CM038222.1, on the reverse strand, counting down.
CTAAATGGCTCAATTGGGCTCGATTGATTAAATTGGGTTTAATTATGGCTATGATCAAGTTCAATAATAAATTTGGAATGAACTTGAGCCATTGGTTACAATCAATTTGAGTGAGATCATGATTTAACCCAATTTGGATCAACTTGGATTGAATGGCCAATTGGGCTTCATTTCGCTCAATTGGTGGTCAAGTCATATTCAAATATTGATTTTGGGTTGATTCAAATCATTGGTTTCAATCAATTTGATGTTGAATGAGTTTTGGCTAGTTTTGGTTCATTTGGGCTAAGGGTTGACTTGGTTTGACCCAATTGATTATAATTGATCATCCTTGGGTGATCAACAATCATGATGGAAGGTTTTGGTGAGCATGGTTCAATATAATTTGGATTGGATTAGAATTTGGCTCAAATGGGTCCTTTAGGTCACTTTGGTTCAAGTGGACTTAAGTGGGTCAATTAGTTTGGTTTTGGTTTGATTTGAGTTTAGTTGAACTTAAATATGAGCCCTGGATTGAAATATAAATTCAATGACAATCAATTTGGACTCTAAAAGATTTTGGCTCATTTGAACTTTTCAAGTCAAAAGGGTTAGGTAGGGTTTGAGTTGGGTTGGCTTCAATTTGATTTGATGATTGTATGTTTCATTTATATTTGGGTAAATAATTTAATGAATAATTGATTCAAGAGAAAATCCATTAGTTTTGACTTATTGTGGATAGAATTTAACAAAGTCCAAAGAATTATGTCAAAGGGCTTAGATTGGGTTTGGATTTAATTTTTGATATAATTTTGCTCATTTGAATTTGGATTTCATTTATATTTGTGAATATAAATGAAGGAACAATTGATTTATAAAGAAATCAATTGAGTTTGATTTGATCTAAAGAGTTTTGGCTAATGTGGTTCATATGGCTTAAGAAGGGTCTTGGGATTTGAACTTGATTTTGAGTTTCAATCATTTGGAGTCAAATTTGGGATATGGATTTGAATTTGAGGATTGGTTTGAGATTTAAATCTGAGTTTGATTTGAGAAAGTGTAACTAGATTGGGTTTATGCTATAGGATAGGTGGTTTTTTTAAGTTCTAAGGCAAGCCCTAATCCTATGATTAACCCTTCTAAGTCTCTAAACTTAGGTGAAGTATTCACCAAATCACTAAGTGTCTTATGACTAAGGAGTTCTTAGTGTCTAGAAGAGTCCTAAGTCTAAGAAGAGATGACCGAGAGCTCACTCCAAAAGTGAGGTCAACGTGCTCCCAAAAAAAACCTTTTTGGCTTGACATCTGTGGATGACTTGGGGGCATCCTTAACTATCAAACCCTCAACTTTCTGAGAGGAAAGTGGGGTTAGATCTAAGATTCCCAACTGCTACCTGACTGTCTTACATAATACTGACTCGGATATATTCATGCTTTGTTTGGAGACCTGGTCTTCATCGATGTCTGGCTCAAGTGTCACCTCTAATGGGACCCGCTGAGAGGGGTTGATGATGGAGGCGAGCATTCTTTCTTTGATGAGATTGAGAGAATGTAGGTATTGGATGTGAGGGAAGAAGATATGTTAGATAACTAGTGCTCCCACCAAGGATTCCTAAAGTTTGGCCACCAAGCTCTCAAATCACAAGAATAACTCAATAATTTGTAATTGCAAAAGATCTCCTTCATTCTAGTAAAAGGGGCTATTTATAGCCATTATAAGCATCTTTAAAAAGAAAAGAATTCAAAATATGGAGGGAAAGGTGAGTGGCCATATTAATGTGAAGCATTAAATTACCTCATTATTTTATACCATCCACCCATTTTACATGCCATTATTTTATGTGGATTCAACCACCTCACATGTCATGCTTTGAATTTTAAATGCAAAATTTCAAACATGGAGTTTCTAGAAGAAAATTAAAAATTACATAAATAAAAAGATGAAATCATAAAATGGGCCATGTGCTAATGGGCTAAGCCTTCTTCTTTCTTGAATTTTCTTGGGCTTTAGCTTGAGATCTTGTAAATGGATCTTGAGCTCTAATTTTTGGATCCTCATGATGTTCTACATCAACTCCCTTGGGCTTAATTGAACTTTTCTCTGTAGAGTTGAAATCTAAGAAGTCTTCTACTAATTATAGGGCTAAAGTCTCCAAATTAGTACGGGTCAACCATGTGTCTTCACCTGGTGGCTTATTCTTCCAACGAACTAGAAAATCATGTTCAGAAGTTGGATTAATGGGTGCTTCCTCGGTGATAATATAGTTAAATTCAAAGGAAGAGGATTTATGCATGTACGATGTTATATATCCTCCTAAAGAGTTAGACTGAACAAGTGGAGGTTTGCTAATTCCTTCATATGATAGAATATCTTCAATATTAATAACTGGATGAATAAGCATATCAGCAGACAAATCAAGGTGATAAGCATTAGTTCCAATTTTCTTAAGAATTTTAAATGGACCACAAGCACATGCATGTAATTTCTTATATCTAGTGGTTTGATAATGCTCAGGATGAATGCGAATCAATACATAATCACTTTCTTTATATTCTTTCATTGAACGATTATGACTTTCCTTAGAAGCATAGTTATCATTACTTATAGTAATTTGCTTTCTTATATCTTCATGGAGGCTTTGAAAATCTTTAGCAAATGATAATGTCGATCGAAAAATACATGAGATGGTAGGTTTGCTACATCTATTGGTCGTCATGAGTTTTGACCATAGACTCTCTCAAATGATGATTTTTTTGTAGTTCTAGATATAGTACTATTATAAGCAAATTCTGAGAATGGTAAATGCAAATCCCAATTTCCTAAACTTTTACCTACCAAACATCTAAACAAATTTCCTAAGGTGTGATTAACTACTTCAGTTTGTCCATCAGTTTGTGAATGAAAGTCAAATTTTTTTTTTAATTTGGTACCTAATAATTTCCATAATGTTTTCCAAAAATATGAGACAAACTTATCATCTTTGTCAGAAACAATGGTTAAAGGGAGACCATGGAGTCGCACTATTTCTTAAAAAATAATTTGGCTATATAAAAAGCATCATTTGTTTTTAAACAAGGTAAGAAATGAGCCATTTTTGAGAACCTATCCACTACAATAGAAATATTATCATGTCCTCAAGCTATCCTAGGTAATCCTAGAATAAAATCCATTGATAGGTCTTCCCAAGGCCTATAAGGAACATGTAAGGCAATGTATTGTCCAGACCTTTGTTCGATAGTTTTAACTTATGTACAAATTAAACATTAAGCCACTAATTTTTGAACATCTCATTTTAATGAAGGCCAATAAAATCTATTTTCTAATAAACATATGGTCTTTTCCTTTCCAAAATGATACACCCCCCAAAATGTAGCTCGATAAGGAATTCTAAGAGAAGATCAAGGAATGCATAATTGTTTTCTTTATATAAATATCCATTTGTTATCAAGAATGTCCCTTGTAAAGTTATTGGTTTATCTAGGTGTTCAAGATAAATTAGGTGACAGTCAGGGCACACAATATAATCAACTTTAATTCTATCAAATCCTAAGATTCTCAATTCTAAAGAGGAAATCATTAAGTTTATATTGGATAAAGCATCAGTAAGTTTATTCTTAATCCCAAACTTATGTTTTAGAATAAAAGAGTAGTCTTGTAAAAATCCAATTCATTTTGCATGCTTATGACTTAATTTTTGTTGAGTATTAATGAATTTTAAGGCATGATGATCAGAATTAAGTATGAATTTTCTATGTAAGAGATAGTGTCATGAATGCCTTAAGGATTGAATTATAACATAAAACTCTCTATCATAAGTGGAATATCGTTGTTTTCCTTCATTTAACTTTTCACTAAAGAATGCTATAGGATGATTCTCTTGACTTAAAATTTCACCTATCCCAATTCCTGAAGCATCACATGTCACTTCAAAGGCTTTAGAAAAATCAAGAAGCAAAGGATTGGTGCGTATGATAAGAACTTTAATTTTCTAAGGCCTTTTGTGTATTAAGTCCAACAAAATTTATCTAATTTTAGTATATTAGTTATCAGCAACAATGGTACTAAAATTCTTAATAAATCTGATAAAAAAGTGGCTAAACCATGGAAGCTTCTAACTTCAAGAAAAAACTTTTAGTGATGGCCAATCTAAGATTGTTTTCACTTTAGAAGGATCAGTTTAAGTCCAAGAAGGGATATAATAAAGCCTAAAAGATTATCTCCTTTGCAAAAGAAACACTTTTTTTAAATTAATGTATAATTTCTCTTAAGTAGTTCAAAGACTTTTGTAGGTGTTGTAGATGTTCATTTTCACTTGGACTAAAAAATCAAAATATCATCAAAATACACCACCAAAGATTTACCTATATATGGTTTAAGAACATTATTCATTAATCTCATAAATGTGCTAGGAGAATTTGAAAGTCCAAAAGGCATGACAAGCCATTCATAAAGTCCATCAAAGGGCCTTAAAAGCCATCTTCCACTCATCTCCTAATCTAATCTGAATTTAATGATATCCACTTTTAAGATCAATCTTTGAAAAAAAATTTACTCCTCAGATTAAATCTAACATATCATTTAATCGGGGAATAAGAAACTTATATTTGATAGTAATTTTATTTATTGCTCAACTATCAACACACATTCGCCATGTTTCATCTTTTTTTGGAGTTAATAATGCTAGGTCTGCACAAGGGCTAAGACTCTCTTGAATAAAACCCTTTTTTTAATAATTCCTCAACTTATCTTTTAATCTCAACATGCTCGGTAGGGTTCATCCTATAATGAGGAAGATTAGAAGTTGAGAACCGGGTAAGAACTCAATAGCATGTTGAATGTATCTTAGAGGTAACTCAATGAAAGCTCATTGTAATATCTTAAAATCGAAAGAAGAGAAGAGACCACACAGTATGTAAATCTCATTAGAGTCTAGTATGACTTCTTTTACATGTAATATGTGAAGAAGAAATGGATTAGAAAATTCTTTTTGTAAAGCTCCAAAACCTATTATTTCTATCATTGGGGTCAAAGGAGGAAGAGTGGATGTTTCAAAGTAAGAATCATAAATAATAATATTAGGCCTAATAGTATGATTTTCTAGGATAATTAATTGAAGTTTGGCATTTTTCTTCAATAGAGGCTTAGGTTGCAAGTCAGAAGTTATTTTATGTGGTGTTATGAGGGTGTTTTTTCTACGGCTTTATTGGTAGAGTTTAATAGTCTTATTATTATGTTTAAAAATAAGTATTTTCCTACCAGTGAATAACATTCATATCATATAGCCAAGGTCGCCCTAAGAGAATATGAGCAATGTCATAGGGAGAACATCACACAAAATTTAGTCCTCATAGCTTCTATTTTAATAGGAACTAAACACGACAGTGATGGGAAGAGATGTATAATTTACCCAATAACATGAAATGGTTCGTGAGGTTGAGAGTTGGCTCGAGTTAAGGTGTGTGTTGAAATGACATGCATAGCACTCCTTCCATTTATAACTAACCTACATCTATTTTCATTACACAAAACATACATGCTAAAAATGTTCTTTCTTGTCCAATCTTCTGCCTCATTTTTAATTACAGCAAGACATCTCATCACATTAACATGAGGGTCATCAATTAATTCCAATTCTTCATCAGATAATGGAGTGTCATCATAAACTTCTTCTAGATTATCATCTATTGGATTTTCAACTTCTTCTAAAAATAAGATTTAAGCTTTAAATTGATTTTGTATATGACCCTTTTTATGACATTTAAAATATATTACTTCCCTAGTGTTCTTAGAGCTCCCTTCAATTGAAGTTTTAGGCAAAGGGTCGGTCCATTTGGATTGGCGGGCCTAATAACAGATCTATGAGATGAAATGGAAGGTACTTGACTTTTAGTTTTAGAGAGGGGGGCATATTTATTTTGTTGTTCAACCAATAAGCATAATAAAATGCTTCCTCTAAAGATTATGGGTCAAATAATTCAACTTCATTTCTAATGTCAGTCTTAAGTCCAATAACAAATTTATTGGCTAATTGCCAATCATTATCAACACAATGAGTTCTAGAAACTAGATCTTCAAAAGTATTCAAGTATTCAGTTACAAGATAATTAACTTATCTCAAAGTTAATAATTGACTATGTAACTTCTTATCATGATGCCTAGGACAGTACTTTGCTCTTAACATTTCTTTTATTTCTATCCAAGTGAGGTTTGTCCTTCCTAATCTTTGTTCTTTAGCTAAAGTAATTATCCAATAAGTTTTAGCATGACCTATAAATTTTATCAATTTTATTTTAGCAAAAGTAACTCTTTGGTAATCATTCATTTTATACAAATCAAAGAAGTCATCCATTTGTACTAACCAATCGAGAAATTTATTTGGGTCATGTATACCATCATAAGTCAGGGCTTCTACTTTAACTCTTCAAGATGGATCATTAGAGTCTTCTATAGTATTAAAGTAATTTTCTCCCCTTCCACCATTTTTAGCAATTGATGGTCTCTAAGTGGTTGATTTTCTCCATGGTTTGGATATGAATCTTCTTCATCTATCCTATTAGACAAGGTATTGAGGAGGAGTTGGTACTCTTATTATTTTGTAGATGCTATAAGAGTTTGCATTTATTATTTAAGTTCTTGCATTTGATTCTTACTTTCTTTAATATTTGTTGAGTTTTAATTCATTGTCTTGGATCCTAAGATCTAAGGCATCAACTAATCTAGTCAAATTTTCAACTTGATCTTTAGAGATAGATTTTGGTGCCATGAGATTTTTTTTAAAAAGAAAAAAAGATATATGAAAAGGGACCAATGAAAAAAAAGAAAAAAAGTATAATATAATTGTGCAATCAAAGTAAAATTTAAGGCTAAGAGAACTTCTAGTGCAAGACCACTTAAATCCCAAGCTCTCCTTAGATAGTTTAGATCTTTTGACAAAGTTCTATTTGGTTTCCAAAATCACCAGGTTTAACACATTTATATTATTATGCATGCATATTTTTTATTTTTTAATACAATGAAAAAAATGCTCAAATTTATCAAGCCTCTTTTTTTTCTTAAGAAAGCAAGTTATCATAAGTTAATCAAAGAAACTTCTAAAATTAACCATATACAATAACAAAGATAATAAAGCAAGTAATTATATTTTGATTTGCACTAATGGCTAAGTTGTTTTTAGGGTGAAGCACTACCTCACTAAGGTGCTCTCTTAATTTTTTTTTCGGAGGGGGGTGGGGGTGCACTAGTTCACACAATTGGAAAATGACTAAAATATATAATTGAACTTACTAATTGAACTTTTATGCTATCACCATAAACTTGCAAGCAATATATATCTTTCCAAGCTATTAATATATATTTAAACTATCATATAAAAGAAAATTAATTAACCTCACAAGTCCAAGAAAACTCACAAGTTTGAAGACAAGTCCAGCACTTGAGATGCTCCCTTTGTTAAAGCAAACTTTTGACCAAATTTGATCCTTTCAGGCTTCTGTCTGATACCAAATTTTATGGAGGCGAGCATTCTTTCTTTTGATGAGATTGAGAGAATGTAGGTATTGGATGTGAGGGAAGAAGATATGTTAGATAACCAGCGCTCCCATCAAGAATTGCCAAGGTTTGGCCACCAAGCTCTCAAACCACAAGAATAACTCATTAATTTGTAATTATCAAAAGATCTCCTTCATTCTAGTAAGAGGACTATTTATAGCCATTACAAGCATCTTTCAAAAGAAAAGAATTCAAAACTTGGAGGGAAAGGTGGGTGACCACATTAATGTGAAGCATTAAATTGCCTCATTATTTTATGCCATCCATCCATTTCACATGCTATTATTTTATGTGGATTCAACCACCTCACATGTCATGTTTTGAATTTTTAAATGCAAAATTTCAAACATGGAGTTTCTAGAAGAAAATTAAAAATTACATAAATAAAAAAGATGAATTCATAAAATGGGCCTTCGTAGGCTAATGGGCTAGGCCTTCTTCTTTCTTGAATTTTCTTGAGCTTTAGCTTGAGATCTTGTAAATGGACCTTGAGCTCTAATTTTGGATCCTCATGATGTTCTACATCAGTTGATTTGGCATGCTAACCACATGAGACTCATCCTCCGAACTAGATTCCAAGTCTATATGGATAGCAGGGGTACTTCTATGAGCCAAAACATAGCTCCTACTGGCTGGCCACCAATAAGGAGGTCTTCCACCTCTGGAACTACCTTTAGATTTGCATCTTCCTCTGCTTGGTGAGGTTTGAATCATCCTACCCATATGTTTGTATGGAGGAATGAATTGTGGGTGTAATCTAACTTCAGGCTCTAGTTCTTCCTCAGTGTCTATTTCTCGCTCACTTGCATTATTATTTTCTATTTCTTTTTTATTTTCCTTTTCTTTTTCTTTTTCTTTTTCTTTTTCTTCTTTTTCTTTTATTTTTAAAATTTGACCAAGTTCACAAGAATGGAATTTCTAATTTTGAGGAAGATAGTAGGTGTATATCTACCCCTAACTAAAAAATGGCTTTATGTCTCCTAAATAGTATTGATTCTTCAAACTTGATGCATTGATGTAGAGAGGATGGAACCATCTTGTTCTCATGTATCCAAGGCCTACCGAAGAAAGCAATGAAAAATGTATCTGAGTCGATTATGTAGAACTTGGTCTCTATCTTCCAATCATCTATCTCCAATGACAACACTATGGAGCTGTTGACCTCATTTTTAGAATGAGCTCTCAACCCCTCCATCTTAGACATAGGACTCCTCTTAGAAACTAAGAGTTTCTTAGTCTTAAGGCACTTCTAGTGATTAGGTGAACACTCAACCTAACCCTAGAGACTTAGAAGAGTTAGCCATAAGAATAAGTCATGCCTTAAGGGTGTTAGAAAATCTATCTACCCTATAGATTGAACCAAATCATCACTTCCTTATTTCAAGCCAAACTCCAAACTCAAATTAACTTCAATACCAAGCCAAATCATGAATCAATTCCAAATGATTGAAACCCATGATTGAATTCCAAATTCCAAAATCCTTCCTAACCCTTTTGATTTCATCCTATGGACTTAGCTCAAATCAAATTCAAATCACCTCAAATTCAAAAGATTTTCTCATAACCCATTTATATTCACATTTATATTCACAAATATAAATGAAATATAAAATCAAATAACCAAAACTAAATTCAAAACTCAAACCCAAATCCAACCAAAATCCAACATATGTTTTTTCAAGTCAAATTCTTGAACTTAGCCAAATCAAACTCCAATTAATCAAATCCTTGGATTTTCTTCATGATTCAATCAACCCTTCAATCGCAAACCAAATATAAACACAAAATTAATCATCAAATCAAAATCAAGCTAACCCAAGTCAAACCCATATTCATCCTTTTGACTTGAAATTATCAAATGAATCAAAACTCATTTGACTCCAAATCACTTGCAAATGGATTTATATTTCAATCACAAGTCCATATGTGAGTTCAACCAAACTTGAATCAAGCCTTGATCAAGTCGACTAAACCCAATTGGCTCACTTGACCTAAAGTGGCCAATTTGACCTACATGAACTAAAATCCAATTCAATTAAAATCAAAGTGAATTAAGCCAATCCAAACTTCATGTCTTATTTGTTGATCATTATAGGTTAATCAATTGTCATGAATTGGGTCAAACCAAGTCAACCTAGCCTATTGACCAAGTCAACCCTTTAACTCATATGAACCCAAACTAGCCAAATTGTAACCTAAACCAAATTGATTGCAACCAATGGCTCAAGTTTACTCCAAATTGATTATTGAATTTGACCAAAGCCTCAACCAAAACCAAATTTAAACAATTGTCAACTAGACCCAACTTAGCCCAATTGACCATGAACCCAACTTGACCTAAAAGGTCAAATCAAGCCAAAATCAAATCAAACCAAAATTGATTGAAACCAAAGCCTACAATATATTCCAAATGATCAACAAAACCTAAACCAAGCCATGATTCAAACCAATTTGATCAAATTGGTCAACTTAGCCCAAATTGAGCTAAATGATTAAATTGGCCAAAATCCAAATTAAACAAAATTGATTGAAACCAATTGAACTAATGCAATCCAAATGGTCATTTGAACTTGATCGAACTTTTAGTTTGACCCAATTTGACCATTGGTCAACCTAACCCATTTGATCCAATTTGACCCAAATGGGTCAAATTAAACTAGATGAACTTCAAATGACATGAAATTTAGTCCAACTTACTTTTGAATCATTTTAAATCTGCTCAAATTAAATTTAATGCCAAATGACCACTTTTCCCTTGGGTTAAGGGCATCCCATGAGAAAAGACACTTACCCAAGTGGTCATTTCTCTTCCTTGCCACTTGGCACTCATCCATTGGTCCACATAGACACCAAGGACACTGATTTTCTGACCTAAGGAGTAGTTGGGGTAGCCATGACTCATGAGGAGGTGAAATCACCTCACCTCTCCCATTAGAATACTTGGCATGAAGGACTCTCACCTCCCCTTGGCTAGGACATCCATTAGTCCTTCATGACAGCTACTTTCAATGCCTTAGCCAACTAAAGTGAGCCACCTAGGATGATTATCTTCCATTCCCAACCAACCCAAGCCAAATGACAAGGGTTTGGAGCCAAAAATTCAAAGAAAAGAGAGATTTTTGTTCACTTTTCATTCCAAGGCATTAGAGGCTAAAACATTCATCAATTCCTATCACTCTCCCTCTCCTAGAGCTCCCAAACCCATTGGCAATCACCCTCACTTGATTTCAGAGAGAAATACTCCAAAACTAAGGGGATTTTGGTGAGGAAATGATGATCACGAGTGAAAACTTCATTTTGACTTGAAGGTGAAGATCCAACCTCATTCTAAGGCCTTTTCCTCAACAGCGTGCTTGGGTCATCACTGCCGCTATAAATCATCCTCGATGAGATAACTTTCAAAAATCATAGCCGGCCTTAGGATCCTTCATTTGTCATGGTTTTTCATGCAATTTTTAGAAATTTACCCTAGATAATCTCACATTTTTACTTTAAATTATCCCAATTAGAAAATGGAAATCGCCACAATAATGAGTCCATTTGGACAAGTTTTCACTTAGAATTTTCATTTTTCCCAAAATACCCCATTTTACTATTCATGTCTATCGAATAGCCATCAATCCAATCGGTGATTGGATCGGGATGGCTCAGTCTATGGATCACGTGATCCGGGCCGAATCAGGGCGCCGGATCGCGTGGATCCAATCCGGCGTTGATCGTTGGATTTATTTTGAACCATCCGATCCAGCGGTTCGCGTGATCGGACAGCCCAGATCGTGCCTCGATCACACGATCCTGGCCTCCATATCATGGAATCTGATCTGACCGTCCGATCAGCGATAGGACAGTCCATATCAAACCACGCATTGCGATCCTGTGCACCCATGATTTTTCCCACTCGTCGACTGAAGCGGCACACCGCGCGTCCACTTGTGGGCTACTTGGCACCGCATTGCCACATCAGTGTCGTGTGCGGTGGTGGCTATGTTAAGTAGAAAAATTGAGTTTTTCTAATTTAAAAAATTATTTAAATCACCTGAAAATTCAAAAATTCATAGAAAATAAAATACTTAACCAAAAATTGTAAACAAGGGCTCGTTGGATTTATATTTCTGAGAGAAATCTAAGAAACAAAAAATCCTCAAATTTGACTAAATATTTTTAGCTTAATTTGAGTTTTAATAAAAATCAAGTTTCATTAATTAAACTAAAAATACATGTGAAATTAAGTTGAAATTTTGAGAGATTAAAATTAAAGTTAAAATACACCTACCATAAAAATTTCAAGTCAAATGGACTTTTGCATTAAAAGATATTGAATTTTGACTTTTGAATGATTTATTTTAATAAAATAAATTAACAAACTTCATAAAAATCACTTAAATCAACTGAAACTTCCTGAATTCGTAATTAATTTTAGAAAATCCAAAAAATATAAACTCAAGTTCATCTTAAAGATAATTCAGAGAAGAATCCAATAAAATTATTTTTAATTGAATTTGAATAGTAAATTATCTTTAATTAAGGTTTATTTAAATATTTAATAACCTTGATTACTACCTAATGACTTCATTAATTAATTCCAAACTTGTAGGCATGTTTAGTGGGATGACTTCTACCTCTCCTAATTTTTTTAGAATTTATTACTGATTTAACCAAAGAAATTAATTAATGAACTCTTAATCACTCTCTTAATATAATTAAGCTTAATTAAGCATGTGAAAAGTGGTTTAATTCCTTGATTAAGTTAATTAGATTTTGTTTAAGTGAAGAGGAGGTTTATGGAATGGGTTTGGGGTATTTTCCCCAAGTCATCCCTAAATCCCTTTCCTTCCTTAATCTAAATTTAATTAAGGGCCAATCCACTAATGACTTACTTAATTAACTTGATAAAATTTTCAAAACATTCTAGAACTTAATCACTTCCTTCTTGGATAGATGCTTAGGTGTTCAATAACCTAAGTAGCTTAAGGAAATCATACCTAACCCACATGTGTGGGAAGGGTTATGAAAGTACTTAAATTAAACCCTTTAGCTTAATTAATCATTAATTATGAGCCAAATGCATTAGACCCCTTTCTTTCTTAGATGCATTGCTGATTTAAATTCTTTATGATTTTATGTCATATATTGGCTCATAATTATTTGATTAAATATGTTAAAGTGGTATAAGTAAGGGGTAATTAATGAACTTAATCTACACCTTAACCTAACCAAAGCATGAAATCAATCTAATCACCTAAAAATTAAACTAAAACAATACACATATGTGGGAATGGGTTAAGACCAACAAACCTTTTCACATTTCCTAAATTCAAATAAAACTCAAAACCAAATCAAAATTTTCTTAAACCATTTTTGATTTACTTTAAATATTCTTATTACATGGGATTGCCTTTAGGAATTAATTAGAGTGAATGAAATTACATGCTTGCATCACTTTATTTCTTTCCTAGCATGGTAAATGTGTATGTCATATGAAAATCATGCATTCATGTCTTTTAAAAAATTAAATTGAAAATGAAATGTTTCTTTTATGTCAAATTGCATGTTTTGGCTAAAGTAAGAATATGAATGGCTATTATCACTACTAAATCCAAAACTATTTTCAAAACTTATAAACCTGTTGAACTCATTTTTAGGATGAGCTCTCAACCCCTTCATCTTAGACATAGGACTTCTCTTAGGATTTAAGAGTTCCTCAATATTAAAATACATCTAGTGATTAGGTGGACACACAACATAGCCCTAGAAGACTTAGAAGGGTTAGCCATATGAATAGATCATACCTTAGGGGTGTTAGAAAATTTTCTACCCTTAGCTTAAACCATTCCTCACTTTCCTTCTTTCAAGTCAAACTCCAAATCAATCTTATTTGATTTTCTCCAAATCCAAATCAACTCCATGATTGAAATCCATGATTGAAGTCTATGAATGAAACCCATGATCAAAATCCATCAAAATTAAGTCCTTTAAATTTTCCTTGAAGGACTTAGCCAAAATCTTGATCAAACCAATTCCAACTCATGGGATTTCTCATAACTCATTTATATTCTCATTTATATTCACATATATAAATGAAATATAAATATAAATCAATCAAATCAAATCCTCAAATTAAATTTCAAATCTAAAAATTTTCTAAGTCCCTTAATTTTCCATTAAAGGGCTTATCCTAAATCATGATCAAATAAATTCAAACTCATGGGATTTTCTCATAACTCATTTATATTCTCATTTATATTCACATGTGTAAATGAAATATAAATATAAATCAATCAAATTCAAATTAAATTCCAAATCTAAAAATTTCCTAAGTCCCTTAATTTTGCATTAAAGGGCTTATCCTAAATCATGATCAAATCAATTCAAACTCAAGGGATTTTCTCGAAAACTCATTTATATTCTCATTTATATTCACATATATAAATGAAATATAAATATAAATCAATCAAATCAAATCTTCAAATTAAATTCCTAATATAAAAATTTCATAAGTCCCTTAATTTTTCATTAAATGACTTATCCAAAATCTTGATCAAACCATCTCAAAGTCATGGGATTTTCTCATAATTCTTTTATATCCTCATTTATATTCTCATATATAAATGAAATATAAATATAAATCAATCAAACAAAATTCAAATATTCAAACTTCAAACTCTAAAATTTTCTAAGTCCTTTAAATCCCTTTTAATGGACTTAGCTTAAATCATGATTAAATCATTTCAAATCCTTGAAATTTTTTCATGATCAATTTATATTCTCATTTATGTCCACATATATAAATGAAATATAAATTCAAACAATCAAAACCAATTCCAAAAATCAAACTCAAATCCACTCAAAATCCAACCTAAGCCTTTCAAGTCAAAATCTTGAACTTAGCCTAATCAACTTCAAATCAAGGCAAACTCTTGATTTTCTCTCATGATTCAATCAACCCTACAGTCATGAGCTCATATATAAATACAAACTTCAATCACTCAATCAAAATCCTAAGTTAAAAATTAAACCCTAAATCCTTTCATGTTCACCTTTGAATATAAAATTGTCAAATTAATCAAAACCCATTTGACTTCAAACCACTTGTAAATGAATTTATATTTCAATCATAAGTCCATATACAAGTTCAATCCAACTCAAATCAAGCTTTGACCAAGCCATTTGACCTACCAAAGTGACCTAAAGTACCCTTATGAGCCAAATTCTAATCCAAACCAAATTGGATTGAACCAAACTCATCTATGCATCTCATCATGATCAACAATCATCATGGGATGATCAATCAATCAAATTGGGTCAAACCAAGTCAAACCTAAGGGTTGACTAAGTCAACACTTAGCCCAAAATGAAACCTAACATAGCCAAATTCCACTATAGGCCAAATTGATTGAAAACATTCATCTAAGTTCACTCATGACCTATGTTTGAACTTGACCAAGAAGATTTGCCTAACTACTAATTGGCCACTTGAAGTTGACCCATTTTGACCTAAAGGGTCAAAATATGTCAAACTTGATCCGAGCCAACTTCAAACCAATAGGTCAAGTTCATTCCAAATCACTTGTTGAACTTGACCAAAGCATCAATTGGCCAACTAGACCCTAATTGGCCAACTAGACCCAACATGACCTAAAGGGGTCATGTTGAGCCAAATTTGAACTTAGCCCAAATTGATTGGAAACAAAGATATCAATCAACTCCATATGACTAAACTAACTCAACCCTTGACCTACCTCAAATAGGTCAAATGGGTCAAATAGGTCAACTTAACCCATTTGACCTAAATGAAGTCATATGAGCCAAATTCAAAACTATACTAAATTGAATCAAACCAAAGCCACTGAAACATTTCAAATGATCATATAAACTTGACCCAACCCTTGGTTTGACCCAATTTGACCAATTGGTCAAGTTGACCCATTTTGACCTAAATGGGTCAACATGAGCCAAACCCTATCAAATGAATTCCAAATCTCATGAAACTTGGCCAAACCTAGTTTCTCCACATACCCAACATATCCAAATTCAAGAATCAGCAAAATGACCATTCTACCACTAGGCCATAGAACAAATTTTGACCTAATCAATGGATAATTTGGTCATGCCCTTTCATATCAACTTGATGCTTTCCTAATAGCTCAAGGGGACCTAATGGAGAGTGGTGCACCCAACCCAATGGGTTTGGGTCAGCCTAATTGGCCCCAAGACCAAACCCGACCCCATGTGTCAAAATGGCAAATTTAAACTCCCTCTTCCACTCAAATTCAAGCACATGGGAGGTTGACATTCCACTCAAGGCCTCAAACCAACCATGTGCACACATCTAACTGATCAAACAACCCTCCCATTGTGATCAATTGGATCAAAATGGCACATAGGCTTGCGACTATCTGATCCTTCAAGGGGGAGATATACTCCCCCTAATCAAATTCAAAATCATCAGTCCTCATTTCAATTACACCTAGGGAATTTAGAGAAGCAAATCCTCAGCCTCCCAAGCTTCCCTAGAGTGAAATCAAATTTAATCTTCTCAATTTTAAAGAGTGTGAAAATAGGGGAGCTCAATCCAATATTGAACTTCCTCCACACTGAAAAACACCTCAATTCCTCCTGCGCACTTCTTCTAAGGACCAATTCGAGCTCACCCAAGCTTCCATTGGGTTCCTATAGAAAGGAGAGGAGCAATTGGATCAAAGCCACAAGGATCTTTAAGTGGAGCTAGTCCATAGAGCAAGCCACTTAATCCCAAGGCTTAGGAATTTAAATAGGGCTTCATCTCCACTAGAAAAAGGTACCACATTGATCTCGAGCGTCGGTGATCACCTCCGATGAGGTATGAATTTTTTGACCACCTAGCATAGGAGGTGTTGGTCCTTTGTGAAAGAAATTATCAATTCATGCAAATCCCACCGTTGGATGTGTCGCTTATGTGCTTTAGATGGTGTAGGTTAAGTTTAGTTTGAATCCAAGCTCAATTGACCTCAAATCTTCCCCCAGATAATGGACAACCTCTGTTGATCAAGGGGGAAGAACTTGGAAGATCTCAAACATCCATCCATGCATTTTGGATAGACAACCGAGATATTTCCCAAGTTCAGAATTTCCTTTATTCTTTTTAAAATTGCAGAGAGATCTCTGGCCATCCGATCTTTGATCGACGGTAGATCAAAGCGTGTCCGCCGTCACGCCACCTTTTTGATGCGACATTTAAGTGATGGGTTCACGGTGCAATGTGTGTAAAGCGTGTTGATCACCTCTACTACGCGTCGTGTCATGAGCTAAAAGATTAGTTAAGAAGCTTTAATTAATTCTAATTAATCTAGGGATCTTCTAAAAATCATAACTCCAATAAAATTAAAAAAATATGAAATAAATTTCTATGGAAAGATAATTCAACCTAGAATATTTTAAAATTAATTTTAATGGGTTTTGAATTATGATTTTCTCTGATTTTGGGTTTTATTGGAACTTTATTTTGCTAATTATATTTTAATTAAGCCTCTGATTAATCCCAAACTCCTTGGGTATGTTTTAGGGGATGACTTCTGCCTCCCTAATTTTCTTGGGATTTATTGAAGGCTTAATTAGAAGAATTGCATATGGATTTCTTAATTATCCTCCTTATGTAATTAAGGATAATTAAGATATGATTAGTGGTTTTAATTCATGATTAGGGTTGATTAAAGTCAGATCCAGTAGATAAGAGGTTAGGAATAATTTTGGGGCATTTCTCCTAAGTTATTCCCTAAACCCCCTTTTCTTTCCTTAATCTTCTCTTAACTAAGTTAATTCATTAATTATCTTCTTAATTAATTTCTAAAAATTCTTAAAACTTTCAAAACTTAATTAATCTACTTTGGGGAGATGCTTAGGTATTTAATAACCTAAGTTCACTTAAGGAAATCAAAACCCAATTCATATGTGTGAAAGGGTGTTTTAAAATTACTTAAGCTAAACCCCTTAGCTTAATTAACCTTTAATTATGAGCCAAATTGCATTAGGCCTTTTTCTTATTAGGTGCATTGCAAATTTAAATTTCTTGTGAGTTTGTTTATGTCATCTCATTGGCTCATAATTATTTGGGTAATTATTCTAAGGTGGTGTAGGTAAGAATTAATTAAGTTACATAATTCATACCTTAAACTAATTAATACATAAAAATAGATCTAATTATCTAAAAATTAAACAAAAATATCAAACACATGTGGGAATGGGTTAGAAACAGCAAACTCAACTCACCTTTTTAAAATTAAATCAAACTTCAAACTAAATAAAAATCACAATGAATATCACAATGAATGATTTAATTTAATCTTTCTTATTCTATAAGAATATCTTTAGGATTTAATTAAAGTGAGTTTGTTTACATGATTTCATTACTTTGAGTCTTTCCCAACATGTTAAATTTGTATGTCATATGGTCTCATGCATTCATATTTTTCAAATTCAAGTTTAAAATGAAATTGTTTACTTTATGTCAAATTGCATGTGTTGGCTAAAGTAGAAATATGAGTGGCTACTATCACTACTAAATTCAAATCATTTTCAAAACATATAAATCAAGTATAAAATCTGAAAGTATGCTACTTATATTTTAATTATAAGCTTGCATGTGAAAAATATATGGATGTGCTTAGCATAGGTTTCCTTTCTCTCTTATGTTAGCATAGTTTTGAATAGGAATTTGGTAAGATATATGGTTCATTTGAAAAGGACCTAATAATTACCTAATTCCATATCCTATTCATCCTATGTTATCACCTAATAAGGGCTACCTATACTTGTATACATAAATTGCATAGATGAAATGAATCCATTAATACAACTTTTGCATTCTTCTTTTCCATGTCATTTCTTTTATACACATGTTTGTATTTAAGGAAAGTGGTATATTAGTCTAGACAACCTCGAGGTTGTGAGGATTTAAGTAACCCTAAGTAAGTTATGTACCTTACACCTCTGGTTAACAATGACACTATACTCACTTATGTCTTTCTTACTTTAATGTGTGTATGTGAAAATTTGGATAAAGAAATCCCTTTCTACTTAAGAAAAATCATGCATCTTAATCTTCTAAATTTTCTTAAATGGATTACTTAGCATGCATCATAAAGTATGTTAAATATTCTCATTTGTATGTATAGATATGCTTAAGGTCCATCTATATGCATGTTATATATGTTGGGAAAGAAATGAAGTGTTGTGTTTCATGTGGATTTAATTCATTTTATTTAATCTTAAAATGCCTTTATTTTTGAATAGGTTTGTTTAGAGTTTATCTAAACTTGGGATTAATTAAGAGATTTAATCAAAACATTCACTAAACAAAACTAAAAATGTGAACCTACTTTAGAAATTACGTAGGTTAGGGAAGGAAAGAGAAGTTCCCTTCTCTTTCCCTCTCTTCATAACTTAGTAATTAATTGAAGGATTCACTTGAACCAAATCAAAACATGAAATAAAATCAACTCAAAATAATTAAATAACTTAAATGAAACCCTCCTCTAAGTTGAACATATTTTCACACTTAGAAAATTTGAACCTAAATCCATAGCTAAGCATACCATGCAAACCTTCAAAGCACACACATTAGCCTAAGTCACCTCTTCTAGCTTTAGGTTAGGTCGATGCATGGTTTGATATTTTGTTTTATTTTATGATATATATTTTAGACTAGATGTTAGCGTGTATGCAAGTAGAATGAATGATAGGGTGCTCTTAGTCTAACTATTCTCTTCCGCAGGGAATTGTGTTTAAGGGGCACTATCATAAATAAAAATATAAATGCTTTTGCTTGTAGGTGCTTTATAACCCTAAGAATAATCCAATAGGCCAGGTGAACTTAGTCACCCATGTGTGGGGTGATAAGTCCAATATACATGCTTGAGATTTATGTGATTTGTTTTAACTAACCTTTATTTTATAGGTGTTAGTTAGATTTTCACTTTTCCTTTTCATGTAAATTTGTACAATTAGGATTTTGGAATGATTGTTATGAGGATTGGGATGAGCATTGGTCATAAGATCCTATCTTATGCATCATGTGAAGCCTTGGAGTATCTACCTTCCAACCAACCAAAGAAGGAACCAAAGAAGAAAGAAGTAAAGTAGACAGAAGAATAAAGATTGAAGACCCCCATAACAATGAATTTATTACTTAATTGTAATTTAATTCATTTGTAATACGGGTTGTATAAGGGTAAAGCTCGGCTACCCACATTTGATATTTTCATATTTGTACAGTGGTGCTCGACCACAATAGCCTTTTATTCTTTTTGTGATTAGTTTTATAAATTGATTGATGATTTGTTTAGCTTTTGCATTAAGTGGCATGCTTTTCCTAGTTTCTTCCTTACTTTATGTATGGCCTGGATGTGGATTAGGCTCTTTAGGAAAAAATAAATCTTTTACCAAACTTAATAATTCAAATTAAAAATAAAGAAACTCATAACCTCACCTAAAGCTTAGGTTTAAAATCAAGATAAAAGAATTAGCAACCTCTTAGTTGGATGAGTATTTCTTTTATAATATCTTGCACAACAACATCTTATTTCACTCTTGATTGGAGGGCTTCCATATTTACCAGAGAAACTTGGCTTGACCTTTGAGAGCCATGGTAGAAAATCACCTCCTCCCTTATCGCTGATTTTGACCAATAACTTTATTTCTCATGCATTAGTCATATGAATCCTATTAGCCTGAGTCAAAATAATTGTCCAAAATAAAAATATAAATGAAATTTGAATTGCATTATATTTAGGCCATTTGAAGCATGTCCCTTTACATGATTTAATCTCTTTAGGGAGTGAGTTAAGGACTTAGTCTGTTCTAAATAAATAACAGTCTAGCTATCTTGTATAAGCATAAAGACTTGGCTACATATATTTAAAATCATAGGATGACTTAGTTGGCTGTCACCCCCGGGCAATTGTAAGTCCAAATTGTTGGGTGGTTTGTCCTCTCTTGTGGAGGCAAACCAATTACCCATTTTTGCCTTAGATTTAGGTTATGTTTTGGCCATTGCTAGAGCTCCCTAGATTTAGGTTCTAAGGTTGCTTCTCCCCTTTGTGGTCCCTAAGCTTAATTCCTCACCTGTTAGCATTTCCTTAATCTTGTGTTAAGGAATCATAAGTCCTAAATTTCTAATGAAAAATGTAACTCAAATAATCTAAATTAATTTTAAAAATGTAAAGCCCAACCGTAGGATAGTTTGAAATGCTCGCTAGGTTTCCTAGCATCATGGGCATCTCCTACTTATCTTCCATTTTGGCTTCGATAATAACTCTCCCCTCTTTGATCAATCTCATTCGATCTTCAAAAATAAACCAATCAATTGATAGCCATTTCCTATTGAAATCTTTGAATATAATGATCATTTACCTTAATCAAGAGTTTTTCAAAGGAATTCCTATTCCTTAGGATGTAATTAACTATATGAGCTTGCCCTTGTAGGGAACTTAATGAACCCGGTTTAAAATAAACCATGCTTTACTTTTTCATGTAAAGTAAGGGAAGAATCTTTAGTACATATGCAGATCCATCATTTTTAGGAGTCTTTATTGAGGTGATTAATTCCATTAAAGAGTAATGACTTTTGTCTTTCGAGATAGTACACTATTCCTTGAATGACGTACTCGATCAGCTGAATAAGTACATCTACAGATCTGCATTGCATCCTAAAAAAGATGAATTTCTATATGCTTGCCTCTTTCATTTCTCACCACAGATTTGGAAGGCAACTCTTGTATAGAAATTTTAAACTCCACAAAACCAAACATTACAAATGAAAAGTATGCTATCTATAAGTACTTATGAGCTTGAATGCGAATAGTATAAAGTGTGTTATGTGATTTTCTCTCTCTTTCTTAACATAGGATTGCATAGGATTTGCAAAGTGTATAGTCCATTTTAAAAGGACATAACACTTGCTTGAAATCCATTCCTATACACTCCTATTTCATGACTCAAGAAGGAATTCCATATCACACATATAAATTAAACAACCAAAATCAAATAAACAAACATAAACCTTTTTGCATGATTCTCTTTCCATACATTTCTTTTTTTACATCCACATGTATTTAAGAAAAGTTGTATATTAATAGACAGTTCGAGGCTTTAAGTTTATTAAAGTAGGTCTTGTATCTTACACCCCTAAAATGCATGTGTGCTCACTTATGATTTTATATATAAATGTGCATATAGATAAAAGAGTCACTCTTCTACTTAACAAACAAACATAAACTTTTTTGTGATTCTCTTTCCATGCATTTCTTTTTTGTACATGTATTTAAGAAAAGTGGTATATTAGTCTGACAACCTGGGGTTGTGAGGCTTTCCTAAGTAGGTCTTGTACCATACACCCCCTTGCTTACAATGTGGCCTTTCACTCTTATACCTTTTATATTTGTAAATGTGCATAAAAATGGATAAAAGAATCACTCTCTTCTTATCAAAATCATGCATACATGAAATATTCCAAATTTTTTTAAGTAACCTCTCTTAGCATTCATCATTAAGGTGTGTTAAATACTTGCATCACATATATAGATATACTTAGGATTCATTCATGTGCATGACACACATGTGGGAAAGAAATAAAATGTTGTGTGCTTTATGATTGTAATTCACTTTACTTAATCTTAAAATACCTTTCTTTTTGAATAGGTTTGTTTAGGGAAAACCTAAATTTAGGATTAATTAAAGCATATAATAAAATATTCACTAAACAAAAATCAATAATGAATCTACCTTAGAAATTACTTAAGGTAGGGAGAAAAGAGAAGTTATCTTCTCCTCCCTCTCTTTACAGCTTAGTATTTAAGTACATTCATTCAAACCAAATAAAATCATCAAATAAAGTTAATCTAAATCAACTAAACAACTTAAATTGAAATCATTCGCTAAGTTGAACATTTTCATACTTAGAAAATCTAAACCTTAAATCCTAGCTAAGTACACTACATAAATCTTTTCAAACACACACATTAGCCTAAGTCACCACTTCTAGTCCTATGTTAGGGTGGTGCATGATTTGATGTTTTCTTTTATTTTGTGATGTGATATTTTAGTCTGGATGTTAGGGTGTATGTGCATAGAATGAATGGTAGGATGATTTATTCTAATCGTTATCTTCTGCATGGGATTGTGCTTAAGGGGTGCTGTAATAAAAATATAACTACTTTTACTGTGAAGGTTGCTTCCACTCCTACGCATAATCCAAAATAGGCCAAGTGGACTTGGTTACCCATGTGTGAGGTGCTAAGTCCAATTCTTACTTATACATACTTGGGATTTGTGCTATTTGTTTAGCTAATCTCTATTTTGTAGGTTTTAGTTAGATTAACTTTCCCCTTTTCATGTAATTTTGCAATTAGGATTTTGGAATGATTATTATGGGGGATTAGGATGAGCATTGGTCATAAGATTACATCTTATGTATCATGTGATGTTTTTGGAGCACCCACCTTCCAACCATCCAAAAAAAGAAAGAAAGAAGAATGAAGAATGAAGAATGAAGAAATGAAGAAATGAAGACCCCATAACATGAATTCCTTGCTTAATTGTAATTGATTTATTTGTAATCCGGGTTGTATAAGGTAGAGTTCGGCTATCCACATTTATTTTTTGGGTTTGTGGGGTGGTGCCCGACCACATTTGGCCTCTTATTTTTTCAAGTTAGCTTTATAAAATGTTTGATGTTTGTTTAGCTTGTATATTAGAAATGACATGTTTTCCTAGTTTCTTCTTTACTTTGATGTATGGGCTGGATGACGATTAGGCTCCTAGGAAAAAATAAATCTTCTACCAAATTAATCAACTCAAAACTAAAAATTAACAACTCATAACCTTATTTAAAGCTTAGGTCATAAATTAAAATAAAAGAATTAGCAACCCATTTGCTGGATGTTGTATTTTTTTTCTCACATCATGCATAAAAGCATATTATTTCGCTCTTGATTTGAAGGGCTTTCACCCGTGACAGGGAACTTGTCATGGCCTTTGAGAGCCATGGTGGAAACACACCTCCTTTTCTAGCTGATTTTGACTAATAATCTAATTTATCATGCATTAGGCATATGAATCCTATAGCCTGATTCAAATGAATTGTCCAAAAGTAAAAATAAAATATATGAAAACTTTGCATTAGATTTAAGTCATTACTCATGCCTTACATGATCTAGTCTCTTAGGGAGTGTGTTTAAGGACTTAATCTCTTTCTAAACAAATAATAGCTTAGCTATCTTGCAAAAGCATATGACTTGCCAACATGTATTAAAAATTGTAGGAGTAAGTTAGCACCCACCCCCAAATAATTGTAAGTCCAAACAATCGAGTGGTTTATCCTCTCTTGTGGAGGTAAACCATATAACCATTTTCCTTAGATTTAGGTAGTGCTTTGGCCCTCGCCAAAGCTCCCTAGATTTAGGATTTGAGGTGGTTTCTCCCCTTTGAGGGCTACAAGCATGAATCCTCACCTCTTAGTCATTTCCATGATCTTGTGTTATGGAATTGTAAGCCCTAGATATCTAATAAAAATTCAACTCAAACAAATAATTCTCTTCAACTTCAAAAATATAAAGCGTGGTCATAGGATTTTGAGGTGCTTACTAGGCTTCCTCATATCACAAGCATCTCCTACTCATCTTCCTTTGGTTTTGATAATAACTCCCTCCTCTTGATTAATCTTAGTTGATCTTCTAAAAATTAAACCAATCGATTGATAGTCCTATCTTTTGAAATCTTTAGAGACAATGATTATTTACCTTAATTGAGAGCATTCCTAAAGAATCTTGTTCCTTGGGATGTAATTAACTATGGGGGCTTGCCTTCATAGAGACTTAATGAACTCGATTTAAAATAAACCCTGCTTTAATTTTCCATGTAAAGTAGGGGAAGAATCTCTGGTACATACAAAGACCCATAGTCCTTAGGAGTCCTTATTCAGGTGATTAGGCCATTATAGAGTGGTGACTTCTATCTTCTGAGATAGTACACCTTTCCTAAATTTTATTCCTGATCACCCTAATAAGAATATCTACGGATCTATGTGGTGTTCTAACAAAAGGTGTATATTTTTGTTTCATTTATCCTTCTAAAAAGATAGATGAAGATAAGAATATTTTCACCATAGGAGCCTAAAGCCTTCTCTCCTTACTCATTGAATCCTCTCAACATCATCCGATCTCCTCAGAGTTTGGAGATGTAAATCCTCAGGTATGAAGGGGTCTTTAGACTCATAATATTCACTGATGCACCTGGCTCAACTAACACCCTGGAGAGTCTGAATCTGCCCATATCCACTGAATGTAGAGAGGACGATTATGTTCAATTATCCCCAAAAGGTCTTCATTAATGAATGTAACTATTGACCTCATTTTTAGAATGAGCTCTCAACCCCTTCCATCTTAGACATAGGACTCCTTTTAGACACTAAGAGTTTCCTTAGTCTTAAGACACTTCTAGTGATTAGGTGAACACTTAACATAACCCTAGAGACTTAGAAGAGTTAGCCATAGGAATAGGTCATGCCTTAGGGGTGTTAGAAAAATTTTTCTACCCTATATCTTCAACAAAATCCTCACTTCCTTATTTCAAGTAAAACTCCAAACTCAAACTAATTTCAAAACAAATCTCAAATCAATTCCAATGGATTTTCTCAAATCATTAATCAATTCCAAATGTTTGAAACCCATGATTGAATTCCATGATCAAACCCAAAATATTTCCTAAGTCATTTTGATACCCTCTTATGGACTTAGCTCATATAAAATCTAAATCAACTCAAATTCAAAAAAATTTCTCATAGCCCATTTTATATTCTCATTTATATTCATAAATATAAATGAAATATAAATCCAAATAACCAAAACTAAATTCAAAACTCAAATCCAAATTCTAAATATCTTCCATAAGCCCTTCAATTCCCTCTTATGGACTTAGCTCAAATCAAATCTAAATCAACTCAAATTCAAGAACTTTTCTCATAACCCATTTATATTCTTATTTATATTCACAAATATAAATGAAATATAAATTCAAATAACCCAAACTAAATTCAAAAATCAAACTTAAATTCAACCAAAATCCAACCTAAGCCTTTCAAGTCAAATTCTTGAACTTAGCCAAATCAAACTCAAATCAAGACAAACTCTTGATTTTTCTTCATGATTCAATCAATCTTTCAATCATGAATCCAAATATTAACATAAACTTCAATCATCAAACCAAAACTAAATCCAAAAAAATCAAACCCGAGTCAAACTCATGTTCACCCTTTGAACTTGAAATTGTCAAGTGAATCAAAACCCATTTGACTCCAAATCACTTGCAAATAGATTTATATTTCAATCATAAGTCCATATGTGAGTTCAATCAAACTCAAATCAAGCTTTAACCAAACCATTTGACCCACTTAGGCTCACTTGACCCAAAGTGACCTAAAGTACCCCTTATGAGCCAAATTCTAATCCTAACCAAATTGGATTGAACTAAGCCCATCTAAGCCTCACTTTATGAGCAACAAATATCATGAGATGATAAATCACTCAAATTGGGTAAAAACAAATCAAACCTAAGAGTTGACCAAGTCAACACTTAACCAAAATGAAACCTAAACTAGCAAAAATCTACCATAGGCCAAATTGATTAAACTTATTGATCAAAACCAATTCATGATCAATGTTTGAACTTGACCAAGTCATCATTTGGGCCTAACCTAACCCAATTGACCACTTGACCCAGG
The DNA here is from genome assembly GCA_021442155.1 of Cymbidium sinense. Lineage (NCBI taxonomy): Eukaryota > Viridiplantae > Streptophyta > Magnoliopsida > Asparagales > Orchidaceae > Cymbidium > Cymbidium sinense. The sequence goes on along the minus strand of CM038222.1, from coordinate 80,405,382 downwards.
TTGGCCCAATTTGACCTAAAAAGTCAAAATGTGTCAAAACATGATCTAAGCCAAATTAATTGAAACCAATGGATCAAGTTCATTTTAAACCACTTATTGAACTTGCCCAAAGCCTCAATTGGCCAACTAGACCCAACCTAGCCCCATTGACCATGAACCTAACTTGGCCTAAAAGGTCAAATTGAGCCAAAATCAAATTAAACCAAAATTTATTGGAAACAAAGATACCAATACATTTCAAATGACTAATGAAACCTAAACCAACCCATGACATAACCCAAATAGGTCAAATGGGTCAAATTGGTCAACTTGACCCATTTGACCAAAGTGAAATCAAATGAACCAAATCCAAATGTAAACCAAATTGAACCAAACCAGTGCTGCCAAAATATTTCAAATGGTCATATGAACTTGACCCAACTCTTGGTTTGATCCAATTTGACCAATTGGTCAACTTGACCCATTTTGACCTAAATGGGTCAACATGAGCCAAAACAATTCCAAATTCATTGAAATTTGGCCTAATCCATTTTTCAATCATGCCCAACATATTTAAACTAAAATGAAATCCAAATGACCATTTTACCCCTTGGCCATAGGTAACCTAAAATCAAAATCACTTAGAATTTAATCAATTCCTCTTCATGGACACTTGACATCCTCTTAGTGGACCAAATGGTCACTAATGAGGATGTTGCACATGACCTAATGGGTTTGGGTCAACCAAACCCAACCCAATGGTCAAACTGACCACTCACTTAAAAATAAGCACATGGGAATCCATCCACCACTCAATTAAGCACATGGCAACTTCTCCACTACCTCCTCTGGCCAAAACCAAACCATGTGCAACGCTTAACAACCTAACAAACCCATTGCATGAGATGAATTTGATCAAAATGGCAAAAGAAAGCATGTTCGTCCGATCCATCAAGGGGGAGAAATACTCCCCTTAATTTCACTTCATTCAAACACACTCACAGTCGATTGAAGCTATGGAAGCCAGAGAAAGCAATCAAGCTCCTCCAAGCCTCCTAGAGCTACTTCCATTTCTCCTCTTCTAAGTTTCTTCAAGCCGAAAATAGGGGAGCTCCACCATTTTTCAAACTCATCCAATACCCAAATTCAGCTCAATTGCTCTTACAAGCACCTTGAGGGAACCCAATCGAGTTCACTCAAACCTTCTTCCAAGTTCTCAAGCCATAAGAGAGGGGACTTTGATCAAAGCTGCAAGCTTAGAAGGAGCATTTTGGTCAATTGAAGGAGCCACTCAATACTAAAGCCTCAAATCTTCAATAGGGCTTCATCTCTACCAGACAAAGCTACCTCGATGGATTGGAGCACTGGTGATAGCCTCTGGCGAGGTATGCCTTCAACCCGAGCTTAAAATAGGGAGTGTGTGGTCCTTTGTGAATGAAATTTTCACCTCATGGAAAATTGACCATTGGATTTACTTGTGCTTACTAATAAATGGTGTGGTAAAAGTTTAAGATGGTTCCCCTCTCCCATAGCCAAACTGAGTGACGGATCATAAACCGTCCATCCGCGCATTTTGGATAGACGGTCATGATCAAGCCACGTAGGATCTGTGATTAATCCCTTTAGAAATCGCGAGCTCGATCTCAGCTATTTGATCTTTGATTAGATGATTCAGAGAGAAAGCGCGCAATGGCACCGCTTACACGACGTCAGATGTGACTACTTAAATAACCAATCCCTCGCACCATGTGGAAAGCGCCGTGTCAGCATTCACATGGCGTAGATTAGTTAGGGTTAATTTTTAATCACTGAATCTTCAAATATTCATAACTAAATGTAGAAAAATCAGAAAATATAAAATAAAAAAGCATTGTGAAGATAATTCAGAGAGGAATAATCTAAAATTATTTTTAATAGATTTTAAATAGTGCATTTTCCTTAATTAAGGTTTTAATGAAAAATTAATAACCCTAAGTACTCCCTAATTACTTCATTTATTCATTTCATATTTCTCAGATGCATTTAGTGGGATGACCTATGCCTCCCCTAATTTTCTTGGGATTTATTGATAAGTTAATTAGGGAAATCAATTAATGAATCCTTGATCACCCACTTTATGTAATTAAGGGTAATTAAGCATGTGAACGGTGGTTTAGTTCCTTTATTAAATTAATTAAGCCTTGCTTAAGTGAAGAAGAGGTTTATAAAATATATTTGGGGAACTTTTCCTAAACCCTTTCCTTCTTTAATCCAAACTTAATTAATGGCTAATCCACAAATCACCTACTTAATTAACTTGATAAAATTTTCAAAATATTCCAGAATTTAACCAATTCATCTTGGGTAGGTGCTTAGGTGTTCAATAATCTAAGTAACTTAAGGAAATCAAAATCCAACCTATATGTGTGAGGAGGGTTATGGAAGTACTTAAATTAAATCCTTTAACTTAATTAATCATTAATTGTGAGCCAATTGCATTAGGTACCTTTCTTTCCTAGGATGCATTGCTGATTTAAATTCCTTGTGAGATTTTATGTCATACATTGGCTCATAATTATTTGATTAAATATGTTGAAGAGGTGTAGGAAAGGGGTAATTAATGAACTTAATTTACACCTTAACCTAACCAAAGCATAAAATTGATCTAACCATTTAAAAATTAAACTAAAATAACAAACATATGTTGGAATGGGTTAAGACCAGCAAACTCACCTCACATTTCTCAAATCAAAATCAAAACTCAAAATAAATCAAAAATTCCTTTAACCAACTTTAATTTACTTTAAATAATCTTATTCCATAGGATTGTCTTTAAGAATTAATTAGGGTGAATGAATTTATATGCTTTCATCACTTTATTTCTTTCCTAACATGCTAAATGTGTATGTCATATGAAAATCATGCATTCATGCCTTTTAAAAATCAAATTAAAAATGAAATGTTTCTTTTATGTCAAATTGCATGTTTTGGCTAAAGTAAGAATATGAATGGCTATTATCACTATTAAATCCAAAATTATTTTTCAAAACTTATAAATCAAGCATCAAAATTGAAAGGTATGCTACTTATAGTTATTTATAGGCTTGCATGTAAGTAAAATATAAAGATGTGTATTGTGTGGCTTTACCTCTCTTCTCTTTTAACATAGTTTTGAATAGGATTTGCAAAGTGTATAGTTCATTTGAAAAGAACATAACACTTGCTTAAATCCACTCGTATTCATCCCTACGTTATCAATAAAGAAAGACATCCACACTTACACATATAAATTACATAAACAAACCAAAATCAAATAAACATAAACTTTTGCATCTTTTTTTCCATTTCATTTCTTTTGTACATGCATATGTATTTAAGGAAAGTGGTATATTAGTCTGGACAACCCCAGGATTGCAAGGCTTTAAGTAGCCCTAAGTAGGTCTTATACCTTACACCCCTGGTGCTAATAATGATGATGTACTCACTTATGCCTTTCATATATATAAGTGTGCATATGAAAAATGGATAAAAGAATCCCTCTTTTTCTACTTAACAAAATCATGCATCATAAAACATCCAAATTTTGTAAACAAACTCTCTTAGCATTCATCATTAAGGTGTGCTAAATATTTCCATTTTGCATGTATAGATATGCTTAGGATTCATCCATATGCATATTATACATGTGGGAAAGAAATAAAGTGTTGTGTATTTTGTAATAGTAATTCACTTTACTTAATCTTAAAATTTCTTTCCTTCTGAATAGGTTTGTTTAGAGTTGTTATAAACTTAATATTAATTAAAATACATAATAAAACATTCACTAAACAAAAATCAAATATGAATCTATCTTAAAAATTACTTAAGGTAAGGAAGGAAAGAGAAGTTTTCTTCTCTTTTCCCTCTCTTTACAATATTTAGTAATTAAGTAGGTTCATTTAAACCAAACAAAATCATCAAATAAAATTAACCCAAATCAACTAAATAACTTAAATTGAAACTACCCTTTAAGTTGAACTCTTCATACTTAGAAAAATCTAAACCCTAAAGCCTAGCTAAGCATACCACACAAATCTTAAATGGCACACATTAGACTAAGTCACTACTTCCAGCTTTTGGTTAGGGCGGTGCATGGTTTGATTCTTTACTTTTGTTTTGTGATGTAATGTTTTAGTCTAAATGTTAAGGTGCATGTGCATAGACTGAATGGTAGGATAATTTAGTCTAATCATTGTCTTCTGTAGGGGATTGTGCTTAAGGGGCGCCGTAATAAAAATATAAAATTGCTTTCACTATGCAGATGCTTATACCCCTAAGCATAATCCAATATGCCAAGTTGACTTAGTTACCCACATGTGGGGTGTTAAGTCCAATTTATGTATATACATGCTTGGGATTGTGTGGTTTGTTTAGCTAATCTCTATTTTGCAGGTTTTAGTTAGATTTACTTTTTTCCTTTCATGTAAATTTGCAATTAGGATTTTGGAATCATTATTATGGGGGGATTAAGATGTACATTAGTCATAAGATTATATCTTATGTACCATGTAAAGCCTTTGGAGCATCCACATTCCAACCATCCAAAACAAGGAAGAAGAAAGAAGAAATGAAGGATGAAACCCCATAATAATGAATTCCATTTTAATTGTTACTAATTTATTTGGAATCCAGGTTGTATAAGGGTAGCGCTCGGCTACCCAGTTTATTTTTGGGTTTGTGTGGTGGTGCCCGATAACACTTAGCTCTTATTCTTTTATGCTAGCTTTATAAAATGTCTGATGTTTGTTTAGCTTATGCATTAGAAATGACATATTTTCTAATTTCTTCCTTGCTTTGATGTATGGCCTGGATGATGATTAGGCTCTTAGGAAAATAAATTTTCTATCCAACTAATCAATTCAAACTAAAAATAAACAACTCATAATCTTACCTAAAGCCTAGGTTATATAAATCAAGATAAAAGAATTAGCAATCCCTTAGCTGGATGTTGTATTTTCTTCCTCACATCATGCATAAAAAGTATATTATTTCAGTCTTCATTGGATGGCTTCCACCTTTGCCAGAGAACTTGTCTTTACCTTTGAGAGCCATGGTAAAAACACACCTCCTTATCTTGCTTATTTTGACACATAATCTAATTTCTCATGCATTATGCATATGAATCCTAAAGCTTGTGTCAAATTGATTGTCCAAAATAAAAATAAAACATATGAAAAATTTGCATCAAATTTAAATCATTATTCATGCCCTACATGATCTAGTCTATTAGGGAGTGTGTTTAAGGGCTTAGTCTCTTTCTAAATAAATAACAGCTTAGCTATCTTGCAAAAGCATATGACTTACCTACATGAATTTAAAAAAAGCGTAGGAGGAGTTAGTTAGAATTGGTGTAAGTCCAACAGTCGGGTGGTTTATCCTCTCTTGTGGAGGTAAACTAAATACCCATCTTCGTCTTAGATTTAGATCATGCTTTTAGCCCTAGCTAAAGCTCCTTAGATTTAGGTTCTGAGGTTGCTTCTCCCATTTGTGGGTCATAAGTATAAATCCTTACCTCTTATGAACTTTTCATAACCTTGTATTGTGGAATTGTAAGTCCTATATTTGTAATGAAAATTCAACTCTAAAAAATAAATCAATTCAACTTCAAAAATATAAAGCCCAACCATAAGATAGTTTGGGATGCTTACTAGACTTCCTAGTATCTAAAGCATCCCCTACTCATCTTCCTTTGGATCTGAAAAGAACTCCCTCCTTTTTGATCAATCTCATTTGATCCTCTAAAAATAAACCAATCAATTAATAGTCCTACCTTCAAAATCTTTAGAGACAATGATTATTTACCTTAATTGAGAGTATTACTAAGGAATCTATTCCTTAGGATGCAATTAACTATGGGGGCTTGCCTCCATGAGGAACTTAATGAACTCAATTTAAAATAAACCATGTTTTATTTTTTCATGTAAAATAGGGAAAGAATCTCTGGTATAAGCGAAGACCCATAGTCCTTAGGAGTCCTTATTCATGTGAATAGGTCCATTGTAGAGTGATGACTTCTATCTTTCGAGATATTACACCTCTACTCAATGTCATACCTGATCACCCGAATAAGAATATATGCGGATCTATCTGGTGTCCCAAACAAGGCTTATATTTTTTTATTTCATTTATCCTCTTTCCAAAGGATAGATGAAGTGAAGATATTAATTTTCACCACGGTAACTCCATAGGCTTCTCTTGAATAACATGCCTCCTCTCCAATAGTGATTAACTGAGCTAAGCATATTTCCAGATCAAGAAGGGCCTTGATCAATGACTCCCTCATCTCTTTGGATAGGACAAGTGCATCATATATGCTTAGCTTAGCTAGCAACTTTCTCAGGTGACTGAGGACATTATAGTCAACTTTGGGTTGGGCCTCCACAAGCATATCCATAGGTGGAGCATCCTATGGAGGGATTATCTGTTCGCTTGAATCAATGACTTGCTTGCCCTTATCCTGAGGTGCTACCCTAGGAGGTAAAACTTTGTCACTATGGAGGTTGACTTCGATGACTTCATAAGATGGATTTAGTGGAAAGTTCTACATGCTCGTCAGGTTCACATATGGCTTCTCCTACAAGATCATTGGAGTCAGATGACTCCAAATCAATCTCAATGGGCAAACTAGAGTGATTCAAGAATGGGTAATCCATTTCTAAATCAGAAGATGAGTGATCAGAACTAGAGCTTTCTATAGGAATAAACTCAAGTAGATTATAAGAAGTGACACAAATGTAAGTGGAAACAGTTTTCTTCATTGATTTCTTAGATTTGGATGGAGGTATAAAATAGAAATCAAGTAAAGTAAGCGGTGTAAGGGGTTTGGCACCCCCCCTCAACACGGCGCTAGAGGAGAGGAGGCTGTTGCTACTATGGAAATAGTGCTAAAATTGGTCGGTGGTTGCACCCTGCATCTTGTCTCGGGGCAAGTGGAGGCTTCTTCTTTTGGGCTCCCACCTCCCTCCAGTTGTCTTTAATAACTTGCAAAATTAGAATTGGAGGTTTGAGCTGCCTCAGGCACCTACAAGGGTAGTTTCTTGATCTTAGAAATGATTTTCTTGGAGATTTGGGATAGGAAGATACCCTAATATTTCTTTATCTTAAGAAGATCTCATGTATCCCCAAGGATTACTCTAATAAAACTAGAAGGTTGTTCTAATAAGTATTCCTTAGGAATGATGATGGCACCCAACTTGTAGCTATGCTCAAGCCAGCCCTTAAAGGTAATGCAATCTTCTAAGACATGGCCTAACATATGGGGCTAGGGGCAATAGTTTGAATCATGACTCTTGGCCACTTCCTCCGACCTCTTAGGCTCTAGTAGCTAGAAATCATGTTTTTTTAAGATATTCTTAAAGATCTTTCTAACTACCTTCCTCTTGAATGATTAAGGCTTATTCAATTTATCGACAAGAGTAGGTAAGTAATAATTACCTGGTGGCAGGCAGGAATACTGCTACTAAGGATGTTGATGAGGAAGCGATTATGGTGGCCGCTGTGGCAACTAAGGTGGCTAGTATGATGTGAGGTGGTGGCAGAGGAGGCTGTTGAGCTCGAGGCTTATCTAATGGAACTCTAGCTAGATACTTCCCCTTATCAACTACTATGACTACCCATGGCTTCTTCTCAAATGTCATCTCAGGTTTTGGCTTGGATGACTAGTCCTGGAAAGGTAACTATTTGGCTTTCTCTTGTAGACTAGCCACCTTGTTGATTAGTTTCTTGAAGGTTTTGATTGTAAACCCCTTGAGCATGAAAGTGATCAGGCTATGGATATTCTTAAGAAGAATCTTAATGGTGTATTGTTCAGACAGCTATGGTTCACATTTCATACATAAGTTTTGCCACCTGAGAATGTAATCAATAAGGGACTCATTGAGATTTTTCTTTGCTACAATGAGGTTGCCTATAGTAACCCTCTGTTGAGCTCCAGCAATCCTCTTGATGAAGAGATGCTCCAACTCAGCAAATACCTTTACCGAACCATTGGAAAGTTTGGCATACTAGTCAAACGCAACACCCACTAAATTGTGAACAAATAATCTGAAAAGAAGGGCATCGCTACCTCCGGCATTGCAACAATCGGCCCTGAAATGTGTAATATGATGGCGAGGCTTCCCACTACCATCAAATATTTTGAAAGAAGGATGCACGAAACCCTTAGGATATTGGACCGCATCAAATTCTTCCAGGGTCTACCCTATGGAACAGATTAGCAACCTCAGGCTTGCATCAGCATTTCCCTCACTTGTTGCATGGAGGTACTATCCACCACCTTTTTATACAAGCTACCACTATCCTGATCTATTGGAGAAGTACTCTTGGGCTAATATAGGGCGTGTACTGATGCGTGATGATCTACATCTATCAATATATGTTGCGAGGTTAAGGCCTGGTTTTGGAGTGCTTGGACGGCTGCTAACAGGTCTTCCATCCTCTTCTCCATCCGACTGATCTAATCATCCTTCTATCTAATCTGCTGAAGTACATGCTGGATTGAATAGACTGCATTATCCTCTTCAACCACAATACCTTCATGACTCTGCTGGTCTTTATAAAGGGAACTCCTGGTATCGACCATGTAGACTTTGGTCGAGTCCTCCAGCAAATCATCCTCATCGGGGTCAAAACTGACCCTTCCCTCCTTATAATCAGACCGATCGCTTCCTAGGATTTCCCTCTTTTCTATTAAATAATGTGCTAGAATATCATCCAAGGAATGATCTAACTGTGCCGGTACAAACACTTACAGCTGACCTATAGTATGGCTATGCTCACTAATATAAATGCATCTAACACTACCTGCCACTGGAGTGCTATCTCTACGAGGACTATGCTTGCTGAAAGATACATGTTCATGACTGACTACCAATGGAGTGCTGCCTCTGGGGGAATCTACTACCATAGGAATTGCGGAATTGTCACCATCCCCCTCTACTACTGTTGCTACCGCCAACTGCAGTGGGGGTGGTGGAATGACTATGGTGCTCCTGGGTTGCCATTCCTTCTTCACCATAGTTGAAGTGGAAGGTCAAGAAGGAGAGCTCGACCTCACCTCAACGGGTGGAGTGGATGGAATGGGACCCTGAGGCCATAGCCGGATTACCAATAGGGCTTTCTTCTCACCTGATGTTGACTTTTGTGCATTGGCCGACACAGGGGATGCTAAAAAAAACTGAAGAAGGCGAATGATGAGTGGTGCAGTGTGGTGGAGACACCAGTTGTGGCTCAGTAGGAGCTCCCCTCTTGTGACTGACTGTGTCTGTGAGCACTATAATGTCGGTACAGTCAGCTTTGGTAGCCTGCCCACTTAGGAAATCCACAAGAGCGGAGGCTGCTGATTGTTGGGCATACTCCTCCTCTCCCACTTATATGCTTGCACTGCCACTCGAGCTTATGTGTATCTAGCTCTATGTATTTAATCCCTGATGCTCCTAGGGATCAAAGACCTTAGGTCAAATAATGCACCAGACTCTGAGCATCCATGAGCTCTGCCTATTTGGAGAGTAACAGACTAAAATTTGGCATAGGGCCTCCTCCTCCCTAGTCGGTACCTCATAATAAGCTGGTGGTAGAGGTGATGATGCAATCCTCTTGTAATCATCCTCTCCATCTGAGCCTGAGAGGGGATGGAATCTACTGCCATTGAGTAAGGGGGAGACCTCCCGAATTGAACCCTCCTCTACAACATGGGATGCTGCCTCTACCTCTACAGCTGCTAGCTCGTGATGCTGCTTAACCTTCTGGCTCTTATTTTGGCACTGAGTGTGGGTGAGTTGAGTGGGGCAAGAGCTGGAACCTACCTTGAAGGTAGGGGAGACTATCTCGAAGACCAAGATAGTCTCCCCCTTTGAGGGGACCAAAGAGGAGGTATCAACCCTCATCGAGGAAACAGGATGAACAACTGATGGAATAGATAGGGGAACTACTTGACACTGCTAGTGCTACCACTGGAACTAAAACTAATCATGTTGAAGCTACTGCTCTCACTATGGGAACCTCTACTACCTTCATCTTCAGTGGAGGAAACTCAGAGTCAAAAGAAATGCCAAAGTGAATAAGTTGTGTATGTCCCACCACCTCCTCCCTATTGAATGTCGTGAGGACTGTCCCCTCACAAGTAACTCACACAACCTCGAATCTATGACCAAACTAAATCAAATGCACAGTGGTCAAGGTGAGCTTGGCCTGATCCAAGGCCAAGTCAACACCGGACGGAAAGGAGAACACAAACATGTTAAGAGCCATATGTACTGAACTGAGCTGAAACTTTGCATTTGTTGAAAACATAACTGAATCAGTCCCTCATTTTGGTATTCACCTTCAAAAATAAATTCTATACTTGATTTAGAAATATGAACCCACACTCAACAAATTTAGTTATGTTAAGTGGGGCTCATTGGAGAGATTTTGATATGTGAGGAGAATCTTTGTCATATGATTTTGATTTAGAACCCATACTCAACCAATTTAAGTAGGTTGGGTGGGGTTCAGATATTTGGAGAGACCTTTGAAGATATTTGTGTTGTGTATCTTGTTTGAAAACTTTGATTTTGAAAAACTTTACTTAGCAAATTTAGGTATGCTATGGAAAGATTTTGATTATGTATTTTGAAAATTTTGTGAAAGTATCTATGCTTGTGATGATGGATTATGTGTGTGATATATGTTGATTTGAGAATGTGGCTTCTTACTTAACAAATTTGGTATGTTAAGTAAAGGACAAATGTTTTTAATATATGTTTGCTTGATTTGAAAATGAGCCTCTTACTTACCAAATATAGTATGTTAAGTGGGAGCCAATTGTGATTTATGATTTGTGTTTTGTTTGCTTTTAAAAATGAGACTTCCATTTAACAAATTTGGTATGTTAAGTGAAAGCCAAATGTGATTTGATTTATATTTTAAAAATGAGACTCTCACTTAACAAAATTGTTATGTTAAGTGGGAATCAAATGTGATATGATTTGAAAATGAGATTCTTACTTTAACAAATTTAGTATACTAAGTAGAAATCAAATGTCATTATGATTTATTTGAAAAAGGGAAAATCTATTTAACAAATTTGGGTATGTTAAATAGAGTTCAATTTGTTTTTTTTTTTTAATTTTGGAAAAAGTGGCTCTCATTTGACAAATTTGGGTATGTCAAATGGAGTCCAAAATATTCATGATTTTATGTGTGTGATTTCTTACTTTTGAAAAGAGGGAAACTTCAACTCTAGCATATGTGAAAAATTTTAAGTGAAGTTTCAATTTTATGCTATCATTTTATTTGAAGATAGGATCTTCATTCAACAAATTTGAGCATGTTGAATGGAGATAACTATTTTAAAAAAAATCATTTTGAAAAATGATTTTGATTTTGATTTTGAAAAGAACCTCCATGTAACAATCATGGGATATTGTTAGATGTGGTTTGGTTATATGTGCTTTTTTAAAAATTTCTTCTGAATTTTGTGCAAAATCTTTTGTTATGTGATTTTTGAAAAAGTGCTTTTGGAAAGTGACATTTTGCAAAAGAGTTTTCTTTTTCTAAAATATTGTAATGAACCTTGCCTCACCAAACTAGTGATAAGGAGGTTCTAAATTTTCATCATCTCCTTTTATTAGTTAATTTTTTTATTTCACCTATTGGGAAACCCAATAGGGGTTTTAAGACCTATAAGGAGTGAGGTCATAAAACCTAGAGGATATTAACTTGCTTTGCTTAAGAATGAAAAAAGATAAGTGCCAATGGAAGGAGAGAAAGTATTGGACTCATATGAAATACAAGTCCACTATCGATGCTTGGAGACAATAATTATTTACTAGAGATGGAGAGAGGAACCATCCCCAGCATAGTCGCCAGAAAAATCTGTGGTATTTATTTTTAATTTATATATATATGGGGAGACACCACACAGATCTGAGGGTGTACTTATTGAGATGATCGGATACGCCATCAAGGAATAGTACACTATCTTGAAAGATAGAAATCACTACCATACGATGGACCTAATCTCCTAATAAGGACTCTTAAGGCATGATGGGTCTTCGAATGTACCAGAGATTTTTTCCTTACTTTACATGGATGAATAAAGTAGGATTTATTTAAACTGGGTTCTAAAATTCCCTTTGAAGGCAAGTCCCCATAGTTAATCACATCCTAAGGAAGGTGAGATCTTTAGGAATACTCTTAATTAAAGTAGGCAATTATTATATTCAAAGATTTTAAAGATAGGACTATCAATAAATTTGTTATGTTTAGAAAATTAAGTGGAATAACTCAAAAGGAGAGACTTATTTTTGAAGCCAAAAAGGAGATGGGTGGGGGATGCTCATGATACTAGGAAATCTAGTGAGCATTTCAATCTACCATATAATTGGGCTTTATTTGTTTAAAATTGAAGAGATTTATTTTGTTAGAGTTAAAATTTTATTAGATTGCTAGGGCCTATAATCCATCAACACAAGATTGTGGAAACGCCTAAGAGGTGAAGATTTATGTTTGTAGCCTGAAGGAAACAACTACCCCTGATCCTAAATCTAGAGAGCTTTGGCATAAGCCAAAGCACAACTTAAGTCTAAGCAAAGGTGAGAATATGGTTTACCTCCATAAGAGAGGATAAACTGCCCGACTGCTGGACTTACAACCGCCTGAAGTGGCAGCCAACTCTCACCTCCTACATTTTAAATCCATGAAGTCTGGTCAGATGATTTACAAGATTAGTTAGGAAGTTATTATTTAGAATGAGGTTAGATTCTTTCAACCTACTCCCTAAGAGACTAGAGCATGAGCAGTATGAGTAATGACTTAATCTACAAATGCAAAATCTTTTTAAATTTTATTTCAATTTTAACACTTGATTTTGACAAAGGCTTTAGGATTTTAATGCTATATGCATGATGAAAATAGGTTATGGGCCAAATCAGCTAGAAGAAGGTGTTCTCCACCATAAGTGATTCCCTCACAAATCAAGCATTCCCCTGTCATGTAAGGATGGAGATCCTTCATGTTCAAGAGAGAAAGAATATGTATGCATGTTGTGAGACATTCAACCATTCAGCTAAGGGGTTGCTAAATCTTTTAATTATCTTATTTAAAACCTAAGCTTTATGGTGAGGTTATGAGTTATTTTAAATTTTAATTATGAGTTATTAATTTGGGAAGAAAATTAATTTTATCCTAAGGGCCTAATCGGATCCAGGTCGCACATTAAATTATCATAAATAAAGAAACTAGGAAAATACATGTCATTTCTATTACACAATTATAAACATAGCATCAAACAATTTATAAACTCAATGTGAAAGAATAACATGCTGGTGCGGTCGCGTACCACTTTACAACCCGAAAAGAGATATGGGTTGTCGAGCTCTTCCCTTATATAACCCAGTATATGAAAGAATAATTATAATTTTTTACAAATAATAAATGATATGGTGGTCTTCTTTCTTCATATCTTCATATATTCTTCATTTCTTCATTTGGATTTGCTTACTTTAAAGGCATCACAGAGCCTCCCAGGATAAATCCTTCTAGCCACCACTCATCCTAATACCCAATAACACTAATCCTAATTCCTAATGCACAATTACATCAAAAATAGGAAAAGAAAATCTAACTACACCTGTAAAATAAGTGTTAGTTAAACACACCATACAACCCAACCAGTTATATATATAATTTAGTCTTAGTACCCTGCACATGGGTAACCAAGTCCACCTATCCTAATTTAGATATGCTTAGGGGTTAAGCAACCTGCAAAAGAGAGCATTTATATTTATTTTAAGAGCCCCTTAAGCACAATCTCTTGCAAAAAATATGATTAAGCTAATCACGGCCTAACATTCAATCTACGAAGCATACACCCTAACATCCAGTGTATAATAATACATCACAAAATAAACATACATCAAACCATGCACCGCCCTAACATAAAGCTAGAAGTTGTGACTTAATCTAATGTGTGCATATTAATACTTGTGTGGCATGTTCTAACTAGGCTGTAGAGTTATCATTCTCTAAGTATGAAGGACATTTAATTATAAATGGTGGTTTCACTTTAAGTGGTTTAATTGATTTGTAAATTTTGCTTAGTATTTTTTTGCTTCACTTGGCCTACACTAAACAACTAAGTGTTATAAAGAGAATAAAAGAGAGGATCACTCTCTTTCGTCCCTACCTTAAGTCACATCTAAAGTAAATTAATTAATCAATTCTTTTTAATGAATGGCTTATTACATATTTTAATTAATCCTAAGTTTAGGTTCATTAGCTAAATACACATTCAAATGTATGAAAATTTTAAATAAGTGCGTCGCCATTGTTCTGCACTAGGGGAGTGAGGTAGGAACCTCCTTGGGGCTACTTAGAGTCATGCATCCCTAGAATGTCCAGACTAATACAACTGCTATTCTTAAATACATATGGATGTATAAATAATTATAAAAATAGAAAACACCATGCAAAAGTAGAGTTTGATTTATTAAATTTATTCGTGTAAATGAATTAAAGCTCTATCTAAATTTTAATGTCAAAGTGCATAAGAATGAAATCAAACAGGTACATCGCCATTGTTCTGCACCAGGGGAGTGAGGTAGGAACCTCCTTAGGGCTACTTAAAGTCATGCATCTCCAAGACGTCTAGACTAATATACCCATTAATATTCAAACTTATGCAAGTCAACATATGAATGTAAGAAAAAGACTTCACTTCATACATTAAGCTCATATTCACATGCATCTCCTATGTATGTGTAACTAAAGCCATAACATATATTATTATTCATTAATAAGCTTTTGAACATACATTTGAGATTTAATAGTAAAATAGCTACACATATTTCTAATTAAGTCAACACATGCAAATTTGACATAAAGGAAATCATTTTATTTAATTAATTTTTGAAAGAAATGAATGCATGACTACAAGTGGCACACAATATTTTAACATGATTGGAAAGAAATAAAGCAACACAAGCATGCAATTTTATTCAATTCAACTAGTTCTTAAGGACAATCACATTAAATAAACTTATTTAAAATAAACCAAAGCTTCTTAAAGCCATTTTTGATTTCATGATTGACTTGATTTGAGGGATGTGAAAGAGGTTTGCTAATTCTAATCTCATTCCTCATATTTGTGAGTTAATTTGATTTAATGAAAAGCAATTTGATTAATTTTATGAATTGATTAAGTTAAGAATAGATTAAGTCAATCAATTAACCCTTACTATGTCATCTTAAGCTAATTAATTAAATAATTATGAGCTAATATGATATGCAAATAAATTGAAAACTTGATTAAACTTGTTTTACTAACTAATTCTTTGTAGCTCTTTGGGTGTTCAATAACCTAAAGAGAGGGCTAATGAAATTATAGTTAGCTCATATGAGTGAGAAAATCATAAAAGTAATTAAGCAAATAGCAATGTTCCTATGAAATGAAAGGGGCCTAATACAATTAGTTCATAATTATTAATTAATTAAGCTTAAGGAACTCACTTAATTACTTTTATAGTTTTCTCACACATATGATGTAACTATAATTTCATT
The DNA here is from genome assembly GCA_021442155.1 of Cymbidium sinense. Taxonomy (NCBI): domain Eukaryota; kingdom Viridiplantae; phylum Streptophyta; class Magnoliopsida; order Asparagales; family Orchidaceae; genus Cymbidium; species Cymbidium sinense. Next base: position 80,389,845 of record CM038222.1, on the reverse strand, counting down.
AGCTCTCTCTTTAGGTTATTAGCTACCCAAAGATTAGGGAAAATAAGTTTAATCAAGTTAATTAAATTAAATTATTCTAATTAAATCCTAATTATCTTTAATCAACAATATGAAATGGACTTAAGGAAAGAGACAAAGAAGGAAGCTTAAGTCTCAATTCTTAAATCTTTTCCTTTAGTTAATTAAAGTTCAAATATAAGTTGGGTTTTCATTGATTTAATTAATTAATTAATTAATTAATGAGACTTAATTAAATAATTTTAAAGAGGGAATGAAGAAGACTTAAGGAAAAGATTGAAAGAGGGGTCTCAATCCATTTCTCTAAGTTTCTCCACTGTTAATAGAGGCTAATGAATTTTATTAATGGATCAATTCACTGTTCATTTGATTAATTATCATTAATTAAGGTAGGAGAGTAATTAGGGCTTAATTAATTAATTTTCCTAATTAACTATCTAATAAATTCCAAGAAACACATGAAAGGTAGAGATCATCCCCCTAAACATGTCTAGAAAGTTTGAAATTAATTGGATAAATAATTAGAGAGTAATTAGGCTAATTAAAATTTTAATTAAACCTTAATTAAGTAGAAATTATTATTCAAAATTAATTAATAATAATTTTCTTGGATTCTCCACTAAAATACCTTTAAAATGAGCCCTCATTTATATTTTTTAGATTTTTCTAGGATTAGTTATGAATTTAGAAAGAATTGGCCTTAAAATTGGATTAATTAACCTAATTAAAGCCCTAATCCCGTCGGAGCCACAGGGCGGCTGATGCGGCGCACTTTCCACATGGCATGATGGGATGGGCTATTTAAGTTATCAAATCGGGATGCTAACTCGGATCACAGTGGACACGCTTTCACATGGGCCATCCGATCTAAGATCGGACGGTCACGATTAAGCGTGCAGATTAACAGGATTAAATCGATGGATCTAACATGATCAGATTAGGATCGTCCATTCTGATCACATGGAACGGATGGCCCGGATCTATCTCCTTATAATGGTGAAAGACGGATACCGTCCATTTTTCTTCGTTCAATCCGAGCTCACTAGAGCTCGGATTGGGATCAAATTGATCCCACACCATCAGGAGAAGAAGGAAAACACATCCAATGATCAAGATCAACACACATAAAATTTTTCTTCACAAAGGTCCAGGGAAAATTCCCCTTAACTATGATTTTGAGGAATTACCTCACTGGAGCTAATATTCAGTGGTGGGATCGACGGAGGTAGCTTCGCTTAGTTGAGGCGAAGCTCTGTTGAGAAGCTTGGACCTTAATTTGAAGTGAGTTGCTAGTACGACCAATCAACGCACATAGGAGCTTGACTTGATTGAACTCAAACCTCCGGTGGCTTGAAAGTTTGGGAAAAGATTTGGTATTGCTCGATGAGGTTTGGTGATGGTGTGGGTAAAAGGAATCGAGGTTTGGTTGAGTGGAGAAGAAATATGAATTGGAATGGGGATGCCCTATTTCAGTTTCACACGCAGATGGGAAATGTGAGCTCGGGAGGCTTTTGGAGTGCTCTGAGGAGGACAGTGGGATTTCATTTCTCACTTGGGAGCTCAGCCTGTTCGAATGGTGCCAAATGTTGTTTGAATTGAGAGGGTATACCCCTTTATGGTGAAATATTTTATATATATCTCTGCCTTCATCTATCCCCTTCCCTTTTGAAAAAGAAGGACAAATGAAAATAGAAATATATATAAAATATGCCTTGTTGGGATGACACAGATCCGCAGATGTTCTTATTAGGGTGATCGGGTGTGACATTGAGGAGAGGTGTACTATTTCGAAAGATAGAAGTCACCACCCTACAATGAACTTAATCACCTCAATAAGGACTCCTAATAACTATGGGTCTTCAGAATGTACTAGAGAATCTTCCCCTACTTTACATGGAAAAGTAAAGCAGGGTTTATTTTAAACTTGGTTCGTGAAGTTTCCTACAGGGGCAAGCCCCCACGGTTAATTACATCCTAAGGAACAGGATTCCTTAGGAATACTCTCGATTAAGATAAATGATCATTTTCTCCAAAGATTTTGAAAGGTAGGACTATCAATTAATTGGTTTATTTTTATAATATTAAGTGGGATCGATCAAGAGGAAGGAGTTCTTATTGAAGCCAAATGAAAATAAATAAGGGATGCTTAAGATACTAGGAAGCCTAGTAAACACCCCAAACTATCCTATGGTTGGGCTTTACATTTTTTACATTAAATTAATTTGTTTGAGTTAGATTTTTATTAGAATGCTAGGACTTATAATTCCATAATACAAGATCACAGAAATGCCTAAGTGGCGAGAATTTATGCTTGTGGCTCAAAGGGAAGTAGCAACCTCTGAACCTAAATTTAGGGATCTTTATCAAGGGCCAAAAGCATGACCTAAATCTAAGGTGAAAATGAGTATTTGGTTTACCTCCATAAGAGAGGATAAACCACCTGACTTTTGGACTTACAACTGCCTGGGGGTGGCTGCCAACTAACATCTCCTACAGTTTTAAAATATGTAGGCAAGTCAATTGTTTTTGCAAAATAGCTAAGTTGTTGTTTATTTAGAAAGAGACTAAGTCCTTAAACTCACTCCATAAGAGACTAGATCATGTAAGGGCATGAATAATGACCTAGATCTAATGCAAATTTGGTTACATTTTATTTTTATTTTTGGACAATCATTTGACTCAGGCTATAGGATTCATATGCATAATGCATGAAAAATTAGATCATGGGTCGAAATCAGCAAGATAAGAAGCTGAGTTTCCACCATAGCTCTCAATGGTCAAGCCAAGTTCTCTGGAAAAGGTGGAAGCCCTCCAATCAAGAGTAAAATAATATGTTTTTTATGCATGATGTTAGGAAAGAAAAGACAACATCCAACTAAGGGGTTGCTAATTCTTTTATCTTGATTTTTAGCCTAAGCTTTAGGTGAGGTTATGAGTTATTTATTTTAAATTTTGAGCAGTTTAATTTGGTAGAAGATTTATTTTTTCCTAAGAGCCTAATCATCATCCAAGTCATATATCAAAGTAAGGAAGAAACTAGAAAAATATGTCATTTCTAATGCACAAACTAAACTAAACATCAAATATTTTATAAAGCTAACACAAAAGAATAAAATGCCAAGTGTGGGCGGGCACCACCGTACAAACCCAAAAACAAATTGGGTAGCCGAGCTCTACCCTTATACAACCGGATTATAAATGAATTAATTACAATTAAGCAAGGAATTCTTGTTATGGGGGTCTTCATTTATTCATTTCTTCTTTCTTCTTTCGTCTTTCTTCTTTCTTCTTTTGGTTTCTTCTTTTGAATGGTTGAAATGTGGATGCTCCAAAGGCTTCACATGGTACATAATACATAATCTTATAACCAATGCTCATCCTAATTCCCAATGACAATCATTTCAAAATCCTAATTACAAAAGTACATGAAAAGAGAAAAAATAAATCTAACCAAAACCTGCAAAATATATATTAGCTAAACAAATCATACAATCCCAAGCATGTATATTCATATATTGGACTTAGCACCCCACACATGGGTAACTAAGTCCACCTGGCCTATTGAATTATGCTTAGGGGTATAGGCACTTGCACAGCAAAAGCATTCTTTATAATTTTATTACAGCGCCCCTTAAGCACAATCCCCTACAGAAGACAATAATTAGACTAAATCACCCTACCATTCAGTTTACGCACATACACCCTAACATCCAAAATAAAATATTACATCATAAAATAAAAGCAAAGAATCAAACCATACACCGCCCTAACCTAAAGCTAGAAATGGTGATTTAGTCTAATGTGTGTGTCTTAAAAGGTTTGTGTGGTATGCTTATCTATGGCATTAAGGTTTAGATTTCCTAAGTATGAAAATATTCAATTTATATGGGTGGTTTCATTTAGGCATTTTAATTGATTTGGTTGGTTTTTATTTGATGATTTGTTTAGGTTTGAATGAACTTACAAAATTACTATGTGTTGTAAAGAGAGGGAAAAGAGAAGAGAACTTCTCTTTCCTTCCCTACCTTAAGTAATTTCTAAGATGGGTTCATATTTAATTTTTGTTTAGTGAATATTTTATTATTTGTTTTAATTAATCCTAAGTTTAGAAGAACTCTAAACAAACCTATTCAAAGAGAGAGGCATTTTAAGATAAATTAAAGTGAATTATTATCACAAAATACACAACACTTTGTTCCTTTCCCAACATGTGTAACATGCACATGGATGAATCCTAAGCATATCTATACATGCAAATAGAAATATTTAGCACACTTTCATGATGGATGCTAAGTGATGTTACTTAAGAAAATTTAGAATGCTTCATGTATGCATGATTTTGTTAAGTAGAAAAGGGGTAATTCTTTTATCCATTTTTCACATGCACATTTATATGTATGAAAGGTATAAGTGAGTACCACGTCATTGTTAGCACCAAGGGTGTAAGGTACAAGACTTACTTAAGGTTACTTAAAACTTCGCAACTCTGGGGTTTTCCAGACTAATGTACCACTTTCCTTAAATACATTTACATGGGAAAAAGAAATGAATGCAAAAAGAAAGATGCAAAAAATTTGTATTTATTTATTTGATTTGTTTATGTAATTTATATGTGTAAGCATGGATGTCCTTCTTAAGTAATAACATAGGAATGAATAGGAATGGATTTAAGCAAGTGTTGTGTTCTTTTCAAATGAACTATACACTTTACCAAATTCTATTCAAAGTTATGCTAAAAGAAAAGAGAAGGAAAGCCACTATGCACATCTTTATATTTATACTCACATGCAAGCTTGTAAATAATTATAAGTGGCATACCTTTCAGCTTTAATATTAAATTTATAAATATTGAAAATAAATTTTGGATTTAATAGTGATAATAGCCATTCATATTTTTACTCTAGCCAAAACATGTAATTTGACATAAAGAAAACATTTCATTTTTAACTTGATTTTTAAAAGGCATGAATGCATGAATTTCATATGACATACACATTTAGCATACTAGGAAACAAATAAAGTTATGAAAGCAACGTAAATTCATCCACCCTAATTAATTCCTATGGACAATCCTATGAATAAGATTATTTAAAGTAATTCAATTTTGATTCAAGGAAAGTTTGAATTTTGTTTTGAATTTGATTTTAATTTGAGATATATGAGAAGGTTTGTTGGTCCCATCCCATTCCCACATGTCTATATTATTTTTGTTTACTTTTTGTGTGATTAGATGAATTTATATTTTGGTTAAGTTAAGGTGTGAATTAAGTGTATTAATTACCCTTACCTACACCACATTAATATATTTTATCACAAAATTATAAGCCAATGATATGACATAAACCACACAAGGAATTTAAATCAGCAATGTACCTAGGAAAGAAAGGGCATGATGCAAATGGCTCACAATTAGTGATTAATTAAGCTAAAGGGTTTAATTTAAGTACTTTCATAATCCTTCCCACATATGTAAGTTAGATTTTGATTTCCTTAAGCCACTTAGGTTATTGAATACCTAAGCATCTACCCAAGATGAATTGATTAAGTTCTCGAATGTTTTGATAATAAAATTTTGATTAATTAAGCCATTTTATTAAATGATTAAATTATTTAATTAACTTCGCACCTTAATTAGATTTTAATCTAAATGAAATAAACTTAGGGAAAAAGATATGGGAAAGAACCCCTAATCTCATTCTCTAAGTCCACTCACTATCCTAAGGTAATTAGGAAAATTAATTAGTGAATTTATCACTATTTAAAAGGTCAATTAATCACTTAATGGTTTAAGAGAGTAATTAGGAATGAGTCAAGCAATTACCTTAATTAATCCATTAATAAATTCCAAAAAAATCATGAGTGGTAGAGGCCATCCCATTAATCAACCCTAGGAAGTTTGGAATTAATCAGTAGAATAAATAAGAAGTAATTAATGTAATTATATTCCCAATAAAACTCTAATTCAAAAAATGCCACTGTTCAAAATCAAGTGAAATTAATTTTAGAATATAATTCTTTTTATTTTGTATTTTTTTGATTTTTTTATAATTAGTTATGAATATTTGAAATTTTCAACCTTATTTGGTAATTAATCCCCTAATTATGTGACTAATCCCAATGGTACCACTTGGACATCTAACGCGGCATGCGCTTTCCAAGTGGCATGACGGGAGAGGCCACTTAAGTTGTCACATCTTAGCGTCACATCAGCGGCAGCGTTACGCGCTTTCTCCCCATCCATCCGATCAAAGATGGATGGTTGAGATTAAGCCTGCGGTATTAAAGGATTAAATCAGATATCCTACACGTCTTGATCATGGTCGTCCATCCAAAATGCATCGATGGACCGCCCATGATCCATCCCTAAGTTCTCTTGTGGGAAAGGGGAACCGTCTATCTTCCATGGCATGATCTGAGCTCGATTGAGCTCGGATTGAACTCAAATTCAACCCACACCATCATCATATAAGGGAGATTACATCTAACGGTCAAATTTTCATGAGGTGAGAATTCCTTTCATAAAGAACCACACCATGACTAGTTTAAGCTCGGGTTGAGGGCATACCTCACCATAGGCTATCACCAGCTTCGAATGATGAGGTAGCTTGTCAGTGGAGAAGCCTGGATTTAAGGTGATTTGGTTGAGTGGATCTTCCTATGGACCAAGCTCCCCTTCAATTGGGCTCGGCCTTGACCAAAGTCCCCTCCCCCTTGCTTGGAGAACTTGGATGAATCTTGGAGTGAGTTTGATTGAGTTCTCTAAAAAAAGCTTGCAAGAGGAATTGGATTGATTTTGTGTATTGGATGAGATGGAAATTCACTTGAGCTCCCCTATTTTTGGTATGAAGAAATCTGAAAATGGGGAAATGGAAATGCTTAGGAAACTTTGGGGGAGCTTGGAATCACTTCCTCTGAGTTCCTATGCTTCAATCAAATGGAAGAGAATGCAATTCAAGTGAAATTAGGGGGAGTATATCTCCCCCTAGGTAAATCGAATGGCCATAAGCTTACATGCCATTTTGATCCAATACACCTTATTCAATGGGTTTGTTAGGCTGTTAAGAGTGTCATGGCATTCAGTTTTAGGTGTGGAGTGGAGTAGTCAAGGTCCCATGTGCTTCAAATGAGTGGAGGGAGGATCACATGTGCTCAATTCCATGGGGTTGGTCAGTTTTAGCCTTAGGTTGGGTTGGGCTGACCCAAACCCATTGATTCATGTGCACCATGTCCATCAGTGACCATTTTGTCCACTAAGAGGGTGTCAAGTGTCCATGAAGAAGAATTGACCAAATTCCAAGTGGTTTTGATTTTAGATTACCCTATGGCCTAGAGGTAAAATAGTCATTTGGCTTGGATTTCATTTTTAATATGAATGGTATGATTGAAAAATGGATTGGGCCAAGTTTCAATGAATTTAGAGTTGATTTGATGTGATTTGGCTCATGTTGACCCATTTAGGTAAAAATGGGTCAACTTGGGTCAAGTTGATAAATTGGTCAGATTAGGTCAAACCAAGTGTTGGGACAAGTGCATATGACCATTTGAAATGTTTTGGCATCATTGGTTTGGCTCAATTTGATTTATATTTGCATTTGGTTCATTTGATTTCATTTAGGTCAAATGGGTCAAGTTGACCAATTTTACCCATTTGACCTATTTGGGTTAGATCATGGGTTGGTTTATGTTTGGTTGATCATTTGAAATGGATTGGTATCTTTGTTTCTAATCAATTTTGTTTATATTTTGATTTGGCTCAATTTGACCTTTTAGGTCAAGTTGGTTCAAGGTCAATTGGGCTAGGTTGGGTCTAGTTGGCCAATTGAGGCTTTGGTCAAGTTCAAACATTGATCATGAATGAGTTTTGATAAATAGTTTCAATCAAGTTGGCCTATGGTGAATTTTGGCTAGTTTATGTTTCATTTTAGCTAAGTGTTGACTTGGTCAACCCTTAGGTTTGATTTGGTTTGACCCAATTTGAGTGATTGATCATCTTATGATGATTGTTGCTCAATGTGATTCTTAGTTGGGCTTAGTTCAATCCAATTTGGACAGGATTAGAATTTTGCTCAAAAGGGGTACTTTAGGTCACTTTAGGTCAAGTGAGCCTAAGTAGGTCAAATGGCTTGGCCAAAGCTTGATTTAAATTTGATTGAACTCACATATGGACTTATGATTGAAATATAAATCCATTTGCAAGTGATTTGAAGTCAAATGGGTTTTGATTCATCTGACAATTTCAAATTCAAAGGGTGAACATGAGTTTGACTTGGGTTTATTTTTTTGAATTTAGTTTTGGTTTGATGATTGAAGTTTATGTTTATATTTGGATTCATGATTGTAGTATTGATTGAATCATAAAGAAAAATTAAGAGTTTGGCTTGATTTGAAATTGATTTGGCTAAGTTCAAGATTTTGACTTGAAGGCTTAGGTTGGATTTTTGATTGAATTTGAAGTTTTGAATTTATTTTTGAATACGTGAATTTATATTTTATTTATATTTGTGAATATAAATGAGAATATAAATGGGTTATGAGAAAATTCCTTGAATTTAAATTGATTTAGATTTTATTTAGGCTAAGTCCATGAGATGGGAATCAAAGTGACTTAGGAAAGACTTTTGATTTGGATTTGAATTTTTGGATTTAGTTGATTGATTTGAATTTATATTTCATTTATATATGTGAATATAAATGAGAATATTAATGGGTTGTGAGAAAATTTTTTGAATTTGAATTGATTTAGATTTGATTTGAGCTAAGTCCGTGAGAGGGAATCAAAGGACTTAGGAAATATTTTTTGAGTTTGGAATCCAATCATGGGCTTCAATCATAAGTTTCAATTATTTGGAATTGATTCATGATTTGAGAAAATCCATTGAATTGGTTCAAGGTTTGAGTTAGAGTTGGAGTTGATATGAGTTTGTGAAAATCAATCAAGTTGGAATTGATTTGAGTTTGACTTGAAGGGAGGAAGTGAGGAATTTGGTTCAAGCTATAGGGTAGGCAAATTTTTCTAACACCCCTAAGGCATGACCTCCTATGGCTAACTCTTCTAAGTCTCTAGAGTTAGGTTGAGTGTCCACCTAATCACTAGATATGTCTTAAGACTAAGAAATTCTTAAAGTCTAAGAGAAGTCCTATGTCGAAGATGGAGGGGTTGAGAGCTCATTCCCAGAAATGAGGTCAATCAAGGTGCCCAATAGGTGTGGTGTGATTGACAAGGAACATCGCACGTATTGGTGTTGATCGAAACAATCAACAACACTGAACGATCACAAGCACTAACATAGACGATCTACTCCTAACCCAAGGTGTAGAAAGAATCCAGAGCATAGTGTAATGTGACTCTACTCATGTCAAGGACATAAGAGAGGAAAGGGGGAATCCACTAGCGACAGAGTATGTGAACCTTCCACTAGGGAAACAGGTTCAAATCATCCATAAGAGGATGAGAGGTTTGATTTGAGTCTCACCGAGGAGAAATTGATTTGATTTGTTTAATTTGTTTTGATTGTTGTGTTTGATTGACTCCATAGGGGGAGGTTGAATTTGTTTTAGATTTTTAGAATTTGGATTTTGAGAAGGGCCATATTGGTTTGCGATGGATCATGAGTAGAACCACAAGGCTGACTCAGTTACCAATCCAAAGAGGAGTTTACCAAACACATAGTAGGACTAGCCAACCAAAGGGATTACCTTCCAGTATCCAGCAAGCATAGTAGGCTTACATCCTCCAAAGTAGGGACAAATTGCTAGGGTGATCAATTGGCAAGGCAATAGATTGAACCCAACCTAGGATTGACTATTGAGTGAAACCTAATGTTGACTATTGAGTGAATGTCACTGGGGGACTTAGATCAGCTCAATGATAGTCAAAATTAATTTCATTTTTTAGTTTGTTTTGATGGATTATGTTGGTTTGTGATGGACTGCACTGAGTAGGGGCCAAGGAGGCCTAGACATTATTATAGTTGTTGTTTAAACTTGAAGAGTTAACATTAGCAATAGATTTAGACAACCCATCAGAAGTGACATAGATGTAATTCAAGCTAACTTTATTCTTCAATTTCTTTGATTTGATAGGAGGTACATAATAGAAATAAAGTAAATTAAGTGGAGTGAGGGATTTGATACCCTCATTCGTCGATACAATATGTCTACTAGAAGAAGAACTAGCTGATGTAGAGGTAGTCGATGATGTAGTAGCTGCAACTATGGACTGGAGGCTGGACTCGGTCGGTGGTTACGCTACTTGGCTATCCTAGGCTGGCATAAGTTGTTGTTGCTGTTGCTGTCGCTGAACTCCCCCTTTCCTTGAGTTGGCTCTGGCAACTTGCAAACCTTCCTTGATGTTGGAGGTTTGAGCTAGCTCAGGCACCTACAAAAAAGTTTCTTGATTTTCAAGATAATTTTCTTAGAGGTTTTGGATAAAGAGATATTCCAACCTTCTTTGGTTTTGGAAGGATCGCAAGTATCCCCAAGGATTAACCTAATGGAACTGGATGGTTGTTCCACAAGATATTCCTTCGGGATGACTATAGCACCGGTCTTGAAGCTATGTTCAAGTCAGTCCTTGAATGTGAAGCAATCTTCCAAAATATGACCTAGCATACGATGGTGATCCTAACTTTTGCCCACTTCCTCCAGTCTCCTAGGTTCGGGTAGTTAAAAATCAGGCTTCTTTAAGTGATTATTAAAGATCTTCTTGCTTACCTCCCTCTTAAATGAATAAAGCTTATTAAGTTAATCCAAAAGAGTAGGTGGACCATAGCTACCTAGTGACGAGTATGTGTACCGCTGCTGCTGATGATGTGGCTGAGGAGGAGGTGGTGCGGGCCGTGGAGCTATTGTGGCGGTCGGTAGGGTTGCCTCGGTGGTGGTAGAGGAGGTGGATGTGACTGCTGGGAGCATGAGGTCTCTCAAACTGCTCTCTGGTTGGCTGTTTGCCCTTGTCTACTACTATCACTACCTCGGTCTTCTTCTCAAAAGCTTTATGTGGTTTCTACTTTTTTGATTGGTCTAGAAAAGGTAACTATTTGGCTTCTCCTTCTAAGCTAGCCACCTTGCTGATTAATTTCTCAAAAGTTTTGATGGTGAAATATTTGAGCATGAAGGCGACCGGTCCATGGATATTCTTGAGCAGAATCTCAATGGCATGCTGTTCAAACAGAGTTATGGTTCAAATTTCATACTCAAATTATGTCATCTAAGAATGTAATCAATGAGGGACTCACTGGGGTTCTGTTGAGCCATAACGAGATCGCCTACAGTTACCCTTTGCTGAGCTCTAGCAAATCTCTTGATGAAGAGTTGCTCTAACTCAGTAAAATTCTTCACTAAATAGTTGGGAAGTTCAGCGTACCAATCAAATGCTATCCCAGCTAAGCTATTGACAAAGAGAAGCATCACTTCCACTAGTGATGCAATAACTAGCTCTAAAATGCACAATATGCTGCCTCAGGTTCCCACTGTCATCAAAACTCTTGAAAGAAGGTGGCACGAAAGCCTTAGGATATTGGATTGTATCAAATTCCTCTAGGTAGGTTCTACCCTTTGGAACTGATGAGCCAATACTTCTTTCACCTGTTACTCAACCATGGATTTGATATCTTTTTTTTGTATTGAGGTACTATCCACTACCTTCCTACACATGCCGGTGCTACCTCGCTCTACTGGAGGTAAAGTCTTGGCTAGATCCAAGACATACACTAACTCTAGCTGACTGGTCTCAGCTATAGCAGGATGAACTATCGGGGATTGATTTTGAAGTGCTAACAATGCTAGTAGATCTTCGACCCTCTTCTCCATCCTATCTATTTTTTCATCCTTTTGCTTTATCTGTAGAAAAAGGTGTTGGGTCGAGTAGGCTGTGTCTTCTTACTTAGCCTCAACACCTTTCATAGTCTATTGCTTTTTTAAGGAGGGATCCTCTCGTGTCTACCATGTAATCCCCTGCTAAATCTCCCAATAAATCATCTTGATTGGGATCAAAGCTGATCTTCTCCTCATCAGACCAATCATATCCTAGTGTCTCTTTCTTATCCATGAGATAATGGGCTACTATATCCTCTAGAGAACGATCCATCTGAATTGGCACAAATGACTTTGGCTGACCGGTGGTGGGATCACTATCATGTACTGTGAGACACCGGATCTCCCCTGCTACTAGAGAGTTAACCATGTGAGGCTATACTGTAGAAATATGCTCTGACTCCGAATCGTATGGGGTGACACTCCTAGGAGGATCTATCATCATATGTGCGACTGAACTGTCACCCTCTCCTTTGGCAATTGCTGCAACCATTTTTATATCGTGTTGCGGTGGTGGTGATGTAGGGATGACTACTATGCTTCGAGGTTGCCACTCCTTCACTACTACTAAGGAAGAAGGTCGAGAGGAGAGTTCGGTCTCGCCATAGTAGGTGATGTAGATAGGACGGGATCTCTCGGCCATAGCCGGATCACCAAAGGGGTCCTCTTCTCCCCCGATGTGGCCTTCATAGCCTTTGGTGGAACTAAAGATGTTGGAAATGGATAAGAGATGGTGGACGGGGGGTAGAGCGGTGTGGTGGAGGCACCATCGACTCTCTCGGGATAGGAGCTTCTCTCTTATGATGTATAGTCCTTGTGAGCAGAATGTTGTCGGTATGATCGACGCGGGTAGCACACCGATCAGGAAAATCAACAAGTGTAGAGGCCGCTAACTTCTAGCTGAACCTCTGCCTCTCCTGGCTAGTAATGTGAACTGAAGTATGAGCCTCCCTGGCTCGCTCCTATATCGAAGGCTGACATATGACCTCCTCCTCTCATTGACTGGTGGCTAAAACTAAACCACTGGTGGAGGTGAAGTAGAAATCCTCCTGACATCCTCTCTGTCAGACCCAAAGAGAGGATGGAATTGGTTTGTTGTAACCAGCGAGGAAACCATCGTGGGTAACTCCTTAACAACATACTGCATGGCTGCCTCCATCTCCCTGGCAATAAGAGTGTGATACCACTTTATCATGTTATTCTTATTTCTCCTTTGGGTCCTAGTAGGGTGAACATAGTAAGAGCTAGACCCAACCTCAAAAGCAAGGGAGATAATCCCTAGGATCAGGGGAGCCTTCCCCTTGGAAGGTGCTAGTGAATGGGTGCTAGCCCTAGCAAGGCGAGAAACCAGCGGGGCACAGTCTTTGCGACACTACTTCTTTGTGGAAACCGCCACAACCTTCCTCTTCATCGAGAGAATCTCAGAATCTGATGGCATGTCAACCCGAATGACCGGCTCTCGCGGTGCTCTACTTTGTGGTGAGGAGGACCCTCACATGTAATCAAGCCTCAAAATCTCGACCAAAGTGGATGAGATGGGCATAATCAGAGCAGGGAAGGCTGGCATGATCCAGGGCTAGATCCATCCCATTGGGAAAAGTGAACATAGATCTAAGCATTATCATTGAATCAAACTGTAGTGAACTGAGACTAAAAAAATTGATTGAAGCTGACTGTAACTGCAACGTCAAAAACAAACTTGAATTATATTTTCTTGCTTTGTTGATTTTGCATTTGAATTTATAATTTGAACCCATACTCAATATCTTGGAAGTGTTAAGTCGAGCTCAAATGAATTTAAAAGAGATTTTGATATCTGATTGGAAAGAGGAATTTTTGAATTTATAATCCATTTTCAACGAATTTGGGTATGTTGAAAATGGGTTCAAATATTTTTGGAGAGATGCTTCCATAGGTTCATATTTGAATTTTGATTTTTGATTTTGAGGACCCTTTATTTAACAAATTTGGGTATGTTAAGGTAAAGGGCCAATTGATTTTATTTTGGCTTTGTGATTTTTGGAATTTACTCACTTAACAATTTGGGTATGCTAAGTGTGATGTTTAAAACAATTTCTTCTTTTTCTTTGTTTGCCTTGTTTTGTGGATCATTTGTGATTTTGAAAAATGGAATTATCATTTAGGAAATTTGGGTATGCTAAATGAAGAATCCAAGTGTATTTTGTTTTTTGAAATTTTTTTGAAAATAGGACCCTTAGCAAATTTGAGTATGCTAAGAAAATCTTAATGTGTTTCTTTTGCTTTAAAGATTTTGATTTTGAAAAGTAGGATCCTTAGCAAATTTGGGTATGCAAAGAAAATCCTAATGTTCTTCTTTTTCTTTTTGATTTTGTTTTAAAAATGGAGACTTCACTTTAGCAAATATGGTATGTTAAAATGAAGTTCCAAAAGTGTTTCTTTTGTTTTGGATTTTATTTTGAAAATGGAGACTTCACTTTACCAAATATGGCTAAAATGAAGTTCCAAAAGTGTTTCTTTTATTTTGGATTTTGTTTTGAACTTGGAGACTTTACTTTAGCAAATGTGGTGTGCTAGAATGAAGTTCCAAATGTGTTTTGAAATTTTGTGAAATGGAGATTTCACTTAGCAAATTTGAGGATGCTAAATGAAATTCCAAAAATGTGTTTCAAAAGTTTGTGTTTTAATTTTGTTTTGAAAATGGAGACTTCACTTTAGCAAATGTGGTATGCTAGAATGAAGTTCCAATGTGTTTTGAAATTTTGTGAAATGGAGATTTCACTTAGAAAATTTTAGTATGCTAAATCAAATTCCAAAAATGTGTTTCAAAATTTTGTTTTGAAAAAGGGAGACTTCACTTTAGCAAATGGGGTATGCTAGAATGAAGTTTCAAATGTATTTTGAAAAAATTTTATTTTTGTTGATTTTGAAAAGAGATTTCCATTTAACAAATTCGGGTATGTAAGATGGAAATAAATTATGTTTCATTTTTCAAAGATGTATTTTCATGTGTGATTATTGCTTTTCTTGAAATAGAAAATTCAACCTAATCATATATGGAATATGTTAAGTGGAATTTTAAAATAATGTCATTTTATTTGGAAATGAAATCTTCATTCAATAAATTTGGGTATATTGAATGAAAATGTTCATATGTGCATTTTAAAAGTTTATGATTATGAAAATTTTATTTTTGAAATGTTTCTACATGTAATAATTATAAAAATTGTTAGATGTAGTGTAATTACTTTATTAAGTGTATTTTGAAAGAGTGCTTTTGAAAAGCAAGACTTTTATGAAGGATTTATTTTATCTTTATTTTTAGAATGAACCTTTCCTTACCATAAAAATGGTAAGGAGAAAGTCTTTAATCATTTTCTTTCTATTAAATTTTTATTTTCACCCATTGGGGACCTAACGGAGATTTTAAGACCAACACGAGATGAGGTCATAAAACCTAAAGATGTTGGCTAGCTTCACCTGAGTACAAAATAAGCTAAGTGCCAACGGAAAGAAAGATAGTCTTGGATTCATACAAAAGCATAAACCCACTATCGATACTTGGAGACAACGATCATTAACCAAATATGGAGAGAGAGAAAATCCCCAGTGGAGTTGCCAGAAAAATCTGTGGTGAAATATTTTATATATATCTCTACCTTCATCTATCCCCTTCCCTTTCGAAAAAGAAGGACAAATGAAAACAGAAATATATATAAAATACACCTTGTTGGGATGCCATGCATATCCGCAGATATTCTTATTAGGGTGATCAGGTATGACATTGAGGAGAGGTGTGCTATCTCGAAAGATAGAAGTCACCACCCTACAATAGACTTAATCATCTCAATAAGGACTCCTAAGTATTATGGGTCTTCGGAATGTACCAGAGATTCTTCCTCTACTTTACATGGAAAAGTAAAGTAATGTTTATTTTAAACCGGGTTCGTGAAGTTCCCTATAGGGGCAAGCCTCCATAGTTAATTATATTCTAAAAAATAGGATTCTTTAGGAATACTCTCAATTAAAGTAAATGATCGTTGACTCTAAAGATTTCAAAAGTAGGACTATCAATCGATTGATTTATTTTTACAAAGTCAAGTGAGATTGATCAAGAGGATGGAGTTCTTATTGAAGCCAAATAAAAATAAGTAAGGGATGCTTAAGATATTATGAAGCCTAGTAAGTACCCCAAACTACCCTATGGTTGGGCTTTGTATTTTTGAAATTGAATTAATTTATTTGAGGTAGATTTTTATTAGAATGTTAGGACTTATAATTTCATAATACAATATCACAGAAATGCCTAAGAGGTGAGGATTTATGCTTGTGGCCTGCAAATAGAAGTAGCAACCACTGAACCTAAATCTAGGGAGCTTTGGTGAGGGCCTAAAGCATGACCTAAATCTAAGATAAAAATGGGTATTTGGTTTACCTCCATAAAAGAGGATAAACCACCCGACTTTTAGACTTCCAACCACCTGGGAGTGGCCGCTACCTAACTCCTCCTACGATTTTAAAATATGTAGGCAAGTCAAATGCTTTTGCAAGATAGTTAATTTGTTATTTATTTAAAAAGAGACTGAGTCCTTAAACTCACTCCATAAGAGACTAGATCATATAAGGGCATGAATAATGACCTAGATCTAATGCAAATTTGGTTTTATTTATTTTATTTTCAATCATTTGACTCGGGCTATAGGATTCATATGCCTAATTCATAAGAAATTAGATCATGATCCGAAATTAGCAAGATAAGGAGCTGAGTTTCCACCATGGCTCTCAAAGGTCAAGCCAAGTTCTCTAGCAAAGGTGGAATCCCTCAAATCAAGAGTGAAATAATATATTTTTTTTGCATGATGTTAGGAAAGAAAAGACAACATCTAGCTAAAGGGTTGCTAATTCTTTTATCTTGATTTTTAGCCTAAGCTTTAGGTGAGGTTATGAGTTATTTATTTTAAATTTTGAGTTATTTAATTTGGTAAAAGATTTATTTTTCTCAAATAGCCTAATCGTCATCCAGGTCATACATCAAAGCAAGAAAGAAACAGAGAAAATATGTCATTTTTAATGCACAAACTAAACAAAACATCAAACATTTTATAAAGCTAACGCAAAAAAAAATAAAATCTCAAGTGTGGTCGAGCACCACCGCACAAACTCAAAAATAAATTGGGCAGCCGAGCTCTACCCTTATACAACTCGGATTATAAAAGAATTAATTACAATTAAGCAAGGAATTTATGTTATGGGGGTCTTCATTTATTCTTTTCTTCTTTCTTCTTTCTTCTCTCTTCTTTCTTCTTTCTTCTTTTGGTTCCTTCTTTTGAATGATTAGAATGTGGATGCTCCAAAGGCTTCACATGGTACATAAGGTATAATCTTATAACCAATGCTCATCCTAATCAACCATGACAATCATTCCAAAATCCTAATTATAAAAGTACATGAAAAAGGAAAAAGTAAATCTAGCTAAAACTTGTAAAATAGAGATTAGCTAAACAAATCATATAATCCCAAGCATGTATATGAATATATTGGACTTATCACCCCACATATGGGTAACCAAGTCCACATAGCTTATTAGATTATGCTTAGGAGTATAGGCACCTGCACAACAAAAGTATTTTTTATATTTTTATTGCAGCACCCCTTAAGCACAATCCCCTACAAAAGATAATGATTAGACTAAATCATCCTACCATTCAGTCTACGGACATACACCCTAACATCTAGACTAAAATATTATATCACAAAATAAAAGCAAAATATCAAATCATGCACCGCCCTAACCTAAAGCTAGAAATGGTGACTTAGTCTAATGTGTGTGTCTTAAAAGGTTTATTTGGTATACTTATCTAAGCTTTAAGGTTTAGATTTTTTTAAGTATGAAAATATTCAATTTAGATGGGTGGTTTCATTTATGTGTTTTAATTGATTTGATTGATTTTTATTTGATGATTTGTTTAGGTTTGAATGAACCTACAAGATTACTAAGTGTTGTAAAGAGAGAGAAAAGAGAAGAGAACTTCTCTTTCCTTCCCTATCCTAAGTAATTTCTAAGATGGGTTCATATTTAATTTTTATTTAGTGAATATTTTATTTTGTGTTTTAATTAATCATAAGTTTAGAACAACTCTAAACAAACATATTCAAATAGAGAGGCATTTTAAGATTAAGTAAAGTGAATTATTATCACAAAATACACAACACTTTATTCCTTTCCCAACATGTGTAACATGCATATGGACGAATCCTAAGCATATCTATACATGCAAATAGAAATGTTTAGCACACTTTCATGATGGATGCTAAGTGATGTTACTTAAGGAAATTTAGAATGTTTCATGTATGCATGATTTTGTTAAGTAGAAAAGGGGTAATTCTTTTATCCATTTTTCACATACACATTTATATGTATGAAAGGCATAAGTGAGTACAGTGCCATTGTTAGCACCAAGGGTGTAAGGTACAAGACTTACTTAGGGCTACTTAAAGTCTCACAATCCCAGGATTGTCCAGACTAATATACCACTTTCCTTAAATACATCTATATATACAAAAGAAATGAATGGAAAAAGAAAGATGCAAAAGTTTGTGTTTATTTATTTGATTTGTTTATGCAATTTATATGTGTAAGTGTGGATGTCCTTCTTAAGTAATAACATAGTAATGAATAGGAATAGATTTAAGCAAGTGTTGTGTTCTTTTCGAATGAACTATACACTTTACCAAATCTTATTCAAAACTATGCTAAAAGAAAAGAGAAGGAAAACCACACTATGCACATCTTTAT
The DNA here is from genome assembly GCA_021442155.1 of Cymbidium sinense. Lineage (NCBI taxonomy): Eukaryota > Viridiplantae > Streptophyta > Magnoliopsida > Asparagales > Orchidaceae > Cymbidium > Cymbidium sinense. The sequence goes on along the minus strand of CM038222.1, from coordinate 80,371,241 downwards.
ATTTACACTCACATGCAAGCTTATAAATAACTATAAGTGGCATACCTTTCAATTTTGATATTGAATTTATAAATATTGAAAATAATTTTTGGATTTAATAATGATAATAGTCATTCATATTTTTACTTTAGCCAAAACATGCAATTTGACATAAAGAAAATATTTCATTTTTAACTTGATTTTTAAAAGGCATGAATGCATGAATTTCATATGGAATACACATTTAGCATGTTAGGAAAGAAATAAAGTAATTGAAGTAATGTAAATTCATCCACCCTAATTAATTCCTAAAGATAATCTATGAATAAGATTATTTAAGGTAATTCAATTTTGATTTAAGAAAAGTTTGATTTTTGTTTTGAATTTGATTTTAATTTGATATATATGAGAAGGTTAGTTGGTCCTATTCCATTCTCACATGTGTATATTATTTTTGTTTACTTTTTGTGTGATTAGATCAATTTTAGGTTTTGGTTAGGTTAATGTGTGAATTAAGTGTATTAATTACCCTTACCAACACCACCTTAATATATTTAATCACAAAATTATGAGCCAATGATATGACATAAACCACACAAGGAATTTAAATCAACAATGCACCTAGGAAAGAAAGGTCTTAATGCAAATGGCTCAAAATTAGTGATTAATTAAGCTAAAGGGTTTAATTTAAGTACTTTCATAACCCTTCCCACACATATGGGTTAGATTTTGATTTCCTTAAGCCACTTAGGTTATTGAACACCTAAGAATCTACCCAAGATGAATTGATTAAGTTCTGGAATGTTTTGAAAATAAAATTTTGATTAATTAAGCCATTTTATTAAATGACTAAATTATTTAAGTAACTTTGCACCTTAATTAGATTTTAATCTAAATGAAATAAACTTAAAGAAAAAGATATTGGAAAGAACTCCTAATCCCATTCCCTAAGTCCAGTCACTGTCTAAGATAATTAGCAAAATTAATTAGTGAATTCATCACTATTTAAAAGATTAATTAATCATTTAATGGATTAAGAGAGTAATTAGGAATGAGCTAAGCAATTACCCTAATTAAGCCATTAATAAATTCCAAGAAAATCATGGGAGGTAGAGGTCATCCCATTAATCAACCCTAGAAAGTTTAGAATTAATCAATGAAATAATTAGGGAGTAATTAATGTAATTACATTCCCAATAAAATCCTAATTCAGAAAATATCAATGTTCAAAATAAAGTGAAATTAATTTTAGAATATTCCTCTTTGAATTATCTTTCCAATGCTTTTTATTTTATATTTTCTTGATTTTTTTATGATTAGTTATGAATATTTGAAGTTTTCAAGTTTATTAGGTAATTAATCCCCTAATTATGTGACTAATCCCGTCGACTCCACGTAGACTACTGGCGCAGCATGTGTTTTCCACATGACGTGACGGGAGAGGCCACTTAAGTTGTCACATCGTAGCACCGCACACTTTCTCCCCATTCGTCCGATCAAATATTGGACGGTTGAGATTAAGCCTACGGTATTAAAGGATTAAATCAGATATCCTATGCGTCTTGATCATGGCTGTCCATCCAAAATGCACGGATGGATGGCCCATGATCCATCCCTGAGTTCTCCTGTGGGAAAGGGGAACCGTCCACCTTCCATGACATGATCCGAGCTCGATTGAGCTCGAATTGAAGTCAAATTCAACCCACACCATCATCATGCCAGGGAGATTACATCTAACGATCAAATTCTCTTAAGGTAAGAATTTCTTTCACAAAGGACCACACCATGGCTAGTTTAAGCTCGGGTTGAGGGGATACCTCACCGGAGGCAATCATTGGCGCTCGAATCCGATGAGGTAGCTTTGTCTAGTGGAGACGAAGCCCTGTTGAAGATTTTAGGTGATTTGGTTGAGTGGATCTTCCTATGGACCAAGCTCCCCTTCAATTGGGCTCGGCCTTGATCAAAGTCCCCTCCCCCTTGCTTAGAGAACTTAGATGAAGCTTGGAGTGAGTTTGATTGAGTCCTCTGAAGAAGCTTGCAAGAAGAATTGGCTTGATTTTGTGTATTGGATGAGATGGAATTTCACTTGAGCTCCCCTATTTTTGATTTGAAGAAATCTGAAAATGGGGAAACGGAAAATGCTTAAGAAACTTTGGGGGAGCTTGGAATCACTTCCTCTGAGTTCCTATGCTTCAACCGAATAGGAGAGAATGTGATTCAAGTGAAATTAGGAGAGAATGCAATTCAACTGAAATTAGGGGGAGTATATATCCCCCCAGGTGAATCGGACGGCCACAAGATTATATGTCATTTTGATCCAATGCACCCTATTCAATGGGTTTTTTAAGCTATTAGGAGTGTCATGGCATTCAATTTTAGGTGTGGAGTGGAGTAGTGAAGGTCTCATGTGGTTGAAATGACTGGAGGAAGGATCCCATGTGCTTAATTCCATGGGGGGTGGTCAGTTTTAGCCTTAGGTTGGGTTGGGCTAACCCAAACCCATTGAGTCATGTGCACCATATCCGTTAGTGACCATTTAGTCCACTAAGAGGGTGTCAAGTGTCCATGAAGAGGAATTGAGCAAATTCCAAGTGATTTTGATTTTAGATTACCCTATGGCCTAGGGATAAAATGGTCATTTGGCTTGGATTTCATTTTGAATATGCTTGGTATGATTGAAAAATGGATTGGGCCAAGTTTCAATGAATTTGGAGTTGATTTGATGTGATTTGGCTCATGTTGACTCATTTAGGTCAAAATGGGTCAACTTGGGTCAAGTTGGCCAATTGGTCAAATTGGGTCAAACCAAGGGTTGGGTCAAGTTCATATGACCATTTGAAATGCCTTGGCACCATTGGTTTGGTTCAATTTGATTTATATTTGGATTTGGTTCATTTGATTTCATTTAGGTCAAATGGGTCAAGTTGACCAATTTGACCCATTTGACCTATTTGGGTTAGGTCATGGGTTCGTTTATGTTTGGTTGATCATTTGAAATGGATTGGTATCTTTATTTCCAATCAATTTGATTTGTGTTTGATTTGGCTCAATTTGACATTTTAAGTCAAGTTGGGTTCAAGATCAATTGGGCTAGGTTGGGTCTAGTTAGCCAATTGAGGCTTTGGTCAAGTTCAAACATTGACCATGAATGAGTTTTGATCAATGGTTTCAATCACTTTGACCTATGGTGGATTTTGGCTAGTTTAGATTTCATTTTGGCTAAATGTTGACTTAGTCAACCCTTAGGTTTGACTTGGTTTGACCTAATTTGAGTGATTGATCATCTTATGATGATTGTTGCTCACAATATGAGGCTTAGTTGGGCTTAGTTCAATCCAATTTGGGTAGGATTAGAATTTGGCTCAAAAGGGATACTTTAGGTCACTTTGGGTCAAATGAGCCTAAGTAGGTCAAATGGCTTGGTCAAAGCTTGATTTAAGTTTGATTGAACTCACATATGGACTTATGATTGAAATATAAATCCATTTGCAAGTGATTTGAATTCAAATGGGTTTTGATTCATTTGACAATTTCAAATTCAAAAGGTGAACATGAGTTTGACTTAGGTTTGATTTTTTTGAATTTAGTTTTGGTTGATGATTGAAGTTTATGTTTATATTTGGATTCATGATTGTAGGATTGATTGAATCATGAAGAAAAATAAAGGCTTTGGCTTGATTTGAAATTGATTTGGCTAAGTTCAAGATTTTGACTTGAAGGCGTAGGTTGGATTTTTTAATTGAATTTGGATTTGAGTTTTGAATTTATTTTTGGATATTTGAATTTATATTTATTTATATTTGTGAATATAAATGAGAATATAAATGGGTTATGAGAAAATTCCTTGAATTTGAATTGATTTAGATTTTATTTAGGCTAAGTCCATGAGATGAGAATCAAAGTGACTTAGGAAAGACTTTTAATTTGGATTTGAATTTTTGGATTTAGTTTGATTGATTTGAATTTATATTTCATTTATACATATGAATATAAATGATAATATAAATTGGTTGTGAGAAATTTCTTGAATTTGAATTGATTTAGATTTGATTTGAGCTAAGTCCATGAGAGGGAATCAAAGGACTTAGGAAATATTTTTTGAGTTTGGAATCCAATCATGGGCTTCAATCATAAGTTTAAATTATTTGGAATTGAATCATGATTTGGGAAAAACTATTGAATTGGTTCAAGGTTTGAGTTAGAGTTGGAGTAGATATGAGTTTGGAGAAAATCAATCAAGTTGGAATTGATTTGAGTTTGACTTGAAGGGAGGAAGTGAGAATTTGGTTCAAGCTATAGGGTAAGCAAATTTTTCTAACACCCAGGCATGACCTATTCATGGCTAACTCTTCTAAGTCTCTGGGTTAGGTTGAGTGTCCACCTAATCACTAGATGTGTCTTAAGACTAAGGAACTCTTAAAGTCTAAGAGAAGTCCTATGTCTAAGATGGAGGGGTTGAGAGCTCATTCCTAAAAATGAGGTCAACACCCTCAATTGGCAGGGAAGGATGGACGGGATGGGCTTGCTCCTTTCGATCGGTAGGCCATCATCAGGGCACCGGAGAGGTCACACTCACATCCACGTGGCTCGACATGAGTGGAAGAGGTGATGGGAGACTGCCCAAGGGCTGGTGTGCAATAGTTTCTTGGCTTGAATCCATGGGGTGCTCAATTTACATGGGAGGTGAGTCAACTCACCTCCCATTGGTCAATGGCTGACCTAGGGTGGGTTAAATGAGCTAGGTGGGTCAGATGGAGCCTCACTTGAGTGTTTTGAGGGCTGTCATGGTGATGAGGGAGTTGACCTTGCTTCTTAAAGGGAGAATCCAATGAAAAGAGGGCTTAACCAATGGCTAATCCCCTTGGGTGGGGTCCACTTTGCTTTTGGACAGATTTTGGGTTGGGTTTGGTCAGCCACCAAAGCCCCATGGGTTGATTTTGGGTGTTTAGGCTTCACTTGGTCAAATGAGTTCAAATGGGTTCAAGTTGGATTGGGTTGACCAATTGGTCAAATTGGGTCAAATTATGGCTTAGATTAGGTTCAAATAATCATTTGGAGTATTTTGGTTCAAGTGGTTTTGATTAATTTGGCTTAGGCTTGATTTTGGCTCATTGGATTCAAATAGGTCAAATGGGCTAAGTTGACCAATTTGACCAATTTGACCAAATTAGGTTGAGTTAGGTGTTGGTTCAGGTTCAATTGGTTAATTGAAATGATTGTAAGCTTTGGTTTGGTTTAATTTGGAATTAATTTGGATTTTGGCCAATTTGACCCTTTAGGTCAATTTGAGCTAGGTTCGGTCAAGTTGACCAATTGGTAAAATTGGGCTCTATTATGGCTTTGTTCAAGTTCAATAAATAATTTTGAATGAACTTGAGCCATTTGTTGCAATCAATTTGGGTTAAATCATGATTTCACCCATTTTGGCTTTTTAGATCAATTTGGGTCAACTTAGGTCAAATGGTCAATTAGACTTGGTTTGGCTCAATTAAGGATTTGGTCATGTTCAATCATTGATTATGAATTAGTTTGAATCAATGATTTCAATCAATTTGGTATATGGTGGGTGTTGGCTAGTTTGTGTTTCATTTGGACTAAAGGTTGACTTGGTCAAAAGACCAAGTTAACTTGGTTTGACCCAATTTAAGGTAGTTGATCACCCTAGAATGATTGTTGGTCATGATATGAGGTTTGGATGGGCTTGGTTCAATCCAATTTGGGTTGAATTGAAACTTGCCTCAAAAGAATCCTTTAGGTCACTTTGGGTCAAATAGACCTAAATGGGTCAATTGGCTTGGTTTTGGCCTGATTCAAGTTTAGTTGAATTCATACATGGATTTAGGATGAAAATATAAATCTAATTGCAATTGGTTTTGAGTTCAATGGATTTTGGTTCATTTTATGTTTTCAGTCAAAAAGGCTAACTTGGGTTTGACTTGAGTTGACTTGATTTTGATATGATAATTGTAGTTTATATTTATATTTGGATGAGTGGTTGAAGGAAAGATTGATCAATAAAGAAATCTTTGGGTTTTGAACTGATTTGGGTATCATTTAGCCAAGTTCAAGAATTTGGCTAAAAATGCTAAAATTAGAAATTTGATTTGATTTGGGTTTGATTTTGATTTTGGTTATTTAGATTTATATTTCATTTATATTTGTGAATATAAATGAAGGTATAAATGATTCATGAGAAAATCACTTAAGTTTTGAGTGATTTGAAAGAAAATTTGACCAAATTTAAGGATGTAGGTCAAAAAGTCTTAAGTATGGAATTGATTTAGTTTAATTTATTTTTGGTCATTGGAGGGTGGGTTTCATTTATATTTATGAATATAAATGAAGGAATAACTGATTTATAAAGAAATCAATTGAGTTTAAGTTGAGATTTGATTAAGCTTATGGAGGTAGTCCATATGACTTAAGAAAGGTTTTGATTTGATTTGATTTAGTTTGATTTGATTTGGCTCATTTGAATTTGAATTTCATTTATATTTGTGAATATAAATGAAGGAATGATTGATTTATAAAGAAATCAATCAAATTTGATTTGGTTTAATGGGGGTTTTAGCTAAGCATATAAAGGTGATTCATATGGCTTAGGAAGGGATTTTGGAATTTGAATTTGATTTTAGGTTCTAGTCATTTGGAGTTAGATTTGATTTAGAATTTAATGGATATTTGAGAAAATCAAATGAAATGGGGTTGATTTGAATTTGATTAAGGCTAAGTCCATAAGACAAAATCAAAGGGCTTATGAAAAATTTTGGAGTTTAAGTTTGATCATGGGATTCAATTATTTGATTTGAAATTGATTTATGATTTGGATTTAAATTGGAGGTTTGGTTTGAGAAAGGAAGTATGGATTGAGTTTAAGGCTATAGGGTAGGCAAGTTTCCTAAATCCTTAAGGCATAAAATATTCCTATGGCTAACTCTTCTAAGTCTCTAGATTTAGGTTAAGTATTCACCTAATCATCAGAAGTGTCTTAAGACTAAAGAGCTCTTAGTATCTACAAGAGTCATAGCTCTATAATGAGGAAGTTTGAGAGCTCACTCAAACAGTGAGGTCAACATTGATGAATTAAATTTGTGATATAATGACACTTTATTCAGCTCTTCGATGGAAAATCATGAGTGACTTAGGCAAGCAGAAAATTTTATAAGGTATGTGTTTGACTTCTTCAAATGATTATTAACAAAGTATACAATGACAAATAATCAAACGCCTATTGTGCATCTATCTTGCCTAGGAAGAGTTTAGGAAAAAGTTTTCCTAGCCTACTACTAACTCCAGAGGATTGAGAATGTAGAATAAGAGTTTATGAAGCTTACCTCTTCTTCTTGATGAGAACACAGCAGAAGTCTAAACTTCGCGAAAAGAGGTGTGGGTAGAATGTTGGGATGCAAGGAGGAGTTACAAAACTTCAAAGTGTGGAGGTTATTCAAGTAGGTTACAGGAGAAGTTCAACCATGAACCGAGGCATTATAATACTTGAAAACCCTTCGCCATATTTGTCTCCATGCCTTCCTCTCTTTAGGGGTGTCAATTAGTCTGGGTGGGGTTGTCGACCCGATCGAATAGGGTTGACGAACCGGACTGGTTTATGAAGCGGGTCAAAACTTCAACGACCCGATTTCAACGATTGACTGAATGAATGATCTATTTCGATCAAATCAGTCATCGGTTGTCGGTCAAATTGATTGGCGAGTCGATTTGGTTGGAGGTCAACCCGACCAAAATTAACGGGTCAATTTCTTCAATCGAACCCTGCCAAAATTTTTGACCCTAAACTTCAGTTTTTTGAATTAGGTTAGATCGAGTTGTCAGTCGGATTTTGACACCTCTCTTCACCAGAGATGCAGAAGCCTCTAGTCGGGGCATTCCCCCTTTCCCCTATTTCTTCCTCTTCAACTATGGCTTCCCTCGTCACATATCTTCTCTCTTCAGCCGCTCCGCCCTTTTCCTCCTTTCCCTGATTCTCCTACTCGGCGTTTTCATCCCCTGGATCCGCCCAATTACACCTTTTTTCTCCCTCTCCTCTTCCTCCCTCTCCCATTGGCGGAACTACACTCTTGCTCAAGCCACGGCCTTCTCATCGTCTTCTTCTTCTCTCTTTACGTGTAATTTACTGTGTCGAAAAAAAAAAAAACAAAGGTTTGATGCGTTCACGATCGAAAGAAAAACAAAACTGAGGCATGATCTGTTCGCGATCAAATAACCAAAGAATCATTCAAATGAATTGACGAAGTTATATTCATTTTCGCTCGTGAAAGCTTCAATCCAATCAATATTTTAGCAGTAATCAATGCATTGTAATGCCTTTGATGAGGTTTTGTTCCCGTAGGCTCATTTGGCTATCATTTAAAAAGACTTTGTTAGACATTGACATTAATTTTAAATCTCATAAATTTTAAAAATTTTATTTTTATACTTAAATTGAATAAAATTAAACTCATCATTTTCTTAATTATTGAAATTTAATGAATAATTAATTAATTATTGGGAAAAATGTCAGTTAGTTATAATTAATCAAGCAGCTGATTAGTTACTAGTTTAATTTTATGCAGAGTTAGTATTAGGTATGAATGAATATCTTTATTAGAATTTGGTTTGCCTGAGTTTTAAAATTAGAAATTTATTTTTAATTAGGGAAATTCACACAATTCTTATGCAATTACATCTCTAACATCTAAAATTTGATATTTATAAATTTAGCAAGATGAATTTTACTTCATAAAATAATAAAAAGTATTATGTTTATTGTAATAATAATGATTTAGATGTTATACATATGTAAATATTTATGTTTGAATGTTGGATATATAAATATATAAGAATTGTATGTTATGTATGTAAATGCCCCTTTTTAAATAAGTATGGGACCCACCATAAGGAAATGACTAATTTACTATAATATTTATGCTTAAATTTCAATATATTCTCATTTTAAACTATATTTATATTAATATATTAATTTTAAGTCATTTTTTTAACTTTTTACATTATAAATGTATTATTATTGTTGCGTGCTAGAAAACCAGTCACGGTAGAGTGAAAGTTTACGCCTTAGTCTTGTTGTGAAGTCAATAGTAATTAAAGAACGAAACAGAGAAACTCAGGAATTTTAACGTGGAAAACCTCGAAAGAGGGGAAAAACCACTGGCGATAAAAAGTATGTATCTATTTCATAGTACAAAATCTTCCGATAAGATTACGAATTGCATATGAGAGAGGAATAAGTGTAACAATGATCGGGGTTGTAATTATTCGATAGTGGAGATCTTGGGGTAACTTCCGGAATACTGGTCTGATTAGTGGCATGTGGCCTGGCGATGGTTGATGGCGCAGCGGAGTGCAATCTTGCTTGGTGCGATCTTGCTTGGAGGATCTTCAAGCTTGAGCTCTCTCTTCCTCCTCACTTGGGCTTTTCCTCTCTTCGCCTTCCGGACTCTTCCTTTTCTTCCTGTTTGGACTCTTCCTCTTCTTCCTTGCTCGGGCTCTTCCTCTTCTTGCTTGGACTCTTCCTCTTCTTCCTTGCTTGAAGCGGTGTGCAGGATCAAGGGTGGCCGGTGGTGACGGCGTCGGCGGTGGCTCCTCTTCTTCACTTGTTTCAGCTCCTCTTCACTTGGCTTTTCTTGGCCTCCCTTTGGTGTGAGGAATGAAGGCTTATTTATAGATGGGAGGAGGGGCATTCTTGTAAATTCATGTAAGGCCCGTACCACTCCCCTCGATCGGACGGCTCATGATGATTCCTTCGATCACTTGATGTATTTTGAGCATTTGGATTCCCAAATGAAGTGGTTATGAGATCTTAGGCTCGTTAGATCCGGCTCGTTGAGCTTCGATTTGACTATAAACACTCGCATATGAGAGTTTTGGGATTTAATTGATGTCCCAAAGATTCCAATGATATTTTAAGTCTTGTCTTGATCGGTTTTGACTCAAAATCATATATTCGACATCAAGATTTGTGCTTTGTAGTGGTATTTTGAGACATATCGTTGCTATTTTTGGATGACATTAGCAATCATCCAAAATATATGTCAATCTTGAAAATAACAATTCTTCAACGAAGCGTCGCGTGAATCATACATATTGAGAGAATAAACCATCATAAAAATACAAAATTATGGTTATGGAAGAAGATGTGTAGCCGTTGGCATGAGATCTTGAGGTTATGGAGCTATTTGGATACTCACAGAAGTTTTCAGGCGTTGGACCATGGCGCGCTCGGCACGTTGGCCTTGCCAGCGCTATGAGCGTCCGTCGGCGCCGTATGGCCAGTAGCGTCGGTAACCCTTGATTACCAATATTAGTCGTCAGGTCGTTAATGGCGTGAATTAGTGTCATGGGTTAGTTGTCATGGCGGTTCGGGTCGCATGACGGTTGGTCATGCTGACCGTCATCATGTGACAGTTCAGTCATGACGATCCGGGTCGAACGACGATCCGGTCATGACGTTGGTCATGACGGTCGTCGCCGACATCTCCTCAGTGGCTATGCCCCGTATGCCTTCATACATGCCATGGAAGTAGCCATGCCCTAAGAATTTGAAGGGTTTTGGCGTTTTGAGCCGTTTTGAGCCGTTTTGTCGTTTTGAGCCGTTTTGAGACATTTTTTGAGACATTTTGTCGTTTTGAGCCTTTTGAGCCATTTTGAGAGATTTTACACTTTTGCCTGGGTTATAAATCTGGGTGAGAGACCTTTCCCTTCCTTTCTTCTTGAGTGAGGGTCCTTTGGAGGCAATGATCGAAGCGATCAGCGTTGAGGCGATCAAGGAAGCGTCAAAGGTATCGTCGTGGTTGGTTCGACCCGTCGTCCGTCCGGTAGGCGATCAAGGCCCGGTATCGTCGTGGTTCCGGTTTTCCACCGTCGGTCCGGGTTAGGAAGGCGATCAAGGCCCGCGGTATCGTCGTGGTTTGGTTTTGCACCCGCGTCGTCTGCGTCCGGGTTAGGCGATCAAGGCCACGGTATACGTCGTGGTTCCGGTTCCACGTCGGACCGTCCGGGTTAGGGCGATCAAGGCCACGGTATCGTCGTGGTTCCGGTTCCGCCACGCGTCGGGCCGTCCGGTTGAAGGTGATCCGCGTGCATCGTCGTGGTTCCGGTTCACCGTCGGACCGTCCGGGTTAGGATCAGGCCGGTATACGTCGTGGTTCCGGTTCGACGTCGTCCGGGTTAAGGCGATCAAGGCCCGGTATCGTCGTGGTTCCGGTTCGACCGTCGGACCGTCTGAGTTAGGCGATCAAGGCCACGGTACATACGTGGTTCGGTTCGACCTCGTCGGCGTCCGGGTTAAGGCGATCAAGGCCACGGTATCGTCGTGGTTCCGGTTCGACCTCGTCGGACCGTCCGGGTTAGGGCGATCAAGGCCCCGCGGTATTCGTGGTTCCGGTTCTTACGTCCGTCGGTTGGGAAGCGATCAAGGCCACGGTATATCGTGGATTCCGGTTCACCGCCGTCGGACCGTCCGGGTTGAGGCGATCAAGGCCTGCGTCGTCGTGGTTCGGTTCCGACCATCGGACCGTCCGGGTTAGGAAGCGATCAAGGCCCGGTATCGTCGTGGTTCGGTTTCGACCCGCGTCGACCGTCGGTTAGGGCGATCAAGGCGGTATCGTCGTGGTTCCGGTTCGACGTCGGACCGTCCGGGTTGAGGCGATCAAGGCCACGGTACATATGTCGTGGTTCCGTTTTACCTCGTCGGCCGTCCGGGTTAGAGGCGATCAAGTCCGGTATCTCATCGTGGTTCCGGTTCCACCGTCGACCGTCCGGGGAGAGGCGATCAAGGCCCACTATCGTCGTGGTTCCGGTTTACGACCCACGGACCGTCCGGGTTAGGAAGCGATCAAGGCGGTATCACGTCGTGGATTCCGGTTCAAACTCGTCGGGTCCGGGTTAGGGCGATCAAGGCCCACGGTATACGTCGTGGTTCCGGTTTACCGACCTCGTCGGACCGTTCGGGTTGGTGGCGATCAAGGCCCACGGTATACGTCGTGGTTCCGGTTTACCGGCCGTCATCTGCGTCGAGTTAGAGGCGATCAAGGCCATGCGTCGTGAGTTCCGGCGATGTCAAACGAATGGCGACGGAGAAGAGCGATGGTCGGGCTGTCCGGTGGCGATGGTGATGGCCGGCGATTGCCGGCGGCGATAGTGGTGACCGAAGATTGTCGGTGATGGTTCAGATTGATAATTGATGTTGTTAACTTCGCCGCGTTATGGATATAATTGAATCCGCTGAGGATTTTTGACCCATCCGAAGTTGTTTGTCAGGGTTTTACCCGATGACATAACCTGTGTGGAGTGGGTACAAAGTTTTGACCTTTCCTAGGTTATTGGTCAGAATATTATTCGACACACTTGTATGGAAGAAGCCTGGGAAGTCCACGGACATTTTGACTATCTGGGTTGTTTGTCGAGCTTTTGCTCGATGACATTAACCATGGAAGAGGCCGTGGGAAGTCCACCAAGGCGTTTTGACCTATCTGGGTTGTTTGTCGAGCTTTTGCTTGATGGCGTTAACGTATGGAAGGTCGGAAGTCCACCAAGGGCGTTTTGACTATCATGGGATGTTAGTCGAGTGTTTACTCGATGGCGTTAACCCGTATGGAAGAGGTGAAGTCCACCAAGGGGCGTTTTGACTATCCGGGTTGTTAGTCGAGTGTTTACTCGATGGCGTTAACGTATGGAAGGTCGCGGGAAGTCCACTAAGGGCGTTTTGACTATCCCTGGGTTGTTAGTCGGGGTGTTTACCGATGGCGTTAACGTATGGAAGAGATCGCAGAAGTCCACCAAGGACGTTTTGACCTATCTTGGGTTGTTAGTCAGAGTGTTTACTCGATGACGTTAACGTATGGAAGAGGTCGCGGAAGTCCACAAGGGCGTTTTGACCTATCCCGGTTGTTAGTCGGGGTTTACTCGATAGCGTAACGCAGTGGCGGTAGCGGCGGTAGTCGGACGGTGGCGGCAACGTCGGTAGTCGGCGCGGATGGCCGGCGACAATGGTGATGATGCCGGCGATGGTAAGCGGCGATGGCGGCGGCGATAATCGCGGCCTGGTTAGCGCCGACGGTAGTCGGCAGTGGTGGCCGTGACGATGAGATTTTGACCCATCCGGGTTGTTTGTCGAGTGTTATCCGATGACATTAACCTCTTGAGTTACAAAGTTTTTTTTTTTTACCTTTCACGGGTTGTTTGTTAGAGCTTTCGATGTGATGCGTATAGAGATCGCGAGGAAGTCCAAGGGCGTTTTGACCTTTCCTGGATTGTTTGTCGAGCTTTTGCTCGATGACGTGCCCGTCTGGAAGAGATCGTGGAAGTCCACCAGGGCGTTTGACCTTTCACAGGTTGTTTGTCGAGCTTTTGCTCGATGACATTAACCCGTATGGAAGAGGTCGGAAGTCCAGGGCGTTTTGACCTATCTGGGTTGTTAGTCGTGGTGTTTACCGATGGCGTTAACGTATGGAAGAGGTCGAATAGTTGTATGAGCTTGTAGCGAGTTGACTATTGATCTTTGCCTTTTCATTGGTATTTGCTTATCTTTTGAGATTAAGAGTTGCCCCCCAGTTCCCGACAGAATCTGAAGGAACAAAGTTTGATGAATCTTCATTCTGGCTTGCGTTCTTTAAAAGCTTGAAATGATCCACCTCGATGGTGGTTCTGATCTTGTTGGGAAACTTGGTTGTCATACAAGATGAAATAATGGGAATCAGTTCCACGGTAAGCATTGCGTGCTGAAAACCATCCGTAGAGTGAAAGTTTACTTAGTCTTGTTGTGAAGTCCAAAGACACAGGTAATTAAAGAGCGACAAGAGACACTCAATTTTAACGTGGAAAACCTCAAAAGAGGGGAAAACCACGGCTTGATAAAAGCTTCCTATGTATCTATTTCATAGTACAAAATCTTCGATAACAGATTCAGAATTACATATGAGAGAGGAATAACAACGTGTAACAATGATCAGGTTGTGTATTCTTGATAGTGGAGATGCGGGTAACTTCGGAATCTGGTACAATTAGTGAGTGGCGGTGGCGATGGTTGATGGCAGCCGGCGGAGTGCAATCTTGCTGGGGTGCGATCTTGCTTGGAGGATCTTGCTTGAGCTCTCTCTTCCTCCTCTTGGGCTTTTCCTCTTCTTCCTTTCGGACTCTTCTTCCTTGTTTGGACTCTTCTCTTCTTCCTTTCCGCTCTTCCTCTTCTCTTTGCTTGGACTCTTCCTCTTCTTCCTTGCTTGAAGCGGTGATTGTGGCGGTGGCGTGGGTGGTGGTTGACGGCAGTCGGCGGTGGCTCCTCTTCTTACTTGTTTATCCTCTTCACTTGGCTTTTCTGGCCTCCTTTGGTGTGAGAATGAAGGCTTATATAGATGGGAGGAGGGTTCTTGTAAATTCAGGCGTCTGCTCGATCGGACGACTCATGATGATTCCTTCATCACTTGATGTATTTTGAGCATTTGGATTCCCAAATGAAGTCGGATTTATGAGATCTTAGGCTCATTAGATCCGGCCGTTGAGACTTCGATTTGACTATAAACACTCGCATATGTTTTTTGGGATTTAATTGATGTCCCAAAGATTCCAATGATATTTTAAGTCTTGATCTTGATCGGTTTGACTCAAAATCATATATTTCGACATTAATTTGTCTTTGGTAGTGGTATTTTGAGAGACATATCAATTATCATAAACTATATTTATGAATTATTTTTGAAAAGATCTAATATGCATATACAGTATCAATATTTATAATATAGATTTACTTACGCACATACTAATAGTTAATATTAATATTAATTATTTTTTTAGATTATTAAATTGATCATTAATATATAGCTTTATATTAAACTTAATTTGAGTTTTTTTTCAAGCCTTAATCGTAATTAATTAATTTTTTTATATTTTCTTAATAATTGCATTATTTTGTATATGTTTTTATATCTATATGAAATTATCATAAATGTTATATAGAAACATAACTAATTTTTTAAATAATTAAATTACAAAAGTGATGGTAAATTTAACTTTGTTCTCAAATATCTATAAATAACACAAAAATTAACACCAAATTTTGTAGTTAAGAAAATGCTAGATGATGAAGTGAAAAATATATTTAGTTAACATAATAATAAATATATTAAAAATTATATGCTAGCAAATCTAAATAAATTATTAGGGTATTCACATGCATAATTAATTATGGCAAATAAATAAATAAAATTTTTGAAAAATAAATTAAATATCGACAAGACTACATAAGACACTCAATCTAAAGTTGGAAATCTAATTACTAAGATTAGGATGAAACCTCTCTTGAGGTTAACGGAACCGTAGAGCAAATATCACTGATTTTACGGGCATGAAGTATTCATAAATTATCTAAACTCTCATTAGAATATGAAATACAATATTCATTATAATTATCTCAACACTGAGAAGAACAATACAATTTTAACTCACAAACCAATTTAGATCTCTGACTAATAAATTTAGAATCTGTTGACCTTCATATATGCTAAATGAGTCGAGTCAAATCTATAAGTTAAATTTGAAGAACTTTGGATACAACAGTACACAAATCGCAGCTGAAATATACTGGACATCATTGAAATCAATCGAATTGACCTCCAATCAACGAACGAACTTCGCCGTCACGTTTAGAACGTCGAAATTAATCAAACTATGCATATTCCACAATCTAACGGTCCACCAATCAAGATATCGAGCCGTCAATATGCAACGCGCATATCGGAATCCAGAGGCTACGACGATGCTAAAACGATCTTCGTTCTCAAAATTGATTGCATCGTTAACTTCGAAATATCAAAATCTATCAAATGAGTCTATTTACTATCGATTCGGACAAGTCTACGCAAATGTCGAACGATCCGATGTGCATTTTAAAGCGAAATTGGTAGATTACTTGACTAACGGCCTAAGATCAGCGAAGCGGTGCGTCATTGTGTTTGGAACATAAAAATAACCTAAAATCGATATGAATATTAATCATATAATGATGTCGTCATAAAAAATTCGAATTAGGGATTGATTTAATCACTTAAACAAATAAAAAAATCTATATAAATTACTATTAATGGCTAACCCTAAAGACCCCGTTATTCCCTCAAGCCGAATACCCCTGTTCACGGCTCTCGTTCGATGGCTCGATCCCTTGTGGGGTTCGGTTGCTTCATCCCACTCTCGATTCCTCTCTTCCTCCTCTTCATTCCATCTCCCTTCAAACTAAGAAATCATGTAGGAATGGAAACAAAGCGGCATCCCTTCTCACACGCGATCTTCCCCTAACCGTTCTATCCTTTCTCCCTCAGCAAGTATGTGAGGCAGCGAACGATCTCCCATCTCCCTCTTAGTTCGTCCTAAAAAAAAAACTGAAATCCCGCATTCATCCCCCCTCGAGCCCTTCTGGAGAGTAGAGAAGATTAGCTCGCTCGACTCGAACTTGGGCTCGATCGAGATCGACTAAGCAAGTCGATTTTTGAAAAAATGTGTTTCGAATTTATTTCGAGCCGACTTGAACAAACCGTGGCTCGCTGTGGATCGAAGCGAGCAGGCGGGGATCATGCGCCGACCAGATCGTCGATTAATTCGACGGCTGATTAATTCCCTAAATTCCTATTCTAATACCTCGACTCGACCCGACTCGACTTACGCGACTCCTCACTTCTCGGTTCTTCCTTCTCCGGTTCTCGTTCTCACTTCTCGTGTCTAGTTTTTTGAGTGGGGCGTCGCGTCGTATCGTCGTCGTCGATCGATTGGCTTGGTTTGCCGATTTGATCGTGGTCTATATCACTACATGTGCTTGGTTTGCTTCCTTGCTCCAGAAATACTTCCTCTTTCTGTTTCATTTCCTGATTCTGTAAGTATTCTGTTGGTTATTTCAATTGTATCTGTTATTCCATTATTTGAGGTTCTCCTATTAGATTTGGGGATGTTTCTGGTGCAGTTGATTTGGGAATGTTTCGGTTCTTTAAGCATTCATGTTTTCTGCGGTTGGGGTACTTACAATTTGTGGGGTTTCAATTGTATTTGTCTCTGTTATTCCACTATTTTAGGTTAGAATGTTGATGTTGGGACTTCGGATTGATTACATTGCGGGCCTCGGCTCGTGACTCGTGGTATGCGGATTTGTAACTTACAAGCTTGCAGTTAGGGATGAATGTTGATTGATGATGTTATTTTTTTACCTCATTAGTCATTACCTATTTACCTGTTATGTAACCAGTTCAGAACTCTTTGTTTACCCTCTCGGCTCTCATTACTGCGGCTATGCCTCTGCCTTCTGGGTTCTGAAACTTTGTAATTCTGATTATAAATAGTTCCTCTTCCTCATTGGCCATTATTTCATTTCCTAATTGTTTCCTCTCATCGCGCCTCTGTTGATTGTTGTGCCTCGCCCCGGTTCTACTTGGGCCTTGGCTTTGCTGATTGTTGTTGCCTCATGCCTTGATGCATGTTGGAGGTTATTTGTTGATTACTTCTTTCTAGTACTGTGGTGCATTCATGGGACATGTTATGAATTATGATGTATTGATGTTTACATGCCTTATTGCCTTTGGCGCTTTGGTAACCTGGTTGCTCGTCTCTGTAATCTCTGTTGACTGTTGGTAGATGTTGATAGATGCAGATTTCTTGGTTGTAAATATATGGGGATCTTTTATTTATAATACAGTCTTTAAGCATGATTTGTTGTTCAAATTAATAGTTCTATGGAATTTATGCTTTTTTGAGTGATTATGCATCGCTTTTGTTTCACTTCTTATAGACACAATGGCAAGTCCTTCTCAAAGCAAATCTAGTTGTTCAAACACTACCATGATAATGCAACCACTCAAAATGAGTGTGGGTGAAATAACTAAGATCAAGGGTAAAGACAAATCGAAGTTTGGCAATACTTTAGGAAATTACTGTAGAGAAGGAAAAAGCGGTCTAAGTTTAAATGTAATTATTGTGTCAAATCATATGTGAAACAAAAAACCTGGAACCACATCTCGCGTTAAGTAGACATTTCAAATCAAATCACTATAGCAAGGTTGATAACAAAGGAAAGAAGCAAAAACTATTTGATCCAGTAGCAAATGATTTAGAGGAGACTGGTTCGATATCTAGTTTATGTGTTTCGTCTACCTATGATCATTCTAGAATAAAAAATATTGTGGCTAAGATGATTATTGTTCATGAATATCCCTTTATGATAGTTGAACATTTATGGTTTAATATTCTGATGAAATCGATGAATCCAAATTATCATAAAATTTTAAGATTTGGTATCAAAGAGGAGTGTATGAAAGTGTATGAAGCTGAAAAGGATAAGTTGAAAAAAAGTTTGGAAGTTGTTGAGAGAATTTCGATTACTAGTGACTGTTGGACATCAAACCAAATCATTGGTTATATGTGTCTTACTGTGCATTACATTAGTTCTGATTGGAAATTACAATCTAGGTTATTAATTTTCTTGATTTGGATCCTCCTCATAGTAAGTATTTGAGGCAATATCTAAAAGTTTGTTGCAATGGGGTCTACAAAATAAAGTTAGTACCATAACTTTGACAATGCATCATAATGATGTGTAGAAATCAAAGCTTTATTCATTAGAAGATCGGTTTTATTGATGGGTGATTTCTTTCGTGTTTGTTGTCGCTCATATTTTAAATTTAATAGTGCGGGATGGGTGAAAGAAATTAGATCAATAATTGAAAGGGTAAGAGAGTCTATTTTATTTATAAAAGATCTCCGTGTCGCATAAATTTGGAGAGATAAGAGATTAGCTTATCCACATCAAAGGCACTTTGCATTGATGTGCCAACTCTCTGGAACTCCACATACAAGATGTTAGAGTATGTTTTTTATTATAAGAATGTATTTCCTGAATATGCTTTGCGTGATCTGAATTATATATGGTTGCCCTCTCAAGAAGATTGGGTCAACTTTGAGAAAGTAAGAGAGTCGCTTCAAATTTTTCATCGCATTCTTGAAATTTTTTTCGTGTTCATCCTATTCTATGAATAGATTGCTTAATCTAGTTCGATCAAGAGAATATTGGATCGAGAATGCTTATCTAGTACTATTTTTATTTCAAACATGGCAAGTAGCATGAAGACTAGATTTGATAAGTACTGGACAGAGTGTTCATTGTTATTTTTGATTGCTTATATTTTAGATCCTATAATGAAACTTTTTGCTATCAATTATTATTACCCACAAATATATGATGTTGACATTGTGAATGAGAAGAAGGACACTGTAAAGCAAAAATTTTTTGAGCTATACTCTTATTACTCTATTGATATGCAGCCTACGGGCAAAGAAACTACTGAAGCAACCACCTCTCAATCTGAAAGAAACACAATTGAAGGTGGTAATGCTTCACATGATGATTTGGCGGGTTTGTATAACTTCATAGATTCTACTCGCCTCTTAGTACCACAAAAGTCTGATCTGGAGATATACCTTGATGAAGCATGTGTGAAATGCCCAGATTCAAAATTTGACATTTTGGAACTCTCAAAGATGGCCAAAGATATTTTTACCATCCCAAGAACCGCGTTGCTTCAATCACTTTTAGTCTTTGGTGGTCATGTCTAGCGATTATGGAAGTTCAATTTCACCAAGAACATTAGATGCTTTAGTGTGTAGTGAAACGGATTCGAGCATATAAATTATCAAAAGATTGGTAATATTATCTTACTTTTTTATTTTATAGTACAATTCTCTCTTATTCATATATGAGTTTTATTTTTTATCTATTGCAATTTCGTTTGATGTTCTTGTGGAAGAGAACTTATAAATGTACGAAAGCTTATCCACAATCGAAATATGAAAATCGGTGATATCATTTTGGTTATGCTCTCTTTATTTTTGGAGACTTTTATCGGACTATTTTATCATTTTTATGTGACTAATATAGTTTGTATATATTTTGAGACTATTTTCTTTCAAAGAATGTAGTATGTAGCATCACATTATATTTTTTTTCTTTTTTTCTTTAATATTTTATGTTAGTGGCGGATGGCGATATGATGCCCAATGATAAAATTGAACTAAAATTGATTAATGGAGGCTTTGGTGATTGATTTTTTATATTAATAGTATGACTTGGTCGATGATCTAACTTTAAAGCCATTTCATCGTTTGGGGTGACATATTAGTATATTACTTGATATTGTCTGTAAGTTTCTATCTAGATTTGAAATTTTGGTTTGACATTACAAACATATTGCTTCATCTTACATTCTTACTATATTTTATCTCGATGCATGCAATATTAGAATATAAAAATTTTGGTTTGAATTTTATTTTGACTTTACAAACCTATTTGCTTCATCTTGTCATCTTACATAGTTACATACTTACATTCTTACTATATTTTGTCGATGCATTCTACATTCTTACATGTCTGAAGTCTTATTTTGGCATTTTGCTTGGTTAGTTAGTCACCCTAAAAATAAAGAACTCAACTCAATTTTTTTGAGGGCACAAGTGTAGAGGTTATCATTTATAAGATTTCTTGAGGAGAGAACATAGCAAATGCTTTAGCCAAGGTACATTCAAGATTATGTGGAGCCAACCAAGCAGGTATCCTATCTTTCGATCATATGTGGTTGTGTTATTTAGACTTATATCAACTCAAGAGTTGTCAGGCAAATTTGTCTATGGTTTTATCTTGTTTGTGGCCTTTTCAATTGGATTTCGCATACTATGGTTGGTTGGTTGTTGCTATTTTTGGTGGTTATTTTTTCATGGTTGCTGTTGGCCTCTTCTGGCTTGGCTTAGTTTTAGATTTTTTTTTTTTTTTTGGTGGTTGCTATTCTCTTTTCCTGATTTGGCTTGGAGTTTTTACTGAATTGGAGTTAACTATTCTATGATTGTTTGTTGTCTTTGCATTTTTTTTTCTTTTTGTAGTGATAGTCTGCTCTTTGGGATTTGGAAGGGTTTTTGTTTGCCTTTAACCTTGTTCCTTTTGGCTGTGTTGGTTATTTTAGAGATCTCCGTGGGGTAATGGCTTTGTCTATTATTTTTCTTTCTTTAGGGCTCTATATTAGCTCTATCTCTGGTTAGTTTGTTGGCTAACTAACCCGATGGATGGTGTACTATTTTGGCTATGTTCACTTGGTTGGCTATTTTGGATGGGTTGGTTGGTGGGTGGATGTGTTGTGTGGATGGTTGAATTTTGGGGTTGTGTCTCTTAGTTGCAATTCTTGTTATTTTTCTTTACTTTTGCTTCTTGATTTAGGTATCAGTTTTCCTCTTGCTTTGGCTTCTTCTACTCATCCTGTTGGCAGTTGGCTTGGGTGATTTTATTTGTTATTTTGTTGGTGGAGCCGCGAAGGATATGAGATCTAGTGGTCTTTTTTGTGGAGTTTTTTGTAACTGCTATCTTGCTTTGGATGCTTATTCCATGGCTTAGTGTTTTGGGATTTATGTTAGCTATTGGTATTGACTCCATTTGGTTTAGTTAGCTCTACTTATTTTATAATATTTGTCTCTTGGTTGGTGGGGGATTTTCTTTCTTTTTGGCCGACTTAGTGGTGGTTTTAATGGTAATTTCCGGATACCCTCTTCATCTCTCTTTACTATGACTTTTCTCTCCCTAATTCTACTTATCTTCTACTATTTTCGTTTTGGGTTCTAGACTTACACTCACAACTCATTGGTAACCCTAGTCAACCTCAACTGGGCTAGTGGGCTTATCATGGAGAACTTTGATTTTTTAATTTTCGACGATGATGGAGAATATATTCAGAATTGGGCTAATTCATTTATTTTGCTTCATTATCGGCTATCAAGCCTCTCATCGGATGGTCAAACCTGTAGCCTTTATTCCGCTTTCGACTCTACTATATTAATGCACGATGTTTCATTTGTCGTTTTGTCACTTTTGTTAGGATTTATTTCTATCTTTAAAGTTCTAATTGACGGCTAAGAACCTGGAGCATACAATTATTGAAGTAAAATATACAAATTATAAATTTTCACTAATTGTGAATGCTTGAAGATGGATATTACTTTCTCTGACTCTGAGTCCCACATTCAAAAGACATTTTCATATTTTTATTTTTTATATTTTTTTAAATGTTATGCCAATTGTATCATTTTCTAGACTTGTATTTGTAATTTGTAAAATTATAATTTACTATTAATTGTAATTTACATTATTACATATGCCAAAAATTTGCTATTAAAAATTCCTTCTCTCAACCTGGATTTCATTTTCGAAATAACGAGTCGTTTGCATTTCGAGGTTCGCTTTGGATTGAACCGGCTGGATTTCGAAAGGGCTCATTTCAGCCGAGGATCGAGCTCGAGCTCGATTCGATCCTCGCTCGGACTAAACTTTCGAGCCAATGACTGAGCTCGAATTACCCATTTTCGAGCCGCTCGAACGCACCCAGTCGACGCCTCCCTCTCGTTTGAACTTCCAAACGAAACTCCTCGTTTGTCCGTCTCTACCGCAAACGGACGAGCGCTTCGTTCCCCTCTCGATCCCGAAACAGAGATCCCGCATTCTTTTCCTCCCTTGGTCCGTCCCTGACTCGCACAAAAAAGCCAAACATCGAAGCCTCTCCCTTGGAATCCGATTGTTCTCTTACAGGTGATTCCCGACCTCAGTTTATCGATTCCTCATCCTCTTCTATTCACAGCCCTCTCACGCACGCTCCACCCAAAAACAGAAATCCCGAAGGCCTCCGTCCCTTGTCCGTCGTTCTTCCTCCTGCTGTTCGCAAGTCCTAGGTTGCCCTCTCCCAAACCCACACATCCAGCTGAGCCGAACGACCTTCCCTCTTGACCGAACTCTAAGACGAACACTGCAGCCGAACTCCCCTCTACAATTTCCCCTTGCTGCTCTCCAAGCCGAAGGCCAGCCTTTGTTCCTACTCTTTACGCAAGAACAGCCAGAATTGTGGTTGTTGTATCTCCTTTCCCAAAAGCCACACTAGCCCGTCACTCAAAAGGCTCCTTCCTCATCCCGTTTCCACAAGCTAACCACTAAAACCTCTTTTCCTATCTCTCAGCCTGCACACAAAACCCACTTGTCTTCTTGCGTAGTACCTCACCTCACCACCAGCCTATCTATTCCTTTTAACAATCTTTACATCTTCCTTTTTTTCATCAAAACATTAAGCTATCTTCACTAATAACCATTTTATTTCAAGGCAAGGTTAAAAAAAATATTTTGGATTTTAGATTTTGTTTGTTGTTGGGTGATATTAAAATTGAAATCCTTTCTAATCTTTTCTCAAATCTCATTGTCGAGCAATAATCTCTCTATTCATCAAATTAGAACTTAAGATATATGAGATTTGATGTCATGTAGGATTTAAGATTTTCATTTTGCCTTTAAAAATTCTACTCAAACTTTGCTATTAAATATCCACTTGCTGTTCGGTTTAGATGAATAAAAAAATCAAGGAATTTAAGAATCCATAAGCTGATTTTGAGTTGAAAGCCATTAAATCCTGCTACTAAATGCCCATCTTGTTCTCACATCATTGTGAAATGAACTAGGAATGTAATTTTGGATCTCTTGTTCCGCCCAGCACAACCGCAAGCCCCACAATGTGTTTATCCCCTTTGCCGCAGTCAAGAGTGAACTCCGTCATCATGCGGGTTCCTCTCGATTTCCGATATCTTTCCCATCTTTTTTCCCTTCCTCTGAGCATACCCCACCTATTAAATCCAAATAATCAACCTGATACTCTCTCCTATTCAATTCATTCTAACCAAACTCATGCAAAATTATTATTATTGTTGTTGGTAGATGTTAGAAATGCTTAAATGTGTAAAAAAAATTATATATTTGTGATTTTTTTTTTTTTGCAAGTTTCAAACCTCGCCAAGCATCTAAGCGATAATGAGCAAAGACATCTTGTGATGTCAAGAGACACCGCTTCACTACTAATGCGTCAGACGAGTTCAAAATTGTTAGATTTTTTCAAAAATTTTGACTAAATTTTGGACTAAGAAAAAAAGTGGAAGAATCAAAATTTATTTTTAAAAAAAATCAATCATATCAAAAATAAGCAATCTAAAATGAAATTTGAATGTATAAGTGATATATATTTATTTTACGCAGTGATTAAAAGTATTTCATTAGAGCGAACTGAATCAAATTCTAAGTCTTTCAAAATATCAACCGCCACGTCAGGCATGATAAATAAAGTAAAATAATTACGTAATTCCTACAAAGGAATCGCCTAATACTATCAAATGTCTAAATTTTATCCAAAATTCATGCTTGCAAATAAAATTCAAGCTAAATAAATAGCGCTGCCTAAGCTCGCTAAAATAAATGAATATCATATCGAATTTTGAATTATCAATGAAAATGAATTTAAAATGAATTGAATACTTTGGCAGTAAATATAAATTTGGCACTTCAATATCTTAGTTCAATTAATTTAGAAGATGGTATGATTGAATATCCAATGAGAGCACAAAAGATCTTCTTGGAATTGGAATATAGTTTTCAAATCATAATACACTCCAAAAGAATTAGAGAAAATCAAGGAATTTATAAGAGATTTTTAATAAGAACGAATGATGGCTAATAAGCATAATCAATGAATCTTTAGAAAATATTTGAATCATATAATTCATCTTATTAAATACTTGAATTGAATCAAGGAGAAATGAATATAATATGAGAGAATCAATAGATATAAATGAGAATCTATTGAACATTCAAAAACTAGTCAACTTTGAATAAAAGAAAGCAATAAAATATTATTCCAAGAGATCTAATAAGATATTAGAACAATTTAAACGCCTTCTTCGCCACCGGACCTGCAATTTTTCGTACAAACAGACAGAAAATGATACTAAATTAAATTCTACATTAATTATGAAGCTTCTTTCAATCCAAAATAAAAAGAAATTTTATTCTAATTATAATTTTCAAAATTAATGATTTCATTAATTAGATGAAATTATCTAAGTTAAAAATGCATGCATTTGCTCAGACATAGAGATTTAAAATGTAAATTTTAATATTTGAAAAGGCTGTGTGGGCTAAATTGATAGTAAATAAATATGAAATTATTCTCATAATTTAGAAATAAAATTACCTAAATTACTAAACACCTACATGAGCCTTAACACTACACTGAATGCTTAAACTTAATGTTTGAGGATGCTACACGGGTTACTTCTCGGTTTCGTCTTATGACCGAGTCCGAGTTAACAAAACCTAAAAATCTAATTATTACAAGAATTTCAACTTATTACAATATCTAATAAGCTAATTCCGTCATATGATAATAAATCTGATTCTCTATTATTAAACTAATAGAGTCGATATGATCTGAAATAATAAATTAAATAATCAAGCAAACTCATATACCCCAATGATGGCTGCGTTGAATAGAGATTTCAACCGGAGGGGATACTACCATTAACATATGTTTAAAATTTCAAATCAAGTTAATATAAATTAAGTATCAATTCAAATGCAAAATCTAATATATCACTACGCTCAAAATGACTAAATGAAAATCATCAATCTAAAAACTTAAAGCTAAAATTCAATTCATCCACATTTCACAACTGTTTGTTGGAGGTGACAAATTAAGAAAACTCTAACTCATAAAGGAGCCAAAGTCAAATCAAGTGTATTTCTATATTCAGTCTTAACTAATCTCATGCCAACAAGGACGCAGATGTGTCCTTTGATGTTTTAAATTATAGCCCACCCATGATGCATTATGAGAGTCCTCCGACGGTTGTCGTCAAATGGCACCATTATATTACAATCACAATTGTAGTTGTATGCTCCCTAATGGCTCCGTACCTTGAACTGTGAATCATAAGGTACATCTGATAAAGTAAAAAATCCTTTTATCAGCTAAGGTGGACTTAAGCTTGTCTCCTTAGACAAACACCACTCCAAGTCTACAAGGATTACTTGGACGATGTAACCCATTATTGCTGACAGAGATCCTTCGATCAGGTTGGGTCAACTACCTCGTCTGACTAAGTAGACAGGACGCGACGGATAACAAATCATGGGATAGACGCCATCATTCCACCAACCATATGCTTTAAGTTAAATAATGATGAATTTTATAAATTTTAAACTTCACATGCTGCTACTATACGTTACGCATTCAACGATCTAACGACTAACCTTTATCGAAAGTTCTCTCTCAATATTGGGAGGGGTAATTAACTATAAGTGCTTGTGCCTATAAGAAAACTGGTACTAGATCTTAGGTCATCACAAAATGAGAGTAAAATCTCTAAGTAATATCTTATCTACTATCTCATCTATCTTCTGAAAATTTTACTGGCACATAATTCAAACTCTCTCAATATGAGAGATCGATGGCGAATTTTCAGAGCCCACTGAATCATATAATAAAGATAATCTCATGATTAGTGTTTTATTGATGATGATCAAACGAACAATCCTGATTGAGTTGAACAAAAGCTTAGTGCAACTAATCTTTTTTATGATCATCATTCTTCTTCTTCTTCAGAATTAGATGGTTCAAAGTTAATATTAGGCCGTGAGTGGGGAAATCTCAAGGGGCTACTCATAATGGAAAGAACAATGGCTTTGTTGTTTAGGGTTTAGGGAAATCTCAAGGAGACTTCTGACCAAAATGAACTCTCCATTAATCACATTAGAAGCCTTTAAAATGTTTTTGAATTCAAGATAAACCCCTTTTTGTTAACTTTGAATTCAAGAACGATCTCATTAACAAGAATGATGTCGTGACTAGATGTTCTATATTTGATAAAACTAATTCGTCTTCGATGAATGATGTTCGACATGATCGATTTATATATATTTGTTAGAAAATTTTGCAATGATTTTATAAAAACTAATGAGATTTAGAAGTTAATGTGATAATAATGGCTCTGGTATTTCTAGGTAACTTCTTAGGGGAGAAGAAATGATGAACTATAAATCAAACTCGAGGGCCTATAACTTACAAAACATTAGTACATAATGCAATATTATAATCACCACCAAGGCTAGGAGTAGAAGTTTTTGTAGTCAAGGATGTAACATATTTCATATCTTCATGCGAGATCAAGACAATGAGAATACTAGAGATGTGAATAAGGATATGACAACCCATATCGAGAGGAGTGGCAATAGCATTACAATTGAAAGGATGAATAAATATGATGTATGTTTATCATAGCAATATTGGAGTAGGTGGAGAAGGTGCCAACTGAGTTACAAGCTTTTTATTAGGAAGAGTTTCTTCTCCATGGATTTTCTCATGGGGAATTTTAAGTCATCTTAACCAAGTGAGAGCTATTTGGCTTTGCTCTTTGAGAATCCAACTAGCTTTAATATAAACAAAGTTAGCGAGAATGTTAATAATTAATTTATTTCATTACATTGCAAGAAAACTATTAAATAATGATACTTTTTTGGTGAAAAAACTTTGTTGAAAATTTTGATTGATTGATTATGAATTTTTCATCAATGATATTATCAATGAATTATTAATGAAGAATTTGCAACAATAATCCACCAATAATATCACCAAAGAAAAAATTGATCAATTAGACAAAATTTAGATCATTTATCTCTTATTTCTTATAAACTATGCCACCTCTCTCTCTCTCTCTCTCTCTCTCTCTCTCTCTCTCTCTCTCTCTCTTAATTTCTCTTATTGCCACTCTCTCAACACCCAAACCATGGGTTAAAGTATAAGAAAGTCTAGCTCACTTCTTATTATAACCATCTAGTGTTCTTATAATTATTTCTTGTTATATTATTAATTTTTATAAAGATCTTGAATTAATAATTCATAAAGATGCATGATCCACTAACCCAACATAACACCACTGCTACCTTAGAAGTTTCTAAATGTGAAGAAAAATCTAATATCAATATTCATTAGTTCTACCACATAAATCTTAACAAATTATATTAAAAAAAAAAAAAAAACTCACTCCATCAATAAGAGAAGATTTCATTGAGCTTAAAATATCATTTGAAATGACATTCAATCAGTAATAGGTTGATTTTTTACCCTAAACACAAGAGGGGATGAATTAAACCTATTTTCTCTTTTTTAAAAAAAAAAAAAACTTAATATAAAAGCATTACTTAAAAATCATACAAAATTAAGTGCCTACGAAATCAAAAAAAAAAATTAAAAATTAAAATTATAATCTGAATAACTTTCTCAAACATCAATTTTAAAATAAAGTTTAGAATATCTCTAATAATTTTCAAATACATTTATTATTTTCCACACACCACAATACATTTTGGCATTAATTGAACAATAACATCAACTCAACAGGACAAATTTTCAGTAAAGATTAATACAAGTAACTTCAGATAATAGAATAATAATAATAATAATAATAATAATAATAATAATAATAATAATAATAATTAAGAAATATAAACTTATATAAAATTCTCATAAAAAAAAACCTTCATTTCATTTACTAGATAATATCAATTCCATCACAACAGTGGGAAGCATCCAAAGAGTCATTAACACAGTTCAAGCATATAGCATTAAATAGAAGAACTATCAGACCTCAATGGCTTCTTCATTTGTGGACGTGGCATAATTGCAGCTTTTAGTTCTTGAGATGAGGGAAGCACTGATAGACATCTGCTTTGGGGTGCTTTGCTTCAGCGTGTTCCCTGCATTTTGATTCTGATGTGGTGCACATAAATGTCTGCATGCACACCTTGCACTGTATTGAGAGAGAGAGAAATCCAAATAAATTGCAGAAAATAATTCAACATAATTTCAGACAAATTAAAGAGATTTATTCTACTCGAAATCATGGCTTCTAATTCCCATTTGATCCTCTCTCTTTCTAAGCTGATTTCTCGACTATCTGCATGTGACCAAATTAATCATAAAGTACCACCTTGCTCTTGAAAAATTGATCCGAAATGATCTCTTATGTATAAATAATGAGACAAAATTGATCCTAATTTAATTCTCGAGGGACTATTTCGGATCAATTTTATATAATTAGGAATTGAGTGATAATCTGGGACTAAATTGGCTATATGCAAATAGTCTAGGGACTACAATAGGATTTAGTCCTACATATATTAATTTTTTTGTTGTACACTCAAGTAAACCTAACTCAGCTTCAGAGAGTTAATTTACACAAACAAATTTACTTAATATTATATTTTTAGTTCTCTCTTGCTTATGAAAGCATACAAGGATTAAAAAGTATGAAGACTTTGATAACACCTGAAGCACAACTTCATTAAAATGAAACAAACACAAGTATAATATGCTTGACCAGAAAGAAGCTCTAAAACAAAAAGGCTCGAAAACTCGCTTGTGATAGAAAGCTAACTCAAGTTTGTTGATTTTATAAATGTCAAGTTCTTGATTTATAAGAAGCTCTAAAACAAAAAGGCTCTGGCAACTGACAAATGGATACAATAGAGAAACAAAAAGAACAAAAAATGCTAATGGATGACTATAATGAAAATGTTAGAATATCAATATATAGTTTAGATGTTAAAAACACATTACTTATGAGCAAATCTTAAGAAAGTGTATTTTCAAATATGTTACTAAATCCTCATTACCGTTGTCGCAATGAATAATTTTACTCCATGCAATCATGTCCAACTTCAAATGCTCTATTTGAGCAAACATTTTTGTACAAATCCTAGTCATGTTTAAAAGAACATTGAAAGTACAAGACAACCTATTTACCTATAAAAAGAAAAGACCATATTATCAAAGTAAAATTCACATTTTTTTTGTTAAATAAAATGGTAACCATGCGATAAATGTGCATAAACTGTAGCTATCTCCATAAACCTACAAAACATACATGTCAACTTCAGGTTAGTTTTAGCTTGGCATATTAACACCAAGTCATGTGCCTCATTTCATGTATTTTCATGCAAGAATTTGACACTTTAAAAATCTATTAAATACTTAAATTCCTTCATAATGTCTCATATATAAAATCTCATGCATCACTTTGATATTAGCCATAGGTATACCATGGGCAAAATATGTTTCACACTATTCTCCTACAAAATCTGATGCTGTGGACAAAATAGTTTGGAGCCAAAATCAAATCAATCTCACCGTGAACAGCTACAAAGAAGGTGCCATCAAGGCTGTTTTTCTTTCTTTTTTTTTTCTTTTTTTTTCTAAGATACAATAATGGAGGCTCTACTAACCCAAATATATGACTCATCAACCAGAATGAGGAACCAAGCCATTCATGACATGATTATTAAGGGATGGCAATCAATTCAGGAATGTATATATTGGGGCTTTCTCTCTGGTAGATGAAAAGCCACCTCTTGTAAAATAAACTAATATATGCGGAAATCTAAAATATATGGAGCCCAATTTATTCACATTTCTAATATATAGATAAGAAGCCCTAGGAGCTATTTGTACACTCATGACTCGTGACAGGTCGACGATGTCGTGGATCGCCGGAGGTGATGAGAAGGGGGGCTCCACATAGAGGTGATAATAAGGAGAAACGGTAAGATATGTTTTTTTTTCTATTAATAAGTTTATGATACTGTAAATGTAAATACATAACTTTAAATATGAAATATTTGAAGTTTTAAGTGCTATGTATGTAAATCACCCCTTTTTTAAAAAATTTTCTAAAATACAACATGGAGGATTTAGTCTCCCAAATATATGACTCAACAACAAGATTGAGGTACCAACTCATTCATGACAAGATTATTACGCCATCGTAACCACTCATAACTATTTGACCAGAAAAGACCTGAATATTACCCAATCCATGAAATAAAGGTAATAAATTTGTTTTTTTAATTAGGTCAGCATGCCATAACATGGGCCCTGTAAACAGGTCAACTTCAAGTAGAGTTAATATAATCATGTTTAAAATGAGTTGATGCCAAAATAGATAGAAAGGCGAGTGGAGTCTAATGTAGGTCGGCCTTAACTAGCTTTGGCATCTTTTATGTTCAGCTTAAATTAATAAAGTAGATCACCTTCCATGTTGAGATCAAAATTTCAATCATATGCATAACTTTACGATCCTTAACCTTGTAGTCACAACTTTAAGTACAAAATCACATATATTTCATCTACATTGGATTATATTATTTTTTTAGTTTTCATCAAAGAGTATATATACAAAGCAATTTTAGATTACAAGCTAATGTCAAGCAAGCTTTCCAAATTTGTGCAATATAATTATCAATGAGAAGGACGATCAAAGATGACTTGCACAATGCAACCATCAAAATTATCAATTGAAAATGGAGAAAGCTGAAAAACGATGACGATGACAACAACAACAACTTTATCCCACTATGAGGTCAGTTACATGAATCCTTCTTCTTCATTGTGTCCTATTAAGTATCAAATTCTCATTTAATTCTAAGAAACTAATGTTATTTTTTATACATCATAACCAAGCATTTCTGGATCTACCTTTACCTTTTTTAACATAAGACGAATCTAATACATTTACTCTCCTAAGGTCATCGAATGGCCGATGCTTTATGTAATCAAACCATCTAAGGCGATTCTCTCTAATTCTATCTACCTCTAGAGCTACTTCAACCATTTCATGAATATATTCATTCTTCATTGTGTCCTATTAAGTATCAAATTCTCATTTAATTCTAAGCAACTAATGTTGTTTTATACATCATAACCAAGCATTTCTGGATCTACCTTTACCTTTTTTAACATAAGACGAATCTAATACATTTACTCTCCTAAGGTCATCGAATGGTCGATGCTTTATGTAATCAAACCATCTAAGGCGATTCTCTCTAATTCTATCTACCTCTAGAGCTACTTCAACCATTTCATGAATATATTCATTTTTTATTTTATCTCTAAGAGTAAAGCCACTCATCTCTACAACATTTAACTTATTTTTATGCTTCTCTTTTACTTGCCAACATCTACGCTATAAATCATTGCAGGCCTTACCACCATCTTATAAAATTCTCTCTTAAACCTAGGCGGTACTTCTCTATCACACAATAAGCCAGACGCATTCCTCCGCTTCAACCATTCAACTTGAATTCTACTAATAACATCCACATCTATTTCACCATCATTTTGAATAATAGACTAGAGATATCTAAAATGTTCACTCTTTTTAAAGACTTGATCACCTAATGTCACAATCCCACCACTAGAACTTCTACAATTAAAATTATACTCCATATATTCAATTTTAGATCTAATTAAACGAAAACCTTTAGACTCTGAGGTTGACCTCCAAAATTCAACCTTTAGACCACTAGAACTTGATCACCTAATGTTCACTCTTTTTAAACAAAAAAAATGTCATCAACAAAAAGCATACACCAAGGTACATCCTCCTATAAATGCCAAATAAGAACATCCATAATAAAAGCAAAGAGATATGAGCTTAAAGTCAATCCTTAATATAATCTAACTGAAATAGAAAAATATTTTGTCAATCCACCTTATGTTTGGACACAAGTAACAGCTCTAGTATACATATCCTTAATGACTTGAATATAACCAATATTAATTTCTTTCTTTTCTAGAACTCTCTCCAAAGCACTTCTCTTGGAACTTTATCATATGTTTTCTCTAAATCAGCAAATATCATATGTAGATCATCCTTACTTTCTAAATACTTCTTCATCAAACCTCTCAACAAATGTATAGCATCCATAGTAGATCGATCTGATATGAAACCAAGCTGATTTTGAGAAACTTCTATATCACATCGTAACCTATGTTTAATTACTCTCTCCCATAATTTTAATCTATGACACATTAACTTAATTCCTCTACAATTTGCACACTCATGCACCTTTATTCTTAAATATAAAAAACCTTCACTCTTTCTCCATATTTTTTTTAGTCTATAAAATAATATTAAAAATTAGTAAGCCAAGAAATTCCTTGATCTCCTAAGAATTTCAACTTCTATTTGAATATCATCAGGCCCTATTATTTTTTCACATTTCATTTTCTTTAAAGCCTCCCCAACTTAAAATTTATTAATACGATGATAACAATAAAATTCTTTATTTTTGCTTAGGTAACTAAAGTTGCTAAAATCAATCGTATTCTCAGATCCTTCAATGAAAAATTTATCAAAGTATCTCATCCACCTATGTTCAATACCATTTTCTAAATAAAACACTTTATAATTTTCATCCTTAATGCACCTCATTGCACTAGATTTTTACTTCTCCTATCTCTTTGCTTGGCTAACTTATCCATACACCTTTCACACTCTTGAGAATATAATATATTGTATAAATCACTAAAAATTAAATTTTTTGCAACACATTATTTTCGTAGAATCCTTACGGCCCACATAATATTTTTCATAATTCTCTGAGAACATGAATAGATTAAAACTATGGCTGAAAAAAGTATCCCTATGCTCCATGAAACAAAATTAAGCAAAAACCATAGGTTTTAAGAACTAGGATGAAGCCCAAAACCTCGGAATCCAAGCACATGAAGAACAGATTAGGTAATGGAACTTGAACAATGATAAACATCAATGAATCAGGAGAGGATAACGGAATGAGACAGAAAAAAAAATGAACTATGAGCCACACAACTTGCAAAGGAATATGCCAAGCATGAACCCCACTATAAAACAATCGTTTCATGAGGATATTAAGTTTGTGTTGCTTAGCAATTTTTTTCGTTGGATGTCTAAAGAGTAAGGAAAAAAAGAAAAATAATACTAAAAAAATAAAGGTTTAGGAAATGGGGAAGAGACTCAAAATAGGGATGAGACTAAAGGTGAGAAATGGAGGGAATCAAGATAATAAAAAGCTTTAGTTTTAAGGTTTTCTTACATGACACTTGTGATTCCATTTAAACAACACTCAATCACTTTCATCTATTGAATCATAAATATTTTGATATGATGTCTAAAATTGCAACAATTAAAAATAAATAAAAAGGATGATGGATGAAACACGCTCAAGATGGACACTAATTTAGTTCACCACTACAAATTCATATGACTATCAACCATATATATATATATCAAATAGAATCAAAACTATTTTGAGTGAGCAAAGTAAAATTCGAAATTGACTCGAAAAAGATTTAAAAATGCACATACAAAATGAAACCAAACTCAAATCAACTTGCATCAAGTACTTGACTGAAACTTTAAATGAATTCAAACAATTTTAAGCTTTAATTATTTCTAATGACCTTAATTTCCTTGCATAACATTTTATTTAAGAATGTATCAGAGAGAACGGAGCAAATATATAATGAATACATAATTGGTTGTGGTGGATTTTTAGCTACTTTCAATGATAGAGATTAAATGCTCTCCACCCTTGATTGATTTGGAGCATCTTTTTTTTGGGGGGGCGGGGGGCTTTATAGTGAGGCTTTTGCTTTGCCCATAAAAAGTTCAGATCTCCTAACATATAATGATATGAAGAAAATTGATGCCTTAACTTTTTCAAAATCATATTACCATAGATAATATTATATATGATATTACACTTCTATTAACAATTTCAATCTTTATCTTAATTATATGAACAAAAATATTTGTTAATTACCATTTTGATAAAGAATGAAAATGATATACTCAAACATTAATTGTTTAGGCAGTTTTATTTGATAAAGCTGTAAAAAGCTAATGTTGAAAAAAAAATTTCTAAGGAACGATTGTTTTTGGTAGCATTTTTTAGATCTCTTGTTTCTATAAAGTTGGTAAAAAGCAAATATCCAATATGTCATAAAAAATTGTCATCTATCTTGAAGAAAAGAGGTAAAAAGTACAAACAAACAAAGGCTTTATATGCAATGTTCGCATTATTTCTTAGGCACTAATGACTTATCAATACTCAATGATTTGGAAGGTGAAATGACAATCGTAAAATAAAATAATTAAAACAAATCTACCTTGATTCAAGAAAAAGGCTAACCGTAATGAAAGATGATACCATAAATAATTTCAGAGAGCAAAAGCTTAGATGAAGAATCCTTAAGTCATTCACTGTCACTTAAAGAGATATGCCCATGACCTTTTAATATAAAGAAATAATCAATAATATAACATAATGATGTTTTATCAATGCTGTGAAATCAGATGCATGAGCAGATCAACTAATGAACTACTCAGTTTTTTCAGTATCTATGAGCTGTAACTCAACAACATGAATTAGCCTGGTGGAACTGTTATCTTCGAAGTGGGCAGCAATAAGTCACCTAAGAACACCTCAAGAAAATTCTCTGACAACAATTCTACCTTATGGACATGAAGAAGATAAGTTGGCAAAGTGACACAAACTACATCAAAGAAAGAGGAATCTATGCAATAGTACATTTTGGAGTTAAAAGCATGTTTTCAACATTTCCATTGTGATGGAGGAGATGCCAAGTATACTTTTGGGCTGGATTTTAAATTTTTGAATGAGCTCTTGCTCTTTCTCATCCAAAACTGTTGAAAAATATCTACCACAGACTCATGTGTGCTCTCCACAGAAGGCTATCATGCCTTTCTCCAGGTGTCAGCCAATACTTAATTTGTAATTGTTTCATTGTCTATTATTTGTTTACAACTTGTTGATAATATCTTTCTTAGCATAATATATATTTATTTGTTGAATTCTTCCCTTTTTTACTAAATGATTACTATTATAATCCCCCTAGTTAAATGGGTATCTCCGAAAAGAATTCGGACAATAAGAATAATCAACTAAAAGCAAAAATTGTTGATGGATCCCTATTGCATTTACTAGAATTCGAACAATTAAAATCAAGTATACACTTATCCTTAAATTTGTTCTGCATGTTCCAAATCTCCCTTACAATTTATTCCCATTAAGCAAATTTCTAAATAATGTCATTATAAAAGAAATTTTCCCACTAATGACTATGAATTTGAAGACCAAAATTCAAAGAAGATTGGCAATGTTGATGAATTTGGAGAGTAATAATACATTGATAAGAAGACAATGAGGACGTACAAGCTCACATGGTCAGTTGGGACTCTTCATTTTCTATTGGAAGAGATCAAATAATATTGTGAAATTTTAGGTTGGGCCACCCTAGCTTTCCATGTTTTAAAAATATTTTTTTCTAAATGTTTAAGAATAATAATGTTCTCCAATGTGACGTGTTAATTGGATAAACACCAAAGGGTTGTTGTCAAACCTAGATCATATAAAGCCACCAAGACCTTTGCTCAATCCCCAAAATATTTACTCCAAATGATGGTTTACTACTTTCATTGACGATCATAATTGTGTGTGTTGGCTTTTCTTATGAAAAGACAACCCTGATGGCTAAATTAATATTTAAAAATTCTCAGAAAATCCATCCATCCATCCATACATACAAACATTCATTCATTGATAGCATTATCCTAATAAGAAACAATATTTTGGAAATAAAATACTAAAAAAAGGGATTGGCAATGAAATTTGAAATAAAGGATCTTATGTTTTTGAAATTTTTTTAGGTTTTGAAGTTGCTAAGAAAAGATGTGGAATCATCATTTCGCAAACGAATTACATTCTTGACCTCTTGAAGGAAACAAGTCTTACCAACCGTACATCAATAGATACTCCATCAAATCCTAGTGTCAAATTAACTAATCAATGCTTGAATACTCTTATGGATAAAGGCAAATATTAATGATTGGTTGAAAACTTATCTACTTAGCTCACACAAGACTTAATATTGCTTTTGTTGTCAGAATCGCTAGTCAATTCATATATAATAACATCTTGATGTTGTTATATGTCCACTAAAGTACATAAAAGGAAATCCAATAAAAGATTTATTCTTCAATAAGTTGGATTCTCATGAAATTGAAGCTTATATTGATTATAATTGAGATGTCTTTGTACTTGACAGAAGATCTGCATAAAGATGTTTGTATGCTTGGCTCAAAGTAACCTGGAAGAGCAAAAGTAAAATGTCATCATATGGAGTAGTTCAAAAGGTGCACTCAAATACTTCGCAATGTAGTGAACTAATTTGTCCAAGAAACTGCAAATTTCAATCAAAAGACCATTAAAGTTATATTATGATGACATAGATAATATTACAATAAATCACAATCCTATTCGCTATAACTGAACTAGGCATAAAAATAAAAATAAAAAGATTGAATTTGGTACCCTTTGCACTCCCTATATTTCATCTATAGAGAAAAATGTTAATAATCTAACCAAGAATTTATCAATGCAACTCTTGAGAAAATAATATCTAAGGCTGGATTGTTTGATGTGTATAGTCCACTTGAAGGGGAGTGTGGAGTGATTTGTCTTATAATCCTCCCCATATGCACTATCTATAAAACGCACCATATTCACTCCAGTTGTCATACCTTTCCCAATGTGTCTGCATAATTCAAAAGACCTAAATTGGAAGTACTTAGAGTTTATCATTTATTAATATTTGTTTTCTATTTCATTGTTTGTCTTTTCTAGAATAATATGTATTTATTTGTTAGATTCTTCCTTGATTTACTAAGTAATAATTGTTGTAATCTCCTTAGTTACTAGGGTATTTCCAATAAATATCTTTCTTTCTCCTCCTAGACTGATCATATTTATTTGGACCTTTGACTTCTTAAAAAATGAGTTGTTTAAAATAATAGCATGCAGTGATCTTCACAGGTATCTCCTTTACAAATAATAATAATAATAATAAAATAAGTAATCATTGCCTTGATCACTGAAAGAAAGAACAAGAATTGTTAAGGAAAGTCTATGAACCTGCATGAAGGAGGCCTTTCAAAGCCCAATGAGAAAAGAAGAACAATAAGGAATCCTCATAAGATAATCCTAAACAATCCACTTTTAAATTCTACCTTTATTGAGAGCATTGCAAAACAAAATGTTAAAATGAAGAACAATATTGAAATTTTCATATAAAAACTCTTTCTAGAGAAGATTAAGAAGGGTAAAAGGGAAAAAGGCGGCCATTTCTTTTGACACAAATAAAACATTGGGGAGAATTTAATATTGAACTCGAGTCTATTCTTAATTTAAAGGCCAATGGGGATAGATTCCAGTCATCTAGCATCTATGTATGTGAAGAACTTTTAACCTTGTGTATGCAAATCAAAAAAGATGTTGCAAATATAATCATAGACATGCAAAATCAAATACAAAAAAATCTAATCTCTGGTAGTCTCATTCCAATTTGTGATTAGAAATTCTAATACATGGCTAGAGACTATACCCACCCTCACATTTACCCTCTTAGTAGAATCCAAAGGGACAAATATAATAACAGATCAATATCGACACTAGTTGCAACCACACAAGAATATATATATGAAGTAATCACTGCCTTGATCACTGAAAGAAAGAACAAGAATTGTGAAGGAAAACTTATGAACCCGCATGAAGGAGGCTTTTCAAAGCCCAATGAGCAAAAAAGAACAATAAGGAATCCTCATAAGATAATCCTAAACAATCCACTTTTAAATTCAATCTTTACTGAGAGCATTGCAAAACAAAATGTTAAAATGAAAAACAATGTTGAAATATAAAACTCTTTCTAGAGAACGGTAAAAAGGTAAAAGGAGGCCATTTCTATTGACATAAATAAGACATTGGGGTGAATTTAATATTGAACTAGAGTCTAGTCTTAATTTAAAGGCCAATGGGAATAGTAAAAGCCCATCATATGTGAGGAACTTTTCACCTTGTGCATGCAAGTCAAAAATGATGTTGCAAATATAATCATAGACATGAAAAATGAAAAGAATCTAATCTCCAGTAGTCTCATTCTAATACGTGATTAGAGACCATACCCACCCTCACATTTACCCTCTTAGTAGAATCCAAAAGGACATAGATAATGACCTATCAATATCAACACTATTTGCCACAACACAAGAATATATATAAGAACTAGTGTGCAAAATTGTCCGTGCTAAGTCATCTTCACAAGCATTTTATCCATGTGATCAAGATGTTGTTTATTTCTAAAGGCCCCAATAATATTGATTTATCCAGGATGACAAAAATTTAGACAGTGAATAGATGTAAAAATCTTCAAACCCAAGATATGAAGGTAGTGGGATAAATAAAAAGAGCAAACAATGATTGATAAAATATAAATCTTATCTTCCACTAATTGAAAAGGTAACATGGTAATGTTTCTTCCTTTACCCTTGGGAAAAAAGAAAAGAAACATAAACAATGGGAGAACACATAATGCTCTTCCAAGAACTAACATATCTTCTACTATAAAGGTTGGTGGAGCCTACTACCAAGTCCCCGGTTTACTTGGTGGTGCCATCAGAGGAACTCAGCATGTGAAAATAGTATCAGATCATATCTCAACAAAGAAGTCCAACGAATTTCTATCCTATAATGTATTCATATCAAAATTGCAATCAGTCTTTAGTTCACTTCTTGTCGAGATTAATGTACAGACTGTTCGCAGTATTAGCCTAACGAAGAGAAGGAAAAATCAATTAATCAGACAACTTAGAAACTTGTATCAAAATAAGAAGGTACAAAATACTAGCCACCAATTTCTACAAAATCAACTAATTCAAGTCTGTGTGTTCACGCTCTTTCTCTCACTCTTAACACGCACATATCCGTTTTCTCTGACTCATTCACATATAAAAACCCTAGGCTTTATTTCCATGCTTAATCGTGGGGAGAGGAAACAAATGCCTAAAGCTTTCACTTGAACATGATATACAGCCAGCCATTCCATAAAATCAACTAATTCAAGTCTGTGTGTTCACGCTCTTTCTCTCACTCTTAACACGCACATATCCGTTTTCTCTAACTCATTCACATATAAAAACCCTAGGCTTTATTTCCATGCTAAATCAACTAACTCAAGTCTGTGTGTTCACGCTCTTTCTCTCACTCTTAACACGCACATATCCGTTTTCTCTGACTCATTCACATATAAAACCCTAGGCTTTATTTCCATGCTTAATCGTGGGGAGAGGAAACAAATGCCTAAAGCTTTCACTTGAACATGATATACAGCCAGCCATTCCATATATGTGTGTTCACGCTCTTTCTCTCACTCTTAACACGCACATATCCGTTTTCCCTAACTCAATTCACATATAAAAACCCTAGGCTTTATTTCCATGCTAAATCAACTAATTCAAGTCTGTGTGTTCACGCTCTTTCTCTCACTCTTAACACGCGCACATATCCGTTTTCTCTGACTCATTCACATATAAAAACCCTAGGCTTTATTTCCATGCTTAATCGTGGGGAGAGGAAACAGATAGACTTCAAAAAAGCGCAAGGTGTCAATTATCATGCTTCTTCCACGAAGAAATCCCAAAATAACCTAATTCTATACGATCTCGACGCAAAACACAGAAAGACAAAAACAATTCCAATTTGTCCATAGATTCCCTCCAGAAAAAATATATATGCATACAAAATCAAAGGACTCGGTAGGATAAGAAACCCAAAGGGAAACAAAGTGAAACCTGGATGTTCATAGCCTTCTTGTTCGATTCCAGTTGACTTCCTGCTCGATTAAGACGAAAACGAAGCAAACATTCAAGATCTATACGATCAGAAATGAAATCGTCAAGCAAAAGGTAATGAATTTGAAGACATACCCTTCTGTCCTTTCATCTTCTCCATGTTCTTCTCGCGAGCCATCTTGGCCTTCTGCCCGTTGCCTCCTCCCATCTCCCTCTCCCTCTCTCTCTCTCTCTCTCTCTCTCTCTCGGGTCTACTTCCCTCTCTCCACGGTGGAGATGGCAATCGGAGAAGAAAGCAAAAAAAGTACGAAGGAAAAAAAAAAATCACCAAAGCGCTATCCGTCGGTCGGCGGGTGGGCTCTTAAAAACGTGTCTCGTGGGTGGTTCAATATTTGTGAAATTTTAACTGTGATGAGTTTTAAAAGATAAAATTATTCTATATAATAATTATAATTAGCTAAATATTTTGTGATGAGTTTTAAAAGATAAAATTATTCTATATAATAATTATAATTAGCTAAATATTTTGATGTCTGTTTTTAGTTTAGGGTTTTTATTTTTTATTTAATTTTTAGGATATTTTTTATGTTTAGATTTTTATTTAGTTTTTCTTTTATATATATATATATATCTAACATCTAAATTTTAATTTTTATATATATAATACCCTAATCTTCAATATCACATCAAAAGTACGATTATCATTTACTTTTTAAAAGTGAAAATCACCTTTTTAAGCATAGAAAATTATTAGATAAGTAAATATCTAATTTTATGTGTTAGATATATAAATACATAAAAATTGTATGGTATGTTTAAATATAATAACTTTAGGTGTTATTAATATTCACTAAAAATTAAATTAAATTAAATAAACATTAAAAAAAACTTCTAATGAGATTGAAATGAAATTTCCAACAAAACATCAAATAAGTTTTTAATACATTTCAATAAGATTTGAATACGTATTTGAATAATATTATAATAAGATTCAAATAAATTTTGAACTTAGTTGAATGAGACTATTATGAGTCATATTTTAACATAGTAGAGGCACACAGATGGAGATACAGTGAGGGCACTAAGATCCCATTGCTCAACTAGCTCAGTCCATTATATTAAACTTTATTTTTTAAAATTAATTTTATTTCATAAAAGAACAACCTTTAGATCATGGATTAAACTTAAGGGCTACTTGGTTGCCTGGATTTTGGGTGAAAAATAAAGTAAATGCAAAGATTTTAACTTTTTTGATATTTGGTATGATGCAAAGTAAAGCTGTTAAGGTAATGTATTTAGAATATATTACAAATATCATTTTTGGTGTATTTGAAATTCGCCCTAATTGAGCGAATTTTAATTACATCGGCCAGAGTAAAGTGTTATGGCCGCCGCCATCGCTTGAATCTTTTAAAACCTTCTACTTCTGTGTCTCTTATTTTATTTTTGCTTGGAATATGCAAATGTTATGTTTTAATATTCAAAAATATGTTTTAATGCCATCTAGCTTGTGAGTGTTGTGATGTAAATCCAATGAATTTTAAAAATTTTGACCATCATTTACTTGTAGGAGTTTCAATTGTTCACATGAGGATATTGCATTAATTGTTGAAGATAGATTGGGAATGAATGGAATATAGGAGTATCTTTGCTAAGAAATCTATGTTAGTATATTGCTATAATACATTTTATAATTCCATTTAGATCACATAATGGAGTTTCAAAATGGACTTAAGTTGAGGTTAAACTTAAAATTACTTATGGTAACATTTTGTTAATTTATTTAGAGTTAATTGAAAAAATATTTATTTTTAAAATTAATTATTTATTTGACTTATATACAATACAAGACAATAACTAAAAGTTTCAAATGATAATAATTTGGCTAAACTTAAATATGATAAAGCTAAGAGAAGTGCCACTAAGAATCTTATGAATAGCCTTTCTGGTCTCAATCTGTTGGTTGAAGTCATATTTCGTTCTAGAGTGTCTCGAGTTTGAACCTTAGAAAACATGAGAATATATGAGTTTCACATGAAAATGACTCAAATATTCTAAAACAATGAATCTTATGAATATGCTTCAAAACATGAGTTGCCATTTAATTAGGAACAATGAATTACAAATTATGACTATAATTAAATAAATTGAGAAAATGAATATCAATCACTTTTTTTACATCATTCGTATTGCATTTGGGATAAGAATTTCTTTTAAAGTTAACATTTTGCAATGCAATCTATTAATTTTAATTTAATTATAAAGCACTACAATAAAATCCTATCTTGTAAAACCCCATATATAAATAAAAGTAAATTTTGTGATTTTACAAAAGAGAATAAGGTATGAATAGAAGATAAAAATTATGAATTCTATTGGATGTAATCATTGTTGCGTGCCAGAAAACCAGTCGCGGTAAAGTGAAAGTTTACGTCTTAGCTTCTTTGGGAGTCCAAAGACACATCTGGTATTTAAGAGTTAAATAAAACTCAATTCTTACGTGGAAAACCTCGAAAGAGGAAAAACGGCTGATAAAAGCTTCCACTATGTATCATTTCAAAGTACAAGATCTTCCGTCTGGGATTACAATTGTATATGAGAAAGGGAACGCGATTCTTTAATGCGACGATGTTGGCGATGTTGGCGGCGATGTTGGCGACAATGTTGGCACGATATTAACGATGATGTGATAGTGGTCGGTGATGATGGCCACGATGGTCGGCACGGTGAGATCGGCGGTGGCGGTGATGTGGGCCGCGGCGCAGTGGTTGACAAGCCGTTGAGTGGTAACGATTGTGCTTGGAGGATCTTTAGAGCTCTCTCCTCTCTCTTACTTGGCCTCCTTTTCCTTCACTTGGCCTCCTCATATGAGGAATGAGAATTTATAGGTGGAGGAGCATCTTTGTAAATATATGCAAAATCACTCCTCCATCTCGGACGCATGATGATTCCCTTGATCATATGATGTATTTTGTGTATTTGAATGCTCAAATGATATCGAAATTATGAGATCTTGGGCTTGTTTGATTGGCTCATCAAGGCTTCGATTTTATAAACACTTCATGTTTGAAAGCTATTTAGGGATTTAATATCCCAAAGTTTCAAGAATATTTTAAGTGCTTGATCACCGGTTTCAACTTGGATGTTACTTTTAGCATCAAGATTCGTGTCGGTAAGTAGAGTTTTGAGTCATATCGTTCTTATATTTTGGATGATATTATCTCAATCATCAAAAATATATGTGCCAACTTCAAAATAGTAAATTCTTCAATCTGAAATCATTAACCACATTTTTTTTGAGAACAGTCTTCGTATAGCATGAATTAGGCAGTCACGGGAAATCGTGTAGGTATCTTGTAGTCGGATTGGACCCATCCGTCTGAACAGCGCTTCCTTGAGTGCTCATGGCTCTGGCGCCCGAGGGCATGGCTTCGCCAGTATTGAGCGCCAGCGAACATGAGCCATGGCAGCTGGCCACGCGATGTGAGGGTTATTTGGCGGGCAGCGGTTGTCGCGGCGGGTGGCACATAATGGCGATCACTGCGG
Organism: Cymbidium sinense; assembly: GCA_021442155.1. Lineage (NCBI taxonomy): Eukaryota > Viridiplantae > Streptophyta > Magnoliopsida > Asparagales > Orchidaceae > Cymbidium > Cymbidium sinense. The sequence continues at coordinate 80,327,312 of CM038222.1, read as the reverse complement.
CAGTCATGAAACGGGAGGATGGCGGCCTGGCAGTTGGCCCGGCCGGTTAGCGCCAATGTTGACGTTCGCCAGGTCAGGCCAGTTCGCGGCACAACGGCCGATCTGAGCGTAGCGGGCGGTTGAACCGTGGACCATGATTCGAACTGCGGCACGAAGCATGTAGCGGCAGCGGCGCTCCGCAGGGGCGGATTTTCGATTCAGGCGGTTTCTGTTTTAGGTTTTACCTTTGCCCTAGAATAGTCTATAAAACCCCAAGGCGAGAAGACACCTTCTCTTCTTCGAGAGAAGGTCATTTGGATCAGGCATGATTACGTCGTTATTCGGTTTCCTCGAAGAACCAGCCGACACCCGCGTCCGGGTTTGGAATCGAAGGCGACAGGCAATCATCGCTGATAATAACCGAGCGAGGGCGATGCAAACGATGGCCGATGGCAGTGGTGTGGTCACCGGCAACGGCGATGGTGTGGCATGTGCAGCGATAGTCGGTGATAGTTAGCGCGGCCAGGGGTGTGGTCGCGGCAACGCAGGCGGATCGGCAATGTGGCAATAGCGTCGACGCGAAATTGTGATGGTGTAGTAGCCGGCGATAGTAATCGGCCATTCTGATGGTTAGCGGCATGAAGTGGTCGGCAATATGCAGCGAGTCAGCAATGGCAAGCGTCAATAATCAGCGAGATAGCCGGCTGCGATGCGTAATCAGCAAATTCCGATAATTGATGCAGTGGTTAGCCGTGAGTGGTTAGCGGTGTATGGCAGCAATAATCCAGTAATCAGCAGTAATGAATGTCAGTTAGCGAGATAACGGCGGCGATCCCAGCGATGACCAGCCGAATGTGACCAGCCATGATACCGGCGATGCAGCGATGGTCAGCAGCGATACGGCAGCAGTAGTAGCGGCGATGGCACTTCTGAGGTTAAGCGGCCGGCAGGGTTCTGGCACGCTGGCAATGCAGCGGCAGCGGCGGCGTCAGTAATGATGGCGGATAGCCGCGATAATTGATAGCCGGCAAAGATGCCGGCGATAATTCAGCGGTAATAGCAGCAGTAATCAGCCGATGGCAGCCCTCGTGGTTAGCGGCCAGATTATCGGTAGTAACGCAGTAGTAATCAGCAGTGGCATATGTCGGTAATCAGCGAGATAATACGGCAACGTTCTTTGGTAACCGCAAAATGCCGGCGATAGTCAGCAACAGTAATGGCAGCGGTAACCATCTGTTAGCGGCCGCAGTGGTCAGCGGCAACTGCAACGGTAGTCAACAGTGGCAGCGTCGATGTCAGCGAGATAGCCGGCGCGATGGTGGTAACCGGCGATTACCCGATGGTGGCGGTGTCAGCAGTAGTTAGCGACCGCGGGTGTCGGTAAACCATGCGGCAATGGACGATGCTAGCGTCGGTTAGCGGCAAACGGCGATCTTTGTCGATAGCGTTAACATGTATGGAAAGTTGAAAGTCCAATTGAGGATTTTGACTATCAGGTTGTTTGTCGAGTCTTTTGTCGATGGCGTTAACTTTGTATGGAAGAGGTTAATTAGATCCGGCGAGGATTTTGACCCTATCAGGGTTTTTAGTGTTATGATTGCTTGTGTGGAAGAATTGAAGTCCACGAGGACCTTTTGACTATCAGGTTGTTTGTGAGTCTTTGCTCGATGGCGTTAACATGGAAGAGGTTGAATTGAATCAGGATTTTTGACTATCCAGGGTTGTTTGTCAGTGTTGCTTTAGATAACGTTAACATGTGGAAGAGGTGAATTGAAGTCCAGGGATTTTGACTATCAGGTTGTTTGTCGAGTCTTTACTTTCGATGGCGTTAACTTGTATGGAAGAGTGTCAATCCACCAAGGATTTTGACCTATCTGGGTTGTTTGTCGAGTCTCGATGGCGTTAACGTATGGAAGAGGTTGAATTGGTCCGAGAATTTTGACTATCGAGGTTGTTTGTCGAGTGTTGCAGATGGCGTTAACATATGGAAGAGGTGGTAGGAAGTCCACCGGACCTTTTGACCAATCTAGGTTGTTTGTCGAGTCTTTGCTCGATGGCGTTAACTATATGGAAGAGGTGAAGTCCACAAGGACCTTTTGACTATCTAGGTTGTTTGTCGAGTCTTTGCTCGATGACGTAACACATGGAAGAGGTTGAATTAGATCCGTGAGGTTTTGACCATCGGTTGTTTGTCGTCTTTGCTCGATGGCGTTAACGTGTGGAAGAGGTTGAATTAGATCGGCGGATTTTGACTATCCAGGTTGTTGTAGTCTTTGCTCGATGGCGTTAACTTTGTATGGAAGAGGTTGAATTGAATCGCGAGATTTTGACCCATCAGGAGGTTGTTTGTCGAGTGTTACGATGGCGTTAATGGAAGAGGTTTGAATTGAATGAGATTTTGATTATGAGGTTGTTTGTCGAGTGTTACGATGGCGTTAATGTGGAAGGTCATGAAGTCCAGAGGACCTTTTGACTATCTAGGTTGTTTGTCGAGTCTTTGCTCGATGACATTAACACATGGAAGGTCGTAGGAAGTCCACCATGGACCTTTTGACTATCTAGGTTGTTTGTCGAGTCTTTGCTCGATGGCGTTAACTATGGAAGAGGTCAATTGAATCGGAGGATTTTGACCTATCAGGTTGTTTGTTAGGGTGTTACGATGGCGTTAACGTATGGAAGAGGTGGTGGGAAGTCCATAGGACCTTTTATCTAGGTTGTTTGTTAGAGTCTTTGCTCGATGACGTTAACTTGTATGGAAGAGGTCGAATTAAAACATCCGTTTGTGATTGTAGCCAAAGTTGCTCCTTAACGCGGTCATTTTTCCATGAGTATGAGTGGAAAATATAATTTGCAAAGCTATATCTCTTCTCAATGTTGAAATATCCTCCAACTTTGACTTGTTTCTTGGGATGGTAATCGATTAGATGCTTAACATGGGTGATCTTCTCAGATTAAGAGTTGCCCCCCAATTTCCGATAGAATCTGAAGGAACTAAGTTTGATGAATCTTCATTCTTCGCTTGCGCTCCTTAAAAGCTTAAAATGCTCCACCTCGATGGTGGTTTTGATCTTGTTGGAAAACTTGGTCGCTATTCAAGTTGAAATAATGAGAATCAACTTCCCATGACGCGTGCTATTGCGGAAAAAACCGTAGAGTGAAAGTTCGTCTTCTTCTTTGAAAGACACATCAGTATATTTAAAGAGTTAACAATAAAACTCAATTTTTACGTGGAAAACCTCGAAAGAGGAAAAATCGCTGCGATAAAAAATGTATACTGATCTGTCTTTCAGGATTAAATTGTATATGAAAGACGGGATTCTTTAGAACAATGTTGGGCGATGTTGCAACAATGTTGGCGACAAGTTGACGACGATGTTGGCGATGATGTCGATAGTGGTCGGTGATGATGGCAAACAGCGGTAATTGGCAGTGGATCGGCGATGGCCGTGATGGCGGCGGCAGTGGTTGACAACCGTCAGTGGTGGCACATGCTTGGAGGATCTTTAGAGCTCTCTCTCTCTCTTCTTGGCCTCCTTTTCCTTCACAGCCTCCCATGAGGAAGATGAATTTATAGATTGGAGGTGGCGTCTCTGTAAATACATGCAAAATCCACTCCTCTCCATCGGACTCATGATGATTCTCTTGATCATATGATGTATTTTGTGTATTTGAATGCTCAAATGATATCGAATTATAAGATCTTGGGCTTGTTTGATTATTCGTCAAGGCTTCGATTTGATAAACACTCCATGTTTGAAAGCTATTTAGGGATTTAATTGATATCCCAAAGTTTCCAAGAATATTTTAAGTGCTTGATCTCGACCAGTTTCAACTTCGGATCGGCTTACTTTTAGCATCAAGATTTGTGCGTCAAGTAGAGTTTTCAAGGTCATATCAATCATATAAAGTCAAAATTTAAAACTTTATTGTTTCATATTTAGAGTTCATGTTCTTATCACAAATAAATTTTATCAGAATTTCAGAGAGCCAAAAAAGAGCATATTAAGATATGGATAATTAAGGTATGTAGCTACACTACAAAAATAATAGTTTATTTTAAATTAATAAGGTTCAAAATCTTATATTAAGATTTAATAATGATTTTAAAAATTAGATCAGTCCAGCCAATTTATTCAGTTTGATTGTGAACCCGGTTTGATTTAAGTTCAATATCACTTATGTACAGAACCAACCAGAATCAGGATTTATCATCAATTTTCAAAAAATTTGGTCAACTTTAAAAATAATCAAAATTTGACTTTTTATTTTTCATTGGATGACTAAAAATAAGAAATATAAATTAAGAATATAAAAAATTAATTAAAATAAAATATTTTAAAATTTTATTTTAAAAATATATTCAAATATTTTAAAATGAAGAGTCTTAAATTAAATTGATAAAATATAATTATTGTATCATTTTAATTGCATTAAAATAATTTAGTATTTATTACATCATTCAGTTTAACCTAGATTAAGCCATTGAACCTCTCTTTCGGTTCAATGTCCAATCTAATTTTCAAAACATCTGATTTAATAATCATTTGCACAAGTTTAGAGAGTTTAATATTAGTTGGATAAATTAATCAATTAGATAAACATATATTTATGCCTGCTATAATAAGATATTAAAGACTTAAGTTAAATTGAATAAAAGAAATCTAGAAATTTTTAAGTGACTACAAATATTAAGCTAAATAATAATGAAGTACAAAGATATGATAGAACAAATAAAAATATTAGTAAGTAATATAATTAAATTATAATTGATATGGCACTAAAAATCCCACTAGTCGAAGCACGAATCTTGATGTCAAAAGCAAGCTAATCCTAAGTCGAAACTAATCGAGATCAAACACTTAAAATATTATTGGAAACTTTAGGATGTCAACTAGATCCTAAATAGTTTCTAAATATGGAGTGTTTATGATCAAATCGAGCGTCTTGTGGCCGGGTTTAGATCTCTTGATTCGACTGAGCATTGAATACTCAAAATACGTGATAATCAAAGGAATCAAGCCATTAGGTGGTTTGGATTTTGCATGTCTGAATATGCCTCTATAGCTCATTCTTTGATAAAGAGAGAGAGCTCGAGGCGAAAATCCTCAAGCATAATCGTGCCACTCGGCGGTCGTTGTTGGCCAAACCACCGCCGCCATCTGATCACCGCCGTCACCGGTTATCACTCGCTGAATCCTCGCCGTCAACCACCGTTACCAGTCATCATCGCCGACCACCATCGTAGGTCGCCAGCCGTCGTGCGATCCACCGTTATCCAGTCACCGGTTGCCCGCCGATCGTTGATTCGACCACTTCGTCGACCACCACCATCGTTGTCGTTTATCGACCGTGCTGGGTCATCACCCGTCGTCGGTCCGCCATCGTCGTTGGTCACCGCCGACCACCGTGCTTGGCCGCTCGACCATGGTCATTACCATGGGGATCCCGGTTTGGTTAATTGTTCTCATCGTTTTCCGCAACCAGTATTCACGACAACATTTACATGTGTTGTCGATTCTGATTCCCATTCTCGCCTTTTCATATCTGATTATGTAATCTCGTTATCGGAAAAACTTTGTACTCTGAAACAAATACATATTGGAAGATTTTTACTAAGCTAATCCCCGTGGTTTTTTCCCCCTATTCAGGGGTTTTTCCACGTAAAAATTCTGAAGTTTTCATGTTCATTCTTCAAACATCTGTGTGTGTGCCGGATTCCACAACAAAACTAAAGCGTAAACTTTTATTCTACCACAATTGGTTTTCTAACACACAACAATAATAAAAAGATATAGGATAACTAAACAAAAGCAACAACATAGTTATCATGAATGCATGTATGATTTTAAATGTTGAACTAAAAGAGGCAAAGCTTGAAGTTTGACAGTAATTACAATTTTTCTTTTAATTTTAATACACATGTCGGTATGATTCTTGGTATATATGCAATTGGCATTGTTTGGATGTGTTATTTGCAATTAAAGATTAAATGATTACTTTCTTTTATATGCATAAATATATTCATATTTTTGTAATGATTAATTTTGTATCTTATTGAAACTTTTTACACACACAAATATATATATATATATATATATATATGGGGGATTTACATACATAGCACACAATTCTTATCTATTTACATATCTAATACTTAGATTTTAATTTTTACATATATAGCACCAAAATTTTCAATATCACATCAAAAATATCATCATCACTCACTTTTTAAAAGTGGAATACAACTTTTTAAGCATAGGAAAGTATTGAATAAAGAAATATCTAACTCTAAGTATTAGATATGTAAATACATAAGAATTATATGATATGTATGTAAATATATCTTATATATATATATATATATATATATGACAGCTCTTGTGAAATGTAATGATAAGAAAAGTTTAATTATGAAAGCCCTTTTTTTCCTGAATAATTTACGACTATGTATGTTTTCAATCCTTGTCAAAATAAGATGCAAATTTATAATGGATTTCACATAAATATTAATTCTATTAATGAAATTTGCAATAACATAAATTATAATTATTCATTGAGTTGTTGTATGACTCAGCCCATTAGTCGATAGAAGAAAATTCATATATAAAAGAAAAAGAACGAGTAAGAATATGTACTAAAATTAATCCATAATGTGCAACAAAAGGACAAATAACATGAGGCTTGTCACCAATGCAAATCTAAAGACAGATTGATCTATATAAGCTTACCCTATATTTCAGAGAGAGCTTATTTTTGTACTTCTCTAATCAGTGGTTTTCAATTCAAACTGGAGACAACCTAAGCACAAAATATGATAACATCAATATTGAGTAGATGCTCCACTTATTTATGTATATTTCAAAAAAGTTTGCCATTTGAAATCAAAATCTCCATTTGATCAGAGAAATTAGATCGACCATTCGAACAAGTAACTACTAAAAAAAAGATTCAAAGATAGCATCTATCCACACAGCAAAAAGAAGAAGAAGAAGAAGAAGAAGAATGCTACATCAAACAAGAGCTAACAAATCATACCTTTAAGAGAAAAAAAAAGCAGAAAATCTAATTCTTTCCACACTGACTTCTACGGCTTTTTGCTTCCTGCTCAGCTCTTTTCCATGCATCCTGAAAGATGGAGAATATTGGTCAACATTATTCCCAGAAAATAAAATAAAATTTCCATGTAATTCTCTTCGGTGAAACTAGAAAGAAGAAGGGACAATACAGGCTCACCTTGTCTCTCTCAAGCTTGGAAAGATGAGGCCGCAGAGAGTTTCCTAAGCTCAAGCCTCCCCATGCTTCCTGCAACTCTCTCTCCCTCGCTTCCCTACGTGCATCGACATTTTTAATGGAATCTTCTGAATTTTTAGTTGCTTCCATCTTGTCTCTCTCAAATTTGGACTGATGCTTCACCAAAATCTCATCCAGACTCTCTATCTTCTCCACATGCTGCCTTCTTCTCAACATCACAGTTTCAGTTCCTTCTCCAATAGCAGCAAGCTTGGTTTTTTCCAGTTTTGGTTGATGCTTTTCCAGAATCTTATCAAGAGGTTCGAGATTCTCCAGTTTCCGATCCATTTTTTTTACTGATGGCATATTTCCTTCTTCCAAAGCTTGCATTTTTTCTCTATCTAACCAGTGAACAGGCTTGATGAGAATTTTATCCAGGCTTACTTGTTGGAAGCCATTGGTTCCCTGTCTTCTTTGACATGAAAATGATTTGCCAGTTTCCGAATTAGCTCTTACTTCATGAGATATCATTTTCTGGTTGCTGTCAGATTTGGACATATTTCCATTTGTTATTTCCCTCAGTTCCAGAACCACATTCTTCTCTTCTGTCAATGACTTTGATACCAGTGTATTACACTTGAGATTCTCCTTTTCTTCCTTTTCATTAGGCTGCTCCAAATCATCAAATGACTTTATTATGTAGCCTTCTTCATGATGACCAGCAGATTCTTCAATCACCAGCTCATGATCTGAAGAATTTTTCCCTCCAGAGTAAGAAATTGACCCAGATATAGTGACAAGATCGCTTTTTGGTCTTTGTTTCTGAGATTTCTTAGCTTCCTGAATTTCTCTTTCTAGTTTGGATACATGCTTTATGAGAATACTTCCAAGATCAGAGGTGGGCTGAGATGCTGTTTTAGTCTGTTTCAGCTGACCAGATCGATCTTCGGAAACGTGCTTATCGAATTCTGCTATGGCATCATCATCCTTCCTAGACATTTGAGCTTGTTGGGCTTCTCTTTCGAGCCTCGACACATGTTTCACTAAGAACTTATTCAGACTGGGCACATTGGTGTTATCTTCCTTCTTCTTCTTAGATGCATAGCCAAACTGGTTGGCATTGGAGTTCCTTCGCGGACCGCCTTGTGCATCATCATGCTCATTCGCATGATCTTGGCTGCTTTGCATTTCAAGAAGAGCGGCATTCAGACCACAAGTTGCGACGATGGTGGCGAGAGATGAAAGCTCATCTTCTTGCAGTTCTTTAAGCCTATCAACCATTATGTTCACAAGATATTCAGATGAATGAGAAGAGATATTATCTTCATGACATTCTAGAGGTATTCCATAGCTGCTTAGTCTATGGCTCACCTCCTTGTGCTTCTCACTGATCTCAGCGCCAGTAATAGTGGCATTCAGTTCAGGTTCGAATTCGCTCCTATGAACGAATTCACATTGTGGTGATGCTGTTGGAGTTTTATAATCTTCAGGGTTCTGCTTAATTTTTTGTAACAAGTCTCTGAATTCCTTATTACTTGAGGAAGAGGAGCAGTTGGCGAGTATTATGAATGCTTTCTTCACTACTGCCGCAACTTCCCTATCCACTTCAAATTCAGTTTCAAAAGAAGCAGTGACTGCGTGAGCAGATCTTCCACCTGTGGCTAAGGATGATGATATTTCACATGATCTCCTGGGACAATCAGGTCTATCGAACATCATAACTCCCATTAGCTTCGCTTCTTCAAACGCTTCTGTGGCGCACAATTCGGCTTTCTCCCGTTTGGATTCTGCATCTTTGCTTTGAATCCTGCATCGAATGAAAGAATACTAGATAAAAATTACTTTTTTTTGGGCATTTGAGCGAATTTAAATGCAAACTCATACATATAATGCTCTGAACCAATAAATCAAGGTGCCTTGCCAATGCAATGTATAGTAAAAAACAATGTTCTTTCCATCACCTTGCTGCTTGAAGAATTCTGCACCAAGAAGCTTCGACCATTGCAGCTTTCCGAGCATCAACGGCTTTACTTGCCGCCTCCTGAGCTGCAATCTTCTCCCTTGTTATCCTTGAATAGTGAGGATTGGCATTGCCAAGAGTTTCCACTAAAGACAAGTTCATCCCACCACCTTCCTGCGAGACTAAGAGGTCATCTGAAGTAATTCAAATCTTTGAGTGGAATGAGCTGAAAGGGAAAAGAAGAATGAACCTGGAGAAGCTTAATCTTTCTCTTAAGGAACGAGTCTGACTTTTTCCTTGGAAACCAATTGAGAGGAGGGCTTCTTCGATGTGAGGTCTTTTTGATTTGTGAAGCAATTTTATTCATAGAGCTCCAAATTGAATGTCCAGTCTCTTTCAGTTCAACATTCTGCAACTGTACATTGCTAGTAATTATTCATGAAAACTTATTCAAGAAGCCAACCAATTAAACATTCTGCATGCAATTGGATTCAGTTTACTTCTGCAAGACAGATTTAGTTTACTTAAGAAGCTTGTGTAGTGTTTAGGTTAGGGTTGTTTTGATGGACTTTGACTCAGATCTATTGAAGCTAAAACACAGATAACATGTATGAATTGACAATTATAATTCCAACAAATCAGTGGCTTGTTGAATTGCCCCATATATGCTAATCTGATCCATTGCATTGATTTGATGTCGAGATTTGTGTAAGTACAGAATTCGAAACAAATAATTTTGGTGATAAAATACAAATTTATCTAAATTATATTCTTGGATAAGAATAGGTACAAAAGTTTGTTGAAAATAATGTTAATATGAATTAGCTCCAAATTAACATTTAAACTAAATTTTGATTTACTTTTTCACCAACTTAAATTCTTATAAATTGATGAGGGAAAAAGGATGGAGAGTGCTTGAGGGAGGATGTAGTTAGTTGTTCTTGAGAAAAAGAAAAAAAATTTGGGGAAGAAAAATAAAAGAATTCTTGACGAGCATCCAAGAAAAGAACTCATGATATAAATTAGATGTATGGATTTATTATCTTTCTATGTGGCTTCTGTGTCTCTACAAAAATATTAGAATTTGCTTCTTTATTTGTTATTTGGATTTTGGATTTCTCTGTGGTTGGATTATGCTTAGATGGGTTTGGACAATTCACAATTGGAATTCTTGTTCCTTTTACATTGGTACAATAATGCAGTTTATTGACAGTTGATTAGGTCCCCTCTCCTTTATCATGGATGCATGTTATTATTTCAGCTAAATTATATAAATCTTAATATACGTGTCGACTTTGTTCTTGTGTTATTACTTTATACATTCATCATACTTGATGCAATGCATCATCTTTATCATGATCATAAAGCCTAAGTTTATGTATTCAAGTTCCTTTTACGCATGTTATTATTTTAGCTAAATTATATAAATCTTAATATCCGTGTCGACTTTGTTCTTGTGTTATTACTTTATACATTCATCATACTTGATGCAATGCATCATCTTTATCATCATCATAAAGCCTAAGTTTATGTATTCAAGTTCCTTTTACGCATAGATCGGTTTGGACAATTCACAATTGGATATTCTAGTTCTTTTTACGTTGGTACAATAATGCAGTTTATTGACAGTTGATTAGTTCCTCTCTCCTTTATCATGGATGCATGTAATTATTTTAGGTAAATTATATAAATCTTAATATCTTTGTGTCAACCTTGTTCTTGGGTTATCACTTTATACATTCATCATACTCGATACAATGCATCATCTTTATCATCATCATAAAGCCTAAGTTTATGTATTCAAGATATAGTTGGTTATATTGTAGACCCTTGTGTTATTGGGTCTTTATAACATGATCTTATATTTTGGGTTAAGAGCTACTGAGTTTTGTTCATCATGGCCCCTGAAAGGATTTCTTATGGTAGTAGGTATTGTCAAGGTGATAGGTATGATAATAATGGTATGTATAGTAATGATAGTAAGTATGATTGTGATGGTGGGTATGAAAAAAATGATGGTAGATTTAGATTTAGAGGAAAGTTTGTGTATTTTGTCTTTCTCTCTTATTTCTATAAATAGAGAGTGTTTTATATTGCTAAGGACTTGAGTACGTGAGTTTAGATCCTTAAAAAAGAAATTCTAAGAAAGGAATGAGATTTCCACAATGATGGATTATTAAAAAAGGTCGACTTTAACTTGTCCTTACTTCGCTATTGGTTATTTTAAAATCTATCATAGACTTAATCATTCAATGCTTTTCAACTTTTCCTTTACACTTATAAGAATTAGACTTCTAATGTAGTTAATATAATAATAGTTTGAATCTCATAATATTATTCTTACTGTGTTTATGCTTAATAATAGTATGTATTTATCAATTATCATTACTCGTAAGAATTTACAAATTAATAGTGTAATCAAATTCATATCAAATTTATCTTACAACAATACTTGCTTTTGGTAAGTATTTTTACATAAATGAAGGTTTTTCCTAACAAATAATAAGAAGGTGTAATAAGGAATATGATGATGAAGTATGAGACTGAGATGTTTAATGGCTCACAAATTTTGATTTTTATGGAACAAAGATGTCAGATATGCTAATCTAACAAAGACTTGAAAAGACACTCATGAAGAATTAGAATATGCTATAACTCGAAAAAAGTTATGGTGGAGATGGACAAAAGGTCTCTTGGAAATTCAACTAAGTTTGGGAAATAAGAGCCTTCACAAACATTATGGAAGAAACAACTGAGAAGGGAATGTAGCTTAATTTAAAGTTTTTGTAAATGAAAAGACTTTCTAATAATTTTTTTTTAAAAACATGGATTATATTCGTTACACTTGCAAGAAGGTAGGCCAATGAAAGTACATTTTAGTGAATTCAATTAAATTGCTTGGGATTCAAGGAATATCTATGAGTTGTTGGATGATCAGATCAAGCTTAATGCTCTTGTAACCTTTACCTCCCTTTCATAAGCATTTTTGTGACAATGGTGTATGGTAGAACTATAATTAACACAAAATGTTAAGATTTGACTTTAAGAGTGACTGTCAAACTTTAGAGAATTGATGTGAAAAACATCCAAAAAAAATTTTTTTTAGTTAGAGTGAGACCATTGAAAAGAGATATACAATTAGGCATGGTAGAAGAAAGTCTCATAATATGCACAAGGTATGACTTATACTGCAAGAAGAAAGAACGATAAAGAGAAGTAGACAAATATTTAAGAGGAACTAGCAACATTCAATAATAACTACAAGAAGAATAAGTCAACATATGTTATTATAACTAAAAACTAGCTAGTTGCTTATTCAGGTAACGATTTTTTAAGAAATCATGAGTTCAATATAATAATCACTTGATTATTGACTGCAACTCTTCATACCATATGAGTAGTCCTCAAAAGGAACTATTTTCAGTTAACAGACTATGTCCTTGTGGATGTATTAAAATAAGAAATAGTGTGTTGTGCTAGCTGGTTTTGGCACTTTAAACTTAAGAATGTATGACAATGTTACAAATATATTAATTAGAGTCAAACAACTGCCAGACCATATAATGACTCTAATATATTTGAATTTTCCTAGTCGAGTAAGTTTTAGAAATCTTGAGGAATGTTCAAGATTTCAAAATATATAAAAGCATACACTATAAAAATTCAGCATCATATATGAAGATTCTATCAGATATTATGCCAAAATGTGGAATGAAAAAATATTTACCTCAAGCCAACTTCTCCTAATTTCCCCTTTCTATTTCTTGAGAGCCCTTCAGGAGATAGATAATTAAGTAAAACTTATGTTTTGCATAATTTTAGTTAAGGATATTTGTACTTTTAAATAGACTTGAGTATTATATGGATCGGATTTTCAGTTGGCTCTTATGAACTTAATAGATATTTTGTATTTTCACTCTCTTGGATGTGTTTAAGTTTAAGTAAAATCTTTTTCGTCTGACCGTTCGTTTCTGCCGCCTTGATATTTCAAGTTTCCGAGTCGAGTCATGACACCTTTATCCTTGACAATGCATAACAGATGCATTGATATTATCAAATGAGATTCCTCAAAAACTCAATTTATATTATTTTTGTTTCCATTTCTCTGTATAGTAGATTTTAGGGATAGATTCATGGGCGACCATTATCATATTCACTTTCTGCATTGTCTACGAAGCCAATTATTCCGTCTATACAACTTTAACTACCAATAAAGCAAAGCATTATTGAATTGTCAACTATTGTAGAAAATTGTCATAATGACTTCATCACATTAAACAGATATTCATATAAATCAACTGCAACAAGGGAAAAAAACTCCCATGAAGATGAAAGAGACGCATTATTGAAGACATACTAAATGAATTTTTTATGCATCTAAGCAAGATAAAGCTGAGGTTTCTAGCTTAAAATACAAGGAAAAAATCATTATTATGAAAATTTCAATGGGATGAACAGAAAATTTTAAGTACTTATCCTACTGACAAAACTATAAAATTTTCACTGGTTTCTCCAATTAAAAAAAAAAGACAAGCTTTGAAGTATTTAACAACCTAGTATCTCAAAAGAACCTCTTGCCTTCATAGTGCATAATAAATGCACCGATATCATCAAATGAGATTCCTAATTTATATTATTTTTGTTTCCATTCAACTATGTAGTAGGTTTCAGGGATAGATTCCTAGGCGACCAATACTATTTTAGTTTTCTTGTTCCCACATGAAAATCAAAATAACTTTTAGGTAAATTCTGCCGTGCGGCGAATTATTTAACAAATTCTGAGTCAAAGTGCTAACTATATAAATCGTAGCAGGGGATTATATTGCTCAATCTGCACTAGAAAATCAAAATACCGCTTCTCCAATGACTATGTCCAAATAAAAAAGAACTTTTCCGCAAAATTCACCACAATAAACAATCAGCATTAAAAAATCCCTGAAAAAGCAGAAAGTGGAAATCTGTCGTTCACACAAAGTTATATCGAACAGCTCGACACTAACCACAACCTGGTTTCTGGCTTATATAGTTCCAAGTCAGTCAAGATATGAGCTGATTCCCTTCAGCTTTTCATATGAAACTCAGATTCACAGCCGAAGCTCCAAACCACAAAATACGAATCAATACTCTTCAAGAAAATCCAGCATCAAGAATCAAGATATCGGAACAGATCAAATATGTGCAATAACTCGGCATGTTGAAATTGAAACGCGTTAGGGTTTTAACTGTGAAATTTAAAATTCAATCACAGTTAGGGTTTTGACGAGTTACCTACCTTTCTTCCACTTCCAAGCACCGGCGACGGCGCTTCCATTTCCTGATCTTTCTTCTCTTTGATCACAGCTTGGGAAACGCAGGTCGATTCCATGGTGGATTTGGACAGTGGATCAGAGGAGAAAAAGAATGGGCTAAGAAGGAGAGTGAGAGAGAGTGAGAGTGAGTGAGAGAATCACAGAAGGAAATTAGAAGAAATTCGAAAAGTAGCCGTTATGCTGAGTTTCGGCCGAGATCTCCTCTTATTTGTAAAGGCTCGCCCGCATAGACTTCCGCTACTTACCTGATAATATGCGGATACCCGGATAGGGAGGACTATTTAAATCTGCAGTGTTTATTGGTATACAATTAGCGTGCGTGGAGGTCGCACTGTCCGTCTAAAAACATAATTAGGTTACCAAATGAACCGTGCATTTTCTTACAAATTTTTATTATTGCGAAGAGCAAAACAAATTATATCATAATGCATTAATATAATTAATATAATTAATATAGAACGATTTGAATTTTATTAAATTAAATTATATATAATAAAAAATATTTTTTTAATTTAAAATAAATTTAATAATTAAAATTTTATTATAGGGAAAATTATATGATAGTATTTTAACATAATTTTTATTTTGGTTGAAAAAGGAGTGTAGTTTTTACTTTTTAAGCTTTTGATTTTGAATGCAAAAATGATTTGTTTATGGGGTTTTTTATTTAAGATTATTTAACTTGTGCAAGGCTAATTTTAGTTATTTATATTTTTAATGAGTGTGCCTTAAATCACAAACAAGCTACATTATTTCTCGAGCAGACATCTAAAAAAATGTCAAAATGCTCAATCAAGTAATCACTACAGTCTATTTGGGGTAGTTGTAATGTTATAAAAATGCAATAATAGAGTTGTTGTAGAATAAGGGCTTGTTTGGGGTATGACTTTAGAAGCGGTAGTGAAGCGAAAAAAAAAAAGCTGGTTCTATTACTAAAAAGTGATTCTATTGAAAACTATTTAGAATCTCTGTCTTGTTGTTTGTAAATAATTGAAATATCCTTGTATATATAAATAAATTTAAAATATAATGAATAAAATATAATAACTAATACTGTATGGAGAAGATAATTATTAAATTACATTAGCAGTTGCATCACTTAATAAATAATACTACATAATTAATAATACTAATATTAAAAGTACAAACAACAATGGATCAAAATATTAAGCCTAATATTCTTGATCAAATCTTTTTTTAATTTTTTTCGATACCCTCTTAGTATGATCACTGTTTGATGTGTCACCCTCGTATTCATCAATCCATCTGAAATAGTTGCAATCATCTCCCGTTCTATTTCTTGGACACCTGAAAAATCTTTTCCCATAATTTACTTCCCTATGTGAAGTGAATACATAACATTGCAAACCACAATTCAATACATAACTCTAGACTCAGTGGAGCTCATTGAACTCATATTTCCTGATAAAGTAAATTATGTAAGCAATAAAAATATTAATATGAGGACTGGTGATATTACAAAATATTTTTAAAATAAAAATGAAATAGCAAAATATTTATTTCCCCAAAAAGTGATAGATATTTCATTAACAAAAGTAGAAGGGTTACAATTATTAACAAAAAAGATAGTAATTTGGCTAAGTAAAAGTACTTAACCACTACAAGGCTCCGATGTATGCAAATACATGAAGCTCAAAAAGACATAAGCAAACGTAGAAAGATACATTAAAGTAACTTATAACGGCTCAGGCTCAGTGAAAGTCTATCCCAAGGAGCAACATTGTATGTGAGCATCCAAACTTCAAAAAGAAGGGTTACAATCACATAAAATGCTATCGATACGATAAAAAAATATATCATCATAGCCATTTCCTTCACTATCAGAGAGAATCAGCCACCAAGCAGCAGTTCTAGATACCACATAGTAGGAACAATAATACAACCAACCAAATAAAGAGTTTCCAAATATATTATGTATGATGATAAGTAAGAGATAAAAGGGCAGTCGCACCTCCACTAAGATAGATAAATAGTAATACCAAAAGAGCATCTAGCAAATAGCCAAAATAAACTCCAAGATACCAAACCAAGTCACCACCACCCCAGGTAAAACAACAGCCATTAAACAACCTTCTACCATCTAACCCGAAACAACAACAAACCCAAAACCAAGACAGAAAAACCCACAAGAGCTCACCAGGAACAAAACAAAACAAACGACCAAAAAAAAGGCAACCCACTATGGCTGGACGGTGGCGGAGAAATAAGACCCATAGCTACCACCCAAATAGGAAAAAATAAAAGATAAGTACCTGCGACCAGAGGCGAAGACCATTATCTGAGGAGGTATAAGATTCTGATAACAACACACCACGACCAAATCAAACCATGGATAAAATACCAGCGACCCCAGTTCGCCTGATAGAAGGAAATCTTAGCCAACACAACCCAGCCAACACAACCAACCAATGACCCAACACAACCAACCACACCAACCAACACCAATAACCCAACTACCAACCCAACCTGCCAACAATGATCATCGCCAATAGAGAACAAAAAATCGTCTATGGAAACCAAAGCCAAGGCACCACCAATCCAATTATCAGAGAACACAAAGAAAATAACAGGAACAACAATAATAACAGCCAACCCAATCCATCACCAATAGAGAATAGAAAATCAGCTCTGAAAGCCACCCAGCCAAAGTCAAGGCACCACCAATCCAATTACCAAAGAACACAAAGAAAATAACAAGATCAACAATAACAACAGCCAGCCCAATTCTACAACCAATAGAGAACATAAAATCGGTTATGGAAGCCACCCAGCCAAAGCCAAGGCACCACCAATCCAATTACCAGAGACCATAAAGAAAATAACAGGAGCAGCAATAATAACAGCCAACCCAATCCTATCACCAATAGAAAACAGAAAATCGGCTTTGAAAGCTACCAAGCCAAAGTCATGGCACCACCAATCCAATTTCCAAAGAACACAAAGAAAATAACAAGATCAACAATAATAGCAGCCAACCCAATCCTATAACCAATAGAGAACAGAAAATCAGCTATGGAAGCCACCCAGCCAAACCCAAGGCACCACCAATCCAATTACCAGAGAACACAAAGAAAATAACAGGAGCAGCAATAACAACAACCATCCCAATCCTATCACCAATACATAACAGAAAACTGGCTCTGAAAGCCACCTAGCCAAAGCCAAGGCACCATCAATCCAATTACTAAAGAACACAAAGAAAATAACAAGATCAGCAATAACAACAGCCAACCCAATCCTATAACCAATAGATAACAGAAAATCGGCTATGAAAGCCACCCAGCCAAAGCCAAGGCACCACCAACCCAATTATCAAAGAACATAATGAAAACAACAAGATCAACAATAACAACAGCCAACCCAATCCTATATCTAATAGAGAACAAAAATTTGGTTGATATTCATCAAGTAGATAACAACTAAAGAATTTTCCCAGTATGATCATCCGATTCTACCTAAGTATTCATTTGATATTCATCAAGTAGATAAAAGCATAATTATTGTGCTTCATCATATGAGGGTCTGTAGTGTCAATGAACAAGATTCTTTTGGTATCCACCATCAATAGTGAATAAAATTTCAGCATTTAATATATCTATTCGCATAAGATTTATATAATTTTGTAGAAAAGCATTGAGGGAGGAGATTTAAAAAAAATCAAAAGTAATGGATGATAGTCATGATATGAAGTATATAAGATTTATAACTTATAACCATTTAAGTAACTTTATATATTCTTATTTTTTCAATAATTAAATTCAAAAGAATTCTTGTTGAAAATTTTAGTAAGATAGAAACAATTGAGTCATTATGAGACTTCTCCATTTTGATAATAATATCTTAGAGCCATAATTTATACCTCATTCTCTATTCTCTAAGGCATCTTGAAGCACATATTAAAATCACATACTACCATCACATTCTGTGTAGGTGCGCCACATCGACTAATGTAAGCGACCTTTTCAGTTGATGGCACACGGGCATCGACATGTGTTCCATCAATTGCTCCAATACAATCCTACAATAAAATTCAGTTGTGAACTAAGGTGATAATCATAAATGACCATTTTCAAATAAACTTACAAATGAAGTATACCTTCAAATATGACATGTATTGGCAATTATGCAGAATCTCAGCAGGTATGTTCTAGAAAGTTGAATCTATCGGCTTTATAACTTTAGTTGATAAACGTAAAGCATCAAAGCCAACAGAGAAGTATCTATTAGGGTTGTCAAAAAAGTTCATTGTTCACGACACTGTATTTCATTCATTAAACGGTGAATCTGACATACATTTCGTCGATATATAGTCAAACATGAACAATCATTTGTTATTAGATTACTCGATTTCGAAATAAAATTATATTATATTATATTATTATTATTATTATTATTATTATTATTATTATTTATTTATTACTATTATTATAATAATTATTTTATTACTATTTTATTATTATTATTATTATTTTATTACTATTATTTTTATTTATTAATATTAATATTATTATTATTATTATTATTTATTACTATTATTTTTTATTTATTACTATTATTTATTACTATTATTATTATATATACATACAAACACATTTACATAGCACAAAACAAGCATAGCTTGGTGTTAAAATTTTTTATTACATGGAAGATTGGTGTTAGTCTGAGGCGAACCTAACAAGTTACGTTTTGCTCTCAAGCTCACTTCGTTTACACCCTGGTATCTACTTATGGTTTGGAGGAGTCTTTGAAATAAACCACTATGATAAATTCATTATGCGATAAAATATATAATGTTAAGGCCAAGACTTCTCTAATCGTAGTTCTAAAAGATCCACTAAGTTCATGTAAATTTTCTAATTCCTGTAGCAGGCCAGTGAAAATAACATGTGACATACGAAACATGTCATGAAATCTCCTTGGGTGCCCTACTAGTAACTCATTGATTCAATTTTCACCAATAAATCTGGAAGTCAAACATGGAGTCTTGCAAACATAAGTCTCATAGTACTTATGTATTAAGCATACTGCAGTAACAATCACAATCATAGGTTGATCGTCATCATCACTATCCATAACTGTAACTAATGATAAAAAATATATGTCACTATATTAGCCTTTACAGATTAGGTAATAAACAAAATTCTTGCAACTAAAGAAGTTCAGCAGTTTACAGAAACAAGTACAACAAGTAAAAAGAGCAAACTCTCTACTACCAGATCACGGAGAAGTTTAAATTTTGACAGATCAGAAAACAACTTTTTCTAAAGGCAACTTAGCTAAAGAGCACGTGATTCAAAATGATAGCGTAGACAATTAACTCTCCGTTCAGGTGCCATAGCCGCAAAGATCTCTCGCTTGTTTGGATCTTCAAGTAACTTGGTTGAATGCAGATAAAGTGGAATATCATCAAAAATTTCAACGATTTTATCTAAAATATTGATCGCCTCAGATAGTGATGGCGTAGCAGTTTCCTTATTCGTATTGAAAGTGCATGCACTGACTAACTTTGATATATGATGTCAGAGGAATCCAACACCTCATCTTTTTTTTCTGACCTCTCCGAGCTAAAGCTGGTGAATGTCTAGCAAGACTAGCGATGTGGGAATATGTGACATGTAACAATTCATTATCTGAATCATTTGAAACAGACATTTGCTCAGAATAATTTGGTCTTGCATAATGTCGTCAGCTTATTGATTTGGTGTCCAAGAATGGACACCTGTGGCAACTACACCACTGAACATGAGATCCAATTTCTCTTCAATTTCAGGATCTAAGACGCAATATCTAAATTTCTTCACATTTGATAATATCTGCAAGAACATATGTAATTATGTTTAGATGTTATGTTCATATGAACTCTTTGTCGAGTTATTAGAATGGAAAAATATGTATACGAAAGTTACCAGTATCTTTTCTCGCCACCAATCGTCTAATGCGTCAATCGTCTTCTTTGTCGGATCCCATCCCAAACTAGTTGATTCATGTTTCAACTCTTTTCATAATTTCCAATCCTTCTTCAGCTAATCACATTTATTTTTAAGTCGCGTCCTGTTGTACTCCCTTCTAGGTTTCTCTTTAAATTTTTTGGTTAAATTATTTCAACCCTCTTTATTAAAGTAGGTCATCGATCTATTACCCAAGTCTATCTTCTTTAGACAAAGATCATAAAATATTATTTTCACATCTCTCTCCCAAGCAGCACCGACTCCACCTTCCCTTGGGTTTCCCATTTAAAGATTATATCATTATCACACAAGCGTTGAACCAATATGAATCAAACAACAAAGGATTGCAATTATTTAATTTGGTTAGGCAATGCTAAACATATAACATAACTTATAATGAATAAATAATTTTACTTTAGTATTTCTCATGCAAATTTATATGTCTTCAAATAATGTATGTAAGCAATGTATTAACAATTCTTCATATTACTAAGAGTATGGTTTATGTCCAAATTATAGAAGATTGTTGCTCTCTTGACCATAGAAATTTAGTATATTACTATCATCGAAGCTACAAAGAAAATGATTAGGTTACAAAACTTCTTAGCAAAACTTGTCAAGGGCCAATAAAATGACAATCTTCATTTTGTCAGAATAAGTGTTATGCATCTAGCCAAGAATATTGCATTTCATACCAGGATGAAGCACATCTAGCTAAGATATCATTTCATTCATTTACTCCTAGTAGATGGTTAATAGTCTTTGATGAAAGTATGCACAACCTAGAATCTTGTAAACATGTTAATGAAAGCAGTAATACTTAAAAAACTGAAGCTATGTTTAGCTGCCACATCATAGCCTTTTACTATGATGGATGTTGCAAATCTAGAGGAGGAGTTGATTAATCGCAATCAGTCTGAGTGTGAGATTATTATTTTGTGGAGCCTGATTATAATGATAAATTATAAATCATTTGTAATGATAAAGTTATATAGGAACCATTAGCAAATCAAAATTATTGTTTTAACTATACTAACATCTCCCTTAATAAAAGCAAGATGGCAGTTGAAGAGGCGAGAACATGGCTGCAACACAAAATAACTTACCAAAGATCCAATTTTTCACAAAATTTCCTCTCTACCTCATGGGCACTTAGCACAAAATAATCTCCATGAATTTGGAAATAGCTTGAAGAGAGATCGGAAACGGGAGAAATCAACAGTTCAAATAACAAATGCTCAAAGGAGAAATCAAATAAGACGAGCTTCAAAGATTTGTCGGAAACGGATGCTTACCTTCAGAGACTAAGACAAAAAGAGAGATTATAAAGAAGGAAGACAAAAGATATAAAGGAGGAGATCGGATTCTCGATCACAATGCCCGATAAAGGAGGAGATCAAAGCCAAGATCGGAGAACGGAAAGAAGACCAAGCAGAACCGCTCTTGTCAGACGCGGGTAGTTTAGATAAACTTTTTCACCCACCAGCAACTCCCTTCGACGGCGTTGCTTCACTAAATTTCAAATATCGCTAAAACAAAGGTCGAGCAAGTTCGAGCCAACGGGAGCAAACCAAAGAGCCCTAAGTTATTGTTTAAAAAATTGTTATGGGTACTACAATTTTATTTTATTTTATATATATATACAAAGTTAAGAACATAATTATAATTTAATACTAATTGTCAATTAAAATTGCATTTTTAATTTTGATATATTATTATATTGTAATTATATATAAATAATATAGTTTAAACTCTAAGCCCTAATATCCTTGCTAAGTCAGCTTGTTGGATCCTCGCAAGCGATGGGATTAAGTGAAAGCCGTCTAAAGTATGTATTCCAAAAAATTGTTTAATTTAGTGTTTTAAGTTAAATATTGAATAACGATTAAATCTCAATTAAACATTACAAACATTATTTAAATTTAATATTTTTATTTATTCAAAATATTTTTCTCATGATGAATAAAATAATATATTCATTTTCAAAGAAGTTAACATCAAAAATAAATAAATAAATAATTTGATGTACCATTTTTAGGACAAAGACAAGAAAATGGATCATAAATTCTCCATTAATTGATAGAATAGATAGGTCTTAATTCTACCTGTTTTATAATATTTAATATTTTTGAGCAAAGAGGCCAAAATCAAATCATAAATTCTCTCATTAATTAATAAAATTTATAGGTTTTAATTCTACTTATTTCAATTGCAACAACTAACCAATTTAAGATATCTAATCATAATTAAGCCATTTCACATACAACTCAATAGTGTCGTGTTAGGTTTATCGAGTCATAAGTTAGTTTTTCCGATCGATCGAATCAATTAGATTATGTGATTCGATAAATTAATTGTATCGATAATAATATCATAATTTTATTATTGATGTACTATAACATTTTAAATAATATTTATGTTCAATTTAATCATTTATTAGTATTAATTGATATATGACCTATATTGCAAGTTATGCATGAAACTCTCATATTCCAAATCATGTATTTTATGCTTGTCTTGAAAATAATAAGATTGAGAATAAATAAAAAGATAAAAATCTAATAAGTGAAATTTAAATCACTTGCTTCATAATTGGATTTTTTTTTTCTCAAATCATTAAGTGGCTCATATTCGAGTCATTTGTTATGGATTTATTTGAAATTAATTTTATTTTATATATATTTTAATTTTATTTTCAAAAATATATATTTATTTAATGTATTTTTAAGTGCTCTTATTTTTTATTTTTAATATAAAATAAAATTATTTTTTAAATCACTTCAATAAATTTTAGATATTTTTGAGTATTTTTAAAATAACTATCATTACCAAGTAGATTTTATTTTAAATGAAAACATAAACAAAATAAAATAAAAATATAAAACATAAAATAAAAAAATAAAGTTGATCTCAAACGATTACTTAACAGATAAGTCAAACATAAATAGTTATTTTGATCTTGATTTATAAACTAATCGAACCTCTGTTCCATTAAATTTGACTTTTTTTAGCTCATAATAATAATAATAATAATAATATAAGTACACATTTAATTACTATTGAAATCATGATTAAATAAAAAAATTTATGTCAAAATTTATAAGAAATTCTAGATAAATCGAAATAAAACTTTATTAAATTTTAATAATTCAAGTCAATCAAGCTTAAATGAGTGCAATGAGCTCATTAACTATGAATTAAACACGAGCAACAAATTATCGAACAATTTTAAATATGAGCCAAATATAAATAAACAAATTTTAGAACGAGTCAAATATGAATAAACAATCAACTCGTTCAAGCTTGACTCATTTACACCCCCAATAACTAATTAAGAAGTTATATGTTTTATATTGAAATTGAATCAAATTGTGCATGCCATAAAGTAAAGCTAATTCAAAAGGGAATCAATCTATCTTACACACACATGAGAGTGTATATTTATAGATTGAATTAAAACTTTGTCTTAAAAGATAGACCAAAAGATAACCATTAGTTTGTTAGAATGGAGCTCTAATTGGGTATAAATGTCATATGAGATCATATTTTGTCCATAAAGGTATTGAAGTAAGCCATTTTATTCTCAAATACATTTTGACTAAGCGGATCAACTCAAGTTAATAAATGGTTTTTTTTTCTTTTTAACATCTAAGCTATTTTTGTGAGATACAAGAAATATCTACCCTTATAAATAACCATGAAATGTGATGTGATGGTAGATAAGTTAATTTATAGCAAGACATGGTATATTTTCTAAATAAATATTAGTATCGGCTTGTTTATATTTAGGTTGATAAACACTAAGTCGCCTCAATGTTCAAGAAATCTTTATTTTTTTTATTATATTACAAATCTTAAAAATTTGTGCCAATAAAAACTTGGTGAAGTTAGGTGCATAAATCTTCAATGTGCTTGATGGATCAAACAATAAGAGCTCTCAACCTTGAATTAGGACACATGTAATTACTTTCTTTACTATTCAAGAGAGTAAAAATAAATATGATTGAAATGTCCCTCCTGTGTTATATGATTTCTTAACATCTTATCTTAGTCACTTTGAGCTAATAGTTGAAGTAAGTTTTGAGTTATTAGGCTAAAGGAGGAACTATGAATAAGTTAAGCGATATGAATTGAGATTGATTTGATAAGGAGAAGTAATATGAAATCAATTTAGGGGTAAGCTAGATTTCAAGCAAAGGGAATTGTCTTAATTAGGTTTGAATGGTTATGATTAACAATAGTAGATCTAATCTCAATTTGAACAATAAATTGAACTTGTTAAATCCTTAGCATCAATAATCCATATTTTAAATGCCGACATGCATCCATGGCATGAACACCTTATTCATGGAAAGCTATTCTATCCCGATACATGCTTCACCACTTAATCCTTCAAATAGCAAACAACTTTGGAAAACTCAATCCTACACTTCCTTTGATTTCTTATTATGTCCTTACTCACTAAGAATTTTCAGGCCCACGATATAATTTTTTTCATTACACAAAACATTGTGTGGCCCAAAATCTTTTTTACTAATGGTCTCATAATCTTAGCCCCGACCATATGATTGATGTTGTTTTATCATCCAAGTACCCTAGAATGGATCTTAGTGTCTATCCAATTGATCATTATCCATGCTTATTCTCTCAAATTGATTTCCAATGTCTCTTTGACCATGGTGAGACATCTCCCTAGGCTTGAAGCACCCTCTACTTATATGTAAGAATGCCTTGAGGATATTGCATAGATTATGCGCAAAATTGATCATTATCACTACTAAATGATCTAATATTAGCCTAGTGAAGAGAGTTGTTGCTAAGGATCATGTCATATATTGATAATGATGATGTTAATGTGCAAAAAAAATTTTTTTTGATAAGTGACAATGCTAGTAATGTTAAAGTTGCCATCATTTTTGTTGGTTGTGGTGTGTAATCTTCTTCTTCTTTTTTTTTTTTTTGCATAAATGCTGAGATGATTAGCTTTGACCACCCTTTTGCTCTAATAAAGTAGGCAAAAAAATAGGTTATTATAAATTTTAGTTTTGTTTAATAATATGGATTCATATGTATATAGCTTGTCATGGTGTAATGTTGTTTGCTTAAATGAAAATACATTTACTTGGCTCAATGCTTTTGTCTTCATATCTTAATTATGCTTTATAGTTTCATTTTATTATCATTATTTCAAATTTCATTTGAAGTACATTTTCATTTGGGGAGGAGGAATGAAGGGAGGATTTAGTCATCAATCCTAGATATTATGTTACTAAATTTCTAAGTATATTTATTGATATGACACTTAAAATACTAATAGTCGAAGCACAAATCTTGATGCTAAAAGCAAGCTGACCCGAAGTTGAAGCTGGTTGAGATCAAGCACTTAAAATATCTTTGAAAACTTTGGGATGTTAGTTAAATCCCTAAATAGCTCTTAAACATGGAGTGTTTATAGTCAAATCGAGCATCTTGACGAGTCGGATCTAACAAACCAAAGTTCTCATAATTCCGACATCATTTGAGCATTCAAATACACAAAATACATCATATGATCTAGGGAATCATCATGAGCCGTCCGATGGAGAGGAGTGGTTCGGATTTTGCATGTATTTACTGAGACGTCACTTCTCCAATCTATAAATAGTCCCTCATTTCTCATATGAGGAGAGACCCGAAGCAAGAGAGAGGAGAGACCTCTAAAGCTTGAAGATCCTCCAAGCACAATCGCATCACCACGATCGTCAACCACCGCCGCCGCCGTCACCGGTTTGCTCCATCATGATGACCTTCATCGTAATCGATGTCTCTTGCTCACCATCATCTCTACCACTAGCAATATCACCAACGTGACTACATAGTTGTTGTTCCCTTCTCATATACAATTCTATAATCCCGTTATCTAGAAAATTTTGTACTCTGAAACAGATACATAGTGGAAGATTTTTGCTGGGCTAGGCCCTCCCTCTTTTCGATGTTTTTTCACGTAAAGATTTCTGGAATTTTCTTGTTCACTCTTTAAATACTTCTGTGTGTGCTGGATTTTATAACAAGGTTAAGGCGTAAACTTTCACTCTACCACAACTGGTTTTCTAGCATTGAACAGTTTGGCGCCGTCTGTGGGAAAATAACACATCAATCAGAATTTCTGTGAACACACACATTATGTCCAATAGGCATACTCTCAGCGTAGCCTCGCTCCACTCGTCACTCTCAAAACCAATCCTTGAACCGAGGATGCCAAGCTTCTGCCTCACTTCCCCCTGATAGGTGTGACCATGTCGGTGAAGGAGCGACATGAATCTCTTTAGAAGATCGTGTCCGCCGAATGGAAGAGTCTCAAAATGAGATAATCCGACTTTTGCGAGGAACACAATAGTCACTACCGCACCAAACACATCTCCCCCAAGATTGATCGTTAGCCGTGGGAGGTTAAAATGCTAATCTCCTTAACACTGAAGTTTCTCTGCGTAGAGACCGTGATGATGATCTCCTTGACACTATTAATTCTACTCATCCATCACGTGCAGCTCAACCGACTACTAATCCACGAATTATTACTAGTAGCTTGACACATTCTTATCTTGTTGACCTCACTCGTCATGTTATACCTACATAATTATGACGCTTAATGCAAGACGAATTTCACCTTCAAGACAGAAATCATCCTCCCCCTCATCGCGGCTATGAGGAGTCCTCACCTTTAGCTGAAGCTATTCTTCAACATCCTATTCCTATAGGTTTCAAGCTTCCGAGCATTGATTCTTATGATGGGGCAACTGACCCATATGAACACATCGACCATTACAGGACCATCAAGCATATCCAATGAGCTCCAGACACACTGCTTTGTCAAGTCTTCCTCGTTACCCTTAAGGGGCAAGCTCGCACTTGGTTATACTCCTTTCCAAGGGGATCCATCCATACCTTTGACGAACTCGCCAAGATTTTTGTAAAACAGTTCATTGCAAACCGGAGGATCATTAAAGATTCCTCCCATCTCTCCGGCATTCTTCAAAATGATAGTGAATCACTTAAAGAATACTTCCAGAGATTCTCCTTAGAAGCTCGCCAAATACCTGGAGTAGACCCTGAATTACTAAAAGGAGTTTTCCTTGGAGGGCTCCATCATGGACCTTTCTACTCGTCTTGTCACTCTATCATATCTTGACTTGGTTCACCGTATGGAAGCACAAATTTCTGCTGATGAGGCTATTAATGCCCATCGAAAATAATTTGAACGAACCACAGGAAAATATAAGACTGCTCTAGGAAACACAGATCAACAATCCCATCGAAGCAACAAGGCGTCGTGATTTCTCCCCACGGCCTCACATCAATGATTGGAATACGCCATAACACATCGTGTTAACGTCTTGATGGTCATTCGAGATGAAGAGACCATTAAGTAGCCACATCCACCGAAACCAACTTCGAAAATCGGAACATATTATCATTTCCATCGTCGTTGACATACTATAGGCGTGTAAATAACTTAAAGAAGAGAGAGGCTTATTCAACAGGATATCTGTGTCAAAACCAACCAACTCAAGCAAACATAGCTCCAACTGGGGGGAAATTGGGACAATCATCACAGAAATAGCATAATAGTCGCCAAATAGTTGGAGAAATTGAAACGATTGCAAGTGGGTCACTACTATCTAATCAAGTTTTCAGCCTTTGAAGAGCAGTTAAAAAATCTTATATTAATCATCCCATCACTTTTAATAACTTCGGACTTGGAAGGAGTCTAAGTTCCACATCAAGATCCTCTTGTCATCGGTCGGATTGGTGACCGTTATGTTGTTAAGAGAATTTTGATTGATAATGAGTTCTTGATGCTTTATTTTACTCCACCTTTCTTAGCATGGTGCGGTTAAGAAAAACTTCAACCCCGGGGACCGTTATATGGGTTTGGATAATCACCTGCAGAACAATCACCCTTCTTTGTTCGGAGAATTTCCTTAACAAGTCGGTCCAAGTATAAATTCATATTCAAGTCAAACGCCTATATTTGGAAGACCCTCCAATCAATCTTGGTGTTGTCACTTCGGTACCTATCTTAAGATAAATTTTAAACTCCCATTGGGGTTGGAGTGGTCTGTGGAAATCAACAAATAGCATAATCATGTTACTTCAAACAAGCTCAATCACGCCCTTCGGTGACCTTCAACATCGAGAATTTTAATCTTTAAGATAAAGAAGTACCTCAGAGAGTTTTGCCTATAAAAGACCTGCTCCCCACTTCATTATCAGATGAAAAACGGTCAAGCTATAACTAAAGATCCAGAGAAAAAATTCCTCCCTAGAACTTGGAATATGGATGGTCTCTTGGAATATGGATGGTCTCTAAAAAGTGTTATATGTAATCTTTGATGTATAAATATTATAGTCTTTAATTTATCCCATTTATCTTTTCCTCTCCACCTCTTATCTTTTGTTAACTTTCTCTAAAAATGTATCTCGTCCCTTTTGTTAAGTTATCTTGTGACAATATTATATCACCAATATTATCAAAGTAATTAGTTTATGGTTTTTTTCTGACAAGCTTGTTTCTTTTTCATTTAATCCTCTCACTTGAGAAATATACAACTCACGTTGTATCTTAATCGGGCATGATCAATCCCAAGGGGACTTGATCGGACCTCCTCCATACAGGTAAGAAGGCAAGTAACACTTTAGCTGATACCTAGGATAGGTCAAAAGATCCTTGGTGAACATCCCGCGATCTCTTCCATACGTTAACGTCGTGCCATATGACAAACAACCTCGGATAGGTCAAAATCCTCAAGCATTCACCTCTTCCATACAGGTTAACATCATGTCACACTCGACAAATAACTCGATAGGTCAAAATTCTCGGATTCAATTCGACCTCTTCCATACTTAACGTCGTAGTCACTCTCACAATAATCGGATAGTCAAAATCCGGTGGATTTAATTACCTTCCATACGGTTAACGTCGCTCGAGTCACTCGACAAACAACCGGATAGATCAAAATCACCATCGCTGGCCGTACTTATCATCGACGCGTCGAGCATTGCCATCCATATAGGCGCCTTGCCCGCGTCATTCTGCCGTCGTTAATTGCCAGTCCACCCGGGTCCCGACCGCGTCCGCCGTCCGCGTCGGCGGTCACCGCCGCCGACCATCATCGGCAATCTCCGCCGATCACCACCATTATCATCGATCATCTCCGCATTGCGGCGCCCGCGCTGGACAATCTCCGTCGGTCATCTCGCCGACCATCCGCGGTCACCACCATCGTGCCGGTCATCCTTGACTACGTGACGGCCACCGCCCGCCATCGCGTCTCGGTTATCATCGCCGATCGCCGATCATCCTCCGGGCGGACGGTCCGACAGGCGTTGATGCCTCTTTCGAGGAAAAAGAGCTCGCCTTAACTGATGCCCGACCGCCTCCGAACTCGGTCCGGCGTGGTCGTTGACACCTCTTTCAAGAAATTGGACTTGTCGTATGAACTATGGGTCTTGATTGCCTCCGAATCTGGTCGATCACTCTTCTCTTTGAGGAGAGCGCGCACTATGGGTCTTGATCTCCTCCGAATCCGGTCGGTCCGACGAGGTCAGTTGACACCACTTTCAAGGAAAAACTAGAGCCTTGTCGTATGAACTACGGGTCTTGATCGCCTCAAACCCGGTCAGTCCGATGATGTCAGTTAACACCTTTTTCAAGGGAAAACTAGAGCCTTGCCGTATGAACTACGGATCTTGATCACCTCCGAACCCGGTCGGTCCGATGAGGTTAGTTAACACCTCTTTAAAGGAAAAACGAGCTTTTATATAATTGATCTTGACGACCTTCTAAAGAAGAAGAGAATGTGTCTTCTCCTTGCCTGGGGTTTTATAGACCTATAGGCAAAAGTAAACAATCATCAAAATAGCCAGCGCCAAAATCGTCAAAATCGTTGAAAATTTGCTGCGTATTCGGCATGGCCCCCGCGGTAATATCATGAGCCCAACACTGCCGACCCAGCGTTGACCAGCACGTCTGCCTGGTTCGCAACCATGCCGGTACGCCGATCGCATCCGGTCATGACACTGACACGCCGTCAGCGGTCGCCAGTAGCGCCCATTAACCGACGGCGCATACTTACACATCCGCCATCGGCCGTTAGCACCACGAGCACCCGTGCATTACTGGATGGGTCCGTAACCTCAATCTCGCTTGCGCATACTTACACACATCCGCGACCGCATCTTTAGTCATAATCTTGTGCTCATGAAGATCTGTTCTCAAAATATGTAGTCAATGGACCCTTAAATTTCATTGAAGAATTTGCTATTTTCAGGTATTTGACATATATATTTTTGGATGATTGAGATAATGTCATCCAAAAATAGGGGGCAACTGATATGACACTTAAAAAACTATTAGTTGAAACACGAATCTTGATGCTAAAAGCAAGCTTATCCGAAGTTGAAACTAGTCGAGATCAAGCACTTAAAATATCCTTGGAAGCTCTGGGATGTTAGTTAAATTCATAAATAACTCTCAAACATAGAGTGTTTATAGTCAAATCGAGCATCTCGGAGCGGATCTGAGCCCAAGATCTCATAATTAACTTTATTTGAGCATTCAAATACACAAAATACATCATATGATCAAGGGAATCATCATGAGCGTCCAGATGGAGAGAGTGGTTGGATTGTATGTATTTATAGAGATCACTTCCGATATATAAATCTCATCATATGAGGGAGCCCAAGCGAGAGAGGAGAAAGAAAGCTTGAAGATCCCAGCTGTCATACCACTGGCGGTCGTCGACCACGTCGTCATTGTCCGCGTCATCGCCACCGTGATCCTGCGTCGTCAACCTCGTAGGTCTCCATCATGGCGACCTTCATCGTCGTCGTTGTTTCGTTGTTGCCATCATCAACACTAGCACGTGAGCGAGCGTGGCGCCTAGTCGTTGTTCCTTTCTCATATCTAATTCAATCATTATGGAAGATTTTGTACTAAAATACATAGTGGAAGCTTTTTTGAGCAGCCGTGATTTTTCCCTCTTTTTGAGGTTTTCCACGTGAAAATTTTTGGAGTTTTCTTGTCCACTCTTTAAATACCTGTATGTGTGTTGGATTTCACTAAAGGCGTAAACTTTACTCTACCCTGGCGGTTTTAGCGCAAATAATAATAGTCAAATCGGCGTCTTGACAAGCCGGATCTAACAAGCCAAGATCTCATACGATTTAAGCATTCAAATACACAAAATCATATGATCGAAGGAATCATTTTGAGCCGTCCAATGCGGAGTTGGGATTTTGCATGTATTCTGAGCAGCTCATCCGTCATAAATAACCCTCAATCTTCTATGAGGAAGCGCAGAGAGATGAGCTTAAAAATCCTCGAGCATAATTATTACACTCTGACGGTCGCCACCCACATTCTGAACCGCCACCGGCCGCCTCTGTCGGTATGCCGATCTTTGTTATCGTCAATCTCTATCGCCTGTCGTCACCATCGACAACTGTCGTCGGCTCTCATCGCTGGTCATCATCATCAACCATCGTCCCCGGTCATCATCGCCGACCACGCCGATCATGCCGTACCATCGGTCGCCGCCCGGCCTGCGGCCATCTTTCGGTCACCATCCCGACCATCGTTAGTTCGACTCCCATTGAATTCTTATATAGATGTTGTTGGGATTTGTTTATCTTCCTTTACTCTGATTCGTAATCCGTATCGAGAAAATTTGTCTCAAAATAAATATATAAAGATTTCTGAGTTAGGATTATTTTTTCCTCTTTTTGAGATTTTCTACATAATAATTTTGGAGTTTTTTTGTTTACTTTTTAAATATTTATGTGTGTATTAAATTTTATAACAAAGTTAAAATATAAATTTTTACTATATCGTAATTGATTTTCTAAGAAAGAATAATTTTAAATAAAAGTATTCCAATATTCTTATTCTTGACTAGACAAAATATATATTTGCAAAGCATGTTTTCTATTATTTCTCTCCACCGAACTGTGGCCCCACCTGCTCCACTAATCATGACCATGCTGGGTAGTGCAGTCTAAAGTGCCCGAGACCCCACCCAATAAATAAATCATTAAACTATTTTATTATATTTTAAAGTTAAAATAGAAATAAAATGTTTAAAAATAAAAAATATATACTAGAATATGATTAATTTTGCTACACATATCAAATTTAATTTTATATGATAAATATTTTTAAATGTATTTAAATTATTAAATGTTGTAACTAAATCTAATTAAAAATTTAAAAATATTAAATTTATTTGCAAGTGCATGTAACAATTTTTATTATCTTTTATCATTTTGGCCTACAAACTCAAACGTTATTAACTCCATAAAAATATAAATTCTATTTCTAAGATTGTAATAATTTATTAAAAAAAATTAAATTTTGATTAAGTTAAATATTAAATTCTTATATTTGTTTTGGTGTGAAATGCAATAATAAATTAATTAAATATAAATATATAATAATTAGTATATAATTAAATTATTTTAAAATAAAATAAATAATTTTAAAACTCATCTTTAAGATAACTTAATCCTATGTGATATTATTTAATAATTTTTTATGTGAATGGCATATTCCTCTCCATAGGGTCCACTCACCACCACTTGATAATAGAATTATTAATGGTAATTACAAAATTCAAAGCCCCATTGAAATCTTTGGCCGTTAGTTTATTAAAAAAATAAAATGCAATATTTATTTTATTAAAAAAAATTAAATTTTGATTAAGTTAAATATTAAATTCTTATATTTATTTTGGTGTGAAATGCAATAACAAATTAATTAAATATAAATATATAATAATTAGTATATAATTAAAATATTTTAAAATAAAATAAATAATTTTAAAACTCATCTTTAAGATAACTTAGTCCTATTATTTAATAATTTTTTTTTATGTGAATGGCATATTTCTCTCCATAGGGTCCACTCACCACCACTTGATAATAGAATTATTAATGGTAATTACAAAATTTAAAGCCCCTTTGAAATCTTTGGCCTTTAGTTTTATATTTATGTGTTGGCACAAATTCTTAGGCATTGTTAATGCAAATAATTAATTAATTAATTAATGGATATCTTTTAAATCCCTTTGTTGATTGACTTGTGGGATAATTGTTGAAATTATCATCACAACAGAACAAAAATCACTGCACAAATATCAAAGGATATCTGACCGTTAACTATTTAAATATATTTTTTTGAGAAAATTAACTATTTAATTCAAAATATAAGATAATTTGTATATATTAAAAATTAAATTGAATCATTTATACGAGAAATTAGAGCATTAATAATATAAATTTTGAATATTGTTTGGCAAAATATGATGAAATCTATATAAAATTATATGGCATGCCAATATTATATAATAATTATAATGCTATTATATTTAATTATCTATTGTTGAAAAAAGTTAATTTTTTTTGAAGAAAATTTAAAAACACACACTTAGACATTTACATATCTAACACATAAATTTTAATATTTAAAAATATATTATTTTTTACACATGAAGTACATTTTATTATAAAAATAATAATGATTCTATTTTTATTTAATATTAAAGATTTAAATTTTATTTATAAAAATATGAAAATATATATGTTAGATATATAAATATATATGAATTATGTGCTATGTATATAAATACCCATTTTTTAATTTATTTATATTTATTAGAAGAGTGTATTAATCAAAAGTTAGTTTTGTCTAGATAATAATAGGTACACTTCATACATTACAAAATTAATATGGATTCATTTAAGTTGATATCTATTTGAGTTCAAGTAAATTTAGGTACAATAGAAAGTAACATTTTAAAACTCATTTTTTAATTATAGTTTTTTTTTTCAATTTTAAATTTATTTTCAACAATGAATTTGATAGAAATAATATATATTTATGATATAAAATAAAGATAGTAAAGATGGATATTTAATTGAGTTTAATTTTTAACATACTTAATGAGATCTTACAACTAAAATTATAATCATAATTAGACAATTAATAAAATCAAAATGATCAACTTTCACTTAAAAAAAACATAATTCAAAGCTTATATATACATTATTTATGTAAATTCGTTATTAAATTAGCTTAAATATTCTCAAAAGAAAATCAAAGCGAAAAAAAATATATAATAATAAATTTTTTTACTACTTACAAGTAAATCTAATGGTTTTAAATTCATTATATATATATACATCCTCATGGGTCCCACGCATGCGCGGCCCATTAAACCAGTGACCGACGGAATCCCCACACCGTCCCCACCGCCTCTTCCCTCACTTCTTCAGTACCCCAGCCATATTCTAAATATTCCAATTCCACTACCACTCCAAAAATACAAATAAAAATTTTAATAAATTATTATCCTAAAAAAATATGCATTGATTAAAGATAAAAAAATATATTTGCAAACATAATATTCAAAATTATAAAACTTATCATTTTTATTATTTCTATGATTTAGCAATCTACAAATTTTGGCAATAATTTTCACAATGATTGATGAAAAAACAAAGGAGACTGACAATGTTCTCGTTGAGAATGATATCGATGAAGCAGACATATGAAAGATGAAGAAGATGAGAAAGTTGCAATGAAATCTCAATCAAAAGAGTATCAATGGAACTCATAGCATGCAGATGATGAAAAGGAAGAGGAAGCCATAACTAAATCTCGATAAAATCAACGACGTGAGGATGCGAAAGAGATAAGAAAGTTTGAACAAATTATTATTCAGTTCATTTATATTCATGGACAGTATCATTTAAAGCTCGCAAACAAACTCGTTAAGAAGCTCGATAATGGCTCGATTAAAATAAACAAATATATTTATATTCGTCTGTTGCTTTCATGAAACAAGCGATTAAGGCTCATTCTTACATTCAGGCTAACTTATTCACGATAAGATTTTGAACTCGAACAAAATTTTTTTAAACGAGCTTGACCACCATCCTAAAAGCTCGAATCGAGCTTGAACTTGAACAAGGCTCTGCTCGGCTCGGCTAGGTTTGTTTGCAGCCCTAAGGGCAATGATTGAGGGAGTGCCATCCAAATGAAAAAGATGAGGGGAACTAATGATGATGAGATCAACAGGCGCATGATGACAAGATATCGACAAAGGATAGATGAGATGGTCTTGATGAAATCTCAATAAAATTCATGATATGTAGACTACAAAGAGATGATAAAGTTATAAATAACATCTCATTCAAATTAGCATTATGAGAAGAGTGGCATCCATACGAAAAAAATAGAGGAATTCATGATGCAATTATTATTTAATTTTTTGAATATTATATAAATAAAGAATTAATTAAAATAGAATATTTAATATATAAATAAATGAATGACAAATCCGCTCTCGAAGAAAAAACGGAAGCAGCCTTCTCCTATTCCTCCACTCAGATGTGACCCATATCGACAACCATCAAAATATATCTTTATATGCCGCACTTGTGTAGATTCCACGCAGTCCAAGCGCGTGACCATGGCCCAACCCATACTCTTCTACTTCCTCCTTCACCTCCTCCTCTTCTCCGCCACCGCCACCGCCACCGCCACCGCCACCCGATCATCCTACATCATTCACATGGCCGAGGCCCACAAGCCGGCGCGTTTCGAAGAGCACTCAAACTGGTACGACGAGTCTCTCCGCTCCATCTCTGACTCCGCCGAGATTCTATACACCTACGGCACCGTCGCCCACGGGTTCTCGGCCAGTCTCACAGCTGCCGAGGCCCGAGCACTGGCC
This sequence comes from Cymbidium sinense, assembly GCA_021442155.1. Classification (NCBI taxonomy): domain Eukaryota; kingdom Viridiplantae; phylum Streptophyta; class Magnoliopsida; order Asparagales; family Orchidaceae; genus Cymbidium; species Cymbidium sinense. Next base: position 80,291,089 of record CM038222.1, on the reverse strand, counting down.
CACCGCCCCGGCGTCCTCTCCGTTCTCCCCGACACACCTTACCATCTCCACACCACTCGCACGCCGGGGTTCCTCGGTCTCGACCGCAGCGACGTCCGCCTTATCCAGGAATCCAACACCGCCACTGATATCATCGTTGGCGTCCTCGACACTGGAGTCTGGCCCGAACGGGACAGCTTTGATGATACCGGCTTCAGCCCTATCCCCGACGGATGGAAGGGTCAGTGCGTCGAGGCTAAGGATTTCGATCCTGCTAAAGCCTGCAACCGTAAACTCATCGGCGCGAGGTTTTTCTCGAAGGGGTACGAATCTAGCAAAGGACCCATTGACGAGATCCGAGAGAAGGTCACCGCGCGACGGCGACGGCCATGGCACGCATACTTCCACCACTGCTGCCGGCTCCTCCGTGCCGGAGGCTAGCCTATTCGGCTACGCCCAGGGAACCGCACGCGGCATGTTGACGCGCGCGCGCCTTGCCGTGTATAAGGTTTGCTGGGACGGGGGATGTTTCAGCTCTGACATCCTCGCCGCCATGGATGCAGCTGTTGAGGACGGTTGCAATGTGCTTTCTCTGTCGCTCGGAGGCGGGGCGGTGGACTATTACCGTGATAACATCGCCATCGGCGCGTTTAATGCGATGGAGAGAGGGGTACTTGTTTCCTGCTCAGCCGGCAATGGCGGCCCTGGGGCCGCCTCGTCGTCGAATCTCGCGCCATGGATTACAACCGTTGGCGCCGGGACGATCGATAGGGATTTCCCGGCATATGTTGTGTTAGGCAACGGGAAGAATTTCACCGGTGTTTCGCTGTACAGCGGGAAGCCGCTTCCATCCTCTCCGATCAGCTTCGTCTTCGCCGGCAATGCGACGAACTCCTCCAATGGAAATTTCTGCTTGCCTGGGACCCTCGTGCCTGAAAAAGTCGCCGGAAAAGTGGTTCTGTGCGAGAGAGGCATCAATGCTAGGGCTCAGAAGGGAATGGTAGTAAAAGACGCCGGCGGAGCTGGCATGGTGCTGGCTAACACTGCCGCCAACGGCGAGGAGCTCGTCGCCGACGCACATCTCCTTCCGGCGACGCTGGTTGGTGAAAAGGCAGGTAACGTAATCAAGGCTTACGCAGTCTCCGATCCGAATCCTACCGCCACCATTATCTTTGGCGGGACAAAGGTCGGCGTCCAGCCATCGCCGGTGCTGGCGGCTTTCTCCTCTCGAGGCCCGAACACGATCACACCGGAGATCCTGAAGCCCGATATGATCGCCCCAGGCGTCAACATCCTTGCTGCATGGACTGGCGCCGCCGGCCCCACAGGATTACCAGGTGACTCTCGGCGAGTGGAGTTCAACATCATCTCCGGCACGTCGATGTCGTGTCCGCACGTCAGCGGCCTCGCGGCACTTCTCAAGGCGGCGCATCCGGATTGGAGCCCGGCCGCCATCAAATCGGCGCTGATGACCACAGCTTACGTGGAATACCCCGACGGCAAAGGCATCCTCGATGTCGCCACCGGAAAGCCAGCGACGCCGTTCGACTTCGGTGCCGGCCATGTGGACCCGCCTAGAGCCATCGATCCCGGGCTCGTCTACGAGCTAACCACTGCAGACTACCTAGACTTCCTCTGCTCTCTGAACTACACTTCGATCCAGATCGCGGCGCTCGCGAATGGCCGGAATTTCTCCTGCGACGCTAATAAGAACTACGCGACGTCAAAGCTCAACTACCCGTCCTTCTCCGTCGTGTTCGCGACGGCGGTCACGGGCGCCACCGGGCAGACGACGACCATTACACACGACAGGGCGGTGACGAATGTGGGTTCGCCGGGGACTTACAAGGCGGTGGCGACGGCGAAGGTGGACGGTGGGGAGGTTAAGATAACGGTGGAACCTTCGGAGCTGAATTTTACGGCGACCGGAGAGAAGAAGAGCTACCGGGTGAAGTTCACGGCACCGTCGCTGCCGTCGGGTTCGTCGGGATCGGGGCGGTTATTGTGGTCCGACGGGAAGCACACCGTCGCCAGTCCGATTGCTTTCAATTGGACTTAAAAAAGAATAAAGTAATTTAAATAGATAAAGGCGCTGCGGATGCAGAACTGCTATTCTAAGCGCCGAGAATGTGTAATTTATATTAATGTTGCTTTTAAGAATTTGGTGATATAAATTATCCTAAACAGGAAAGATTCTGTCATTTACTGATTTAAAGAGGTTATTTTTTGAAAGAGTTTGAGAGGTTGAGATAGAGATTATGGTGATGAAGTAATAACAAAGGGATAGAAATAGTGACAAAAAGTAGAGTTAATAAAGAAATTTAGTAGGTAAACATGTAATTGAATTTTGATACCTTTTTTTTTTGCTTCTTTCTCTTCGCTGTGCAAACTATTTGGTTCTATGTAAGAATGCAAGTGAATCAAGCCGACTTGAGCTCACAAGCCAAGCTTATCGAGCCACGAGCTCGAGCTCATAAACAAGCTTGAGTTCGAGCCTAATTTGACTCAACTAAATAACTTATCGAGCCGGCTCGTTTACATAATGATGAACTGCAATTATCATATCACATTATCGATTCAATCATTTATCGAGCTTTTCAAACGAGCTCGAGTTTGACTTTCTTTAAATCGAGTAGAGCTCGAACCTAGTAACTGAGCTCGAGCTTAATTGGGTTTAAACAAACTTTAGCTCAATTAAGTCAAAACTCGATTCGAATCAAATTCTCAAAAGAGACAAAATTATTACCTCATATAAGAAAAATTATAAATTTTAAAGAGGACAATTGCCCTCCCTCAATTGTGTGAGTTCACCCCTGCTTTCAATCTCGCAACCCACATTAGATTCACATTACATGCATGTGTTTTCTATTTAATGATTAAAATGGCACCCAAAAACCAAAAAAACAAAAATTATCATCACCTATCACACCTCAAATAGATTTGACTCATCATGACATATGAGTTACATTTAATAAGAGCAACATATTTAAATTGTGACAAAAATGTCACTCTTAGAATAGTCTAAAGCATAATTCAATGTCCCTTTCTAATCTAGAACAAAACAAATAAAACTAAACTACAAATACAAAAGTAGCTTATTTGAAGCTAATATGCACTGTTGAATGGTTTTAACAAGAAAGTTAAAACTTCATTATGTTTTAATTAGATTTTGTTAAAGAAGATTTGGAAGTATCACATAATAAGAAAGCTAAATACTAATGACTAAATAGGCCAAGTAGGGAACCTTATGTTAAATTTTTACAAGAGGGAAATCATTTATTTATTCAAAATATTCTACTCATTTCAATTTCATCAAAAAATAAATAAAAAAAACTTTGAAACCTCATTAAGCTCTTGTTTGATTAATACAACAAAAGAAAGAATAGTATACTAACAATATCTTCTCTATTCCCCATCTTCTTCAGAACTTATAGAATGAAGAGAAAAATCTCTTAAAATTCCATTATATAATATTACGCCATTATCTTTCACTTATAAGCTTTGAAAAGCAAAATATGTCAGACCAAAAAAACAAAACAGCATTGGGATTATGCAACAGAAGGCATCAAAAACAGAGAATTCTATCTATAAAAACCACAAAAAGCCACCTTACTCGTTGATAGTCTTCAGATATATAGCTTCAGTTCAGGCTTTCTCTCTGCAAAACAAAGTATTAATTACAAAAGAATAATAATAATATTCATTCTTACATATTAGAGTGCATGAAATAATTGACATTCAATCCTCAATTCCTAAGATATTAATTTTCTTTACAATTGGACTCAGTTTACAACAAAGTTTTAAAACTGATTCTTACTGCTTGTAACACTATTCATCATGAAAAGAGAGAATAAGAATATTGACAGGTTGATAAGGCTGTCAGTTAATTCTTCACAAACCTCAATTCCTAATAAGTAATTTATGTTTGAATTTTTTTGTTTAGCGCTCAGTTTACAACAAAGTTTTAAAACTGATTCTTAGTGCTTGAAACTCACTCTAGACCTTCATCATGAAAAAAGAGAGAAGGCTAAGAAGTTGACAAAAAGGTTCTTGATAAGGCTGTCAAAAAAGTTAATTCTTCACAAACAACTCGTGTTTAACTTAATAAGTAATTTATGTTTGAATTTTTTGTTAAGTAAGCGGCTCAAATACAATCAAATATTTTGAACTCGATTGATAAATCAGTCAAACACAAATAGCCCTTGATCCCACTCTACTCACTTTAGTTCGATATCATCATGAAAAAAAAAAGAAGGCTAAGAAGTTGACAAAAGGTTAAATGATAAGGCTATCAAAAAAGTTAATTCTTCACAAACAACTCGTGTTTAACTTAATAAGTAATTTATGTTTGAATTTTTTGTTAAGTAAGCGGCTCAAATACAATCAAATATTTTGAACTCGATTGATAAATCAGTCAAACACAAATAGCCCTCTGTTTGATCCCACTCTACTCACTTTAGTTCGATATCATCATGAAAAAAAAGAGAAGGCTAAGAAGTTGACAAAAAGGTTCATGATAAGGCTGTCAAAAAAGTTAATTCTTCACAAACAACTCGTATTTAACTTAATAAGTAATTTATGTTTGAATTATTTGTTAAGTAAGCGGCTCAAATACAATCAAATATTTTGAACTCGATTGATAAATCAGTCAAACACAAATAGCCCTCTGTTTGATCCCACTCTACTCACTTTAGTTCGATATAAAATATATATATATATATATGAACAAACAATCAACTAGGCTCAAACTCATTAATTTGTGAAAAAAGAATTTTTGTAGTTGAACATGTACAATCAACAGAATCAAGCAACTCACCGTGGAATGCATTTGTCTTCTAAATAATTCACAATTTGGAGAAGAGCGTGAAGAGCCATTTTCCTGACCTGGATAAGTCACATAAAAACAAATTAAATTACCTAATAAGGCAAAAGAATCAGAGTCAGTTGATAAGGAAAATGCATGGTTATGCAAAACAAAACAAAAGAAGGGTGAAGAACCTCTAGCTTATCCTCGTTGGCTCTGTGGAACTTGGGAAGTAAGCGGAACTCTTCTGTCAATCTGACACACTCATGAATGTTTTCCGGAGACACGAAGTCAAGCGCAACTTTTATACATGACTGCCATAGATATACATCATAAGCCAGGCATTCCATTACATTTTACTTAACTCCATTAATTGATAACTCCAAAATAAATAATAAAAGAATGTTTAAGATGAAAGTATGTTCATAAGTAGATAAAGAAAAATTTATATACATATCACACAATTTTTATGCATCTATGTATCTAACATTCAAAGTTAGATATTTACTAATCTATCAATTTTCTATATTTGAAAATGTGCATTTCACTTAAAAAAAGTAAGAGATGACCTTATTTTATTAGATTTAAATCAATTTCACACTTAATAAGACATAATGGACAAGAAGGATTCATAATAGCTTCTTGTTGTTGTTGTTGTTGTGTATGTATGCATACTTAAAGTCATCATAATAGCATACCTTGAGATTTCTAACCTGATGTGGGCAACCAGCAGGGATAAACACAGCCTCTCCAAGCTTCTGAACAAAAGTCCAAGGCTCAATTCCTACGCACAAAATCCTACAATGAGATCTGTTTAAAAAGCGAAGTAACCCATACAAAGCGCCGCATCAATGGTAGAGAGAGAGAGAGAGAGTGATTCACCATATTCTTCCTTGAGCCTCCTTTTGTGTTCCATTGTTAGATAGAAAGTTTGGTCATATATAGGATGATAAACCTAATAAAAGAGATCGAAGATCAAGTTCTCAAACTATTTTTATCAAAGCTCAAGAGCAGAATGTTAGCTGAACTGCAACATAATTCTACCTTCTCTATAGGAGAGTCACTGAAATGTCTGAAATCCCTATAATGTTTTCTAAGATATTCTTCTAATTTTGGAACATCTTCTCTTCGAAAGATATCCCACAGGGCACCACCTTCTTGGTTTTCTTCCTTCATCTTATTATGATTATTGTTTATTTTGATATCAGATTTCTTATAACTGATTGTCCCTTGAGAACTTAGCCCTTTCCCTCTTTTCCTTCTGCGAGGTTGAAGAGACTCAGAGTCAAGTGAGGTGATAGATGATGAGGACGGCTCAACATATCCAGCGCAGAGCTTTTTAGAATAACCTGGGGGTCTACCTTTCTTCCGAAAATAAGAAATAACGTTCTTGTGAACTATTTTCTGCACGTCCTTTTCAGCTCCTGCATAAAATAGGCATCCACGCCTTGCAATTAGAATGACATAAAAAAGAAATATTTATATACATAGCACACAATTCTTATATAATTATAATTCTAATACTTGAATTTTAATAGTTATAAAAATAGCATGTAAATTTTTAATATTACATCAAAAATAGCATCATTATTAAAGATCTATTTGGAATCTATTTTATTTTATGTTTTGTTTTTTATTTTTAAACATATGTTTGTTTAGTGTATTTTAAATATTTTTATCTATTGTTTTGAAAACAAATCATATTATTTTTAAAAATACTCAAAATAACTTATGTATGATTTGAATACTTTAAAATAGGTAACACTAATCAAACATATTCTATTTCAATTCAAAGCATAAATAAAACAAAAAAATCCCAAATGAGCCCTAAATTTTTGAAGTGAGATGCACATTTTCAAGCATAGAAAAAGTGTTATATTTATAAAAATCAAATTTTAAGTGTTAGACATGTAAATGCACAAGAATTATGTGCTATGCATATAAATCTTTAAGAAAAAAACAGCAGATTAAAATTTGTTACCTTCCAAATCGGTATTTGATTTCATAGCCTCGAGATCCGATTTGGCATCAAGATCACATTCTCTTTCCTGCATGTCACTATCTACTTTCTTATCAGAGTATGTCTTGCAATCAACCCTATCAATTAAGTAATCTTGTTTCAGAGGGTTGCTTCTGCATTCAACATTTGAACATCAGAACCATCAGATGTACTTTGCCGAACAAAATTTTCTTCTGTAAACGTTTTTAGAGCTGATACTTTTTTCTTTCTTAATTTCTCAATTTTGGAAAGCATCTGCTTTGAAAGGGTCATTTCTGCAGTGTGTGTCAACAGATTCACCTGAAAATTGAAGTTACACCCAATCAAAAATCAAGTGTCTAATCGGATTAAGTTTGTGTACAGTAATGATGTGTATCCAGTTATTTGAAATTGTGTTGAATGTAGAAAATTAAGTGTGTGGTTACAGAGCTAGACAATTTTGATGTAGAACAATAACAATGCAACCCAAATGTCACCAAAACAGTTAACCAATCAAGTTTGATTGATACATCATCAGAAAAGAGAAAACATATCCAATAAGTACAAATCTTAGTGTAATTCTCAAGTTAAAAATTTCTGAAAGTTAATTTAGAGTCATCTATCTATCAATTTTTTTGAATGTTTTGATGAGATGATCCTATCAATATCAAAAGTGTTTTGATCTGAGTATAGATGATCTTATATCAAGCACTTAAAGTACAATAAAAAGTTTGAATACATCAAGTAAATTGACATAAGAATTCAATGAACCTAACATCACTTAATTATTAGATCATTTAAGCACTTAAATGCTAAAAAAATGTTCTATGATCAAGGATTCAATACGAATTACCTGAGAGTGTCTTAAAATTTTAGTTAAATTTATCAAAATACCTTTCATAAAACTCTATAGCTCTAAGACCTCTTTCTCAATATAAGAGGGAGTTAAGAGCTAAGCTTGAGAGCATGAAGCTAGCCATCACAACTAGTCATTATCTACCACTGACGACTATTGCAAACAACCACCAATAATTACTATCGGCCTTCACCAATGGTTGTTGTACCCGAACCACCATCATAAGGCTATTGTAGCTTTGTCATTTCAAGTCTATTTGCCTAAATTTTGTATAACTCATAACCTTGTAGCATCAATTTCTCCAAGGGAAAAAATAAGAATGAAATTCTGTAACTTCATATATATAGATGATTATTTTGACTAGCTGGGCATGGTGATTATTTTTCACTTGTGGGTTTTCATGAAAAAATTATAATATTTTTTATCTACTATCTGTGTGCGCTAAATTTTCATACAAATCTAAAACATAAAATTTTCACTCTACTACCATAAATTTTCTAACACTCAATAGTTTGACATTGTCTACGAAAAAGATTCTCATTATATTCTCACAATGACTAACAATAAAACTTTCAATTAAGGACAACATCATCTACCTTGTGAAAAAAAATTTGTTTTAATCTTGAAAGAATGCATGTGTAAAATGTTAAAATATCAACTCAAATTCCTTAGCTCTTATTAAAAGCTGGACAACTAAAAGCAACAACTTAGTTGAAGAGAAATCAGCAATAATGATATCGATGACATAATCGAGCCGATCCCGTTGAAGAAAACCCATGTGGAACCACACAATCAAAAATTCCCCCTATACACAAACAAATATAAAGCATGATGATACTGTTAGTTCAACTTATCCTCCCTCATGTTGCTCAACTAACTCATAATTCTCCTATAATTTTAAGGGAATTAACTCATCCTCATTTCATGGATACACCTTAAGAAATTATTTGAGTTTAGTTACATCTTGATCAAAAAAAAATATATATATATATATTTCTTGAGAGATAAGCAACATATTTCTTCATCAAGTATTCAAGAATCTTCTTCTTTACATGATAACATTCTTTAACATCCCCTCCCGAAGGAGCTGAAATTACACAACATTGAGCTATATGATGGGACCTCGAATCCCTATAAACATATAAATCATTGTAAAATCATTATGCATATTTAACAAGATTCTGATGCTTTATTTTATCGAGTTTTTTTCTATTACACTTGAAAGGACAACCCCGTATGATTTTACTCTCTTTCAAGAAACTATTCTTAACCTTGCATGTCTGGTAGACTTTTTGTCAAACAATTTATTTCCAATAGAAAAATTATCAAAGATCTATATAATCTCTCTAGAGTATATGAGAATGAAGGAGACCTTAAAAAAATATTTTTAAAGATTTTCATGTAAAGCTCATCAAATTTTGGGAGTAAACTATGAATTATTACGAGACATCTTTCTAGGAGATCTACAACTCAGGCTATATTATTCACAATTAATGCGAGAAGTGATTTGTTTATATTCAAATCATGTATGCAAAATAGAGACACAAATCATGATAAATAAGGCTATCAATTTACACAAAAAATAATTTGAACAAATCACAAACAAATATAAAAAACTTTCAAGATGGCAACACATGCATTTTGACAAAAAAACTATGATCAACAAAAAAGTCAAGTTCTACCCCTTAGGTCTTCCTTACAACAATATGAACCCATATAGCAAAAAAATATGCATCAATAAATACCTCTTGTACCAAAATAATAATAGCTATTCAAAATAAGAAATTATTAAGTGGCCCAATTTATTAAGACCAATTACTAAAAATCAAAATCAATATAGCCATTTTCATCGAGAATATGAATACACTATAGAAACTTATAGATAGTTGAAGGAAGAAAAGACAAGATTCATACAATAATGCTACCATCAACAATTTATTTAAAATAACCTTAGAAGTAATAATAATCCTTTCAGAGGATAAAATCAACAACAATCAAGATAACAAGGCAAAAACAAGAAAATAATCAAATAGTTGAAGAAACTGAAAGTATCATAGAATGACCACCACTTTCTATTAAATTCTATTCACCACAAGAACTGACACAAACTAATCTACTACATTTGATGATTTTGACCTAAAAAAAAATACAAACTCCACACCAAGACCTACTAGTTATTAATGCCAACATTGGCAATCCTTGTTATTATTTTAAAAAAATTATTGACAATGAAAGCTTTGTGATGACTTGTTCTATTCTACATTTCTCAATTTAAGTCTAGTAAAAGAGAAACTACAACTAGCTACGAACCACTGTATATGGATTTAATAATAGACTAGTAAGGGTAAAAGGAATAATTACCCTCCTTGTTATTCTTGGAGAATTTCCTAGACAAACTACTCACTTGATTCAATTTATTACAGTCAAATCAAAATCAAGTTATAATACTATTTTTGGGAGAGTCTTAAAATCAATTTTTGGCGCTATTATTTTAATACCACATCAAAAATTAAAATTTTCAATTCTTGGTGCGATAGGTGAAGTTTGTAAAAATCAACAAATAACATAAACATGTTGCCTAAGACAAGCTCAACTACCCCCTTGATAACGACAAGCATTAAAAATTTTGATTCACGAGGTGAAAAATCACTTCAGAGAGTATCCACTGTTAAGGAGTTGATTCATGTATCATTAGACAAGCCCCTTAAAAATAGTATAACTTTCTTACTTTTTCAGAATATGAAGCAAGAGTATGTTAATTTTTGCATTAAAACTATGATATTTTTGCCTAAAATCTAACACATATGCCATGAATTGATTTTAAAGTAAACTCTCATTCTTGTAAATTTTATCCAACATTCAAACCAATTGTTTAAAAAAAAAATTGCACCAGAACATCTATAAGCAATTGAACATAAAATTGATAAACTCTTAGACGTGGGTTCATGCGAGTGGTATATTATCTCACTTGGTTGCCAAATATTGTTATAGTGAAAAGCCTTATGGAGCATAGAGAATGTGTGGATTGCATCGATTTTAATAAGGCTAATCCAACTGATAGTTTTCCCCATTCATGCATAAATCAATTAATAGATGCCACTATTGATCATCAATTTCATGGATACCTACTTTTAATACAACCAAATAAAGGTGAATCAAGATGGTGAAGCAACTTCTTTTCAATCTGATAATGGGCTATATAACTATCAAGTGATGTCATTCAGGCTAAAGCATGTCAAGATTATTTATTAATGTTTCATGAATAAAGTTTTTAAAGATCTCATTGGATATATATGGAGATATACATAAATGGTATGGTCATTAAAAGCACTAAACACACACACTATATATATATCCAATGAGATCTTTAAAAACTTTATTCATTAAACATTAATAAATAGCCCTAACATGCTTTAGCTTGAAAGGCACTTTTCATTCTTTCATATACTAGGGGATTTCACTTGGAAAAGAAGATGTTCCATACTAATTATTGGTCCATAACCATGGGTTCCAATGGAGATCTTGTAGCACTTATCAATGAGGCCTATCAATTAGTATTACAGAAGAAATCCATTATAGAAACTAATACAATTAGATCAACTCTTCATAGAAAAACTTAGGATTTTGATCCCAAATAAGATGGCCAGATCATGGGGTCTTTTCATCGATAGAAAAGGTTGTTACACAAAATGTACTTCTAAGTAATTGCCCCATAGATCCTATATCTATATGAAGAAGAAGAAGGTAGGAGATTCTTATTTGTACAAATGGTACTTGAACTTGGAGCGAGCATGAAGAAATTCACGATACTTCTTTATCTTTTGAGTTGTTGGATCGTCGCTCAAGATCTTTGGTCTTCATCCGAAACGATGAAAACATTGGATCACTTCTTATGGATTCGTTGAGAATGGTTCTAATCTAGTTCATGGCCTATTACTATTATTACTATTAGTAGAAAGCTCTTTGGATCCGGCGGATCCATGAGAAAAATATTGCAATTAGTTTAATAATAATCGAGTGACATTACTTCTTCGATCCGAACCAAAGAATCAGTTAGATATGATGCAAAATAGATCTTGTTCTATCGTTGATCAGGGATTTCTATATGAAAAATACGAATCAGAGTTTGAAGAAGGGGAAGGAGCCCTCGATCTACAACAGATAGAGGAGGATTTATTCAATCATATAGTTTAGGCTCCTAGAATATGGCGCCTTTGTGGCAATCTATTTGATTGTATCAAAAGGCCCATTGAATTAGGATTTCATTGATTTGGGTCATTTCGGAGCAAATGAATCATTTATCATAAAGAGGATGAGCTTCAAGAGAATGACCATATCATAGTGTGTGTGTGTGTTTAGTGCTTTTAATGACCATATCGTTTATGTATATCTCCATAGTATATCCAATGAGATCTTTAAAAACTTTATTCATAAACATTAATAAATAGCTTTATCCTGAATGGCATCACTTGAATAGTTATATATTTATTATTGAAAAGAAGTTTGATTCACCATCTTGATATATATATATATATATATGATATATATATATATATATATATAATCTTAAATGATGTTTCAATATACTCCTTTAGTATAAGATACATTTGAACTCCTTCAACTATGCTTTTGGGGTTACATCTGAAAAAGTTTTGGGACTTATGATCACTTATCAAGGGATGAAAGTCAACCTAAAAAAGATTAAAGCTATATAAAATATGTCATCCCCAAAAAATTAAAGAAAGTACAATATCTAAATAGAAGAATAGCTAACTTATCCCATTTCCTAGCTTAGATTGGAGATAAGTATTTGTCATTTTTTAGAATACTCAAAGACACTTGAAATAATGGATTTCAATTGATTGATGAGTGTTAAACTACATTCGAGCAACTCAAGACATATCTTCACCACCTTTATTGTCAATGTCAATCTCAAGAGAAATGCTCTACTTATATCTTGTTGTTTCACCCCAAGCAGTGTACTCAATGTTAGTGTGTGAGTAAAATAAGAAGAAACAATCAAATTATTACAATAGTAAAATTCTATCAGATGTTAAAAGTTAATCCTTCAAAAACAAGAAAAGTTATGTCCATATTTTCAAGCTCATTCTATTGAAGTTTTTACTCAACTTCTTTCAAAAATGAACTTCTAATCGATTGAAAATATAGGGACAAATGTCTACATATTTTCAGATGAAACAAATTTTAACATCCAAAAATAGAGAGACAAATGATGTCATCAAAAAATACATTCAATAAAGTACAAATCTTAATGCATTCAAGTTAAAAAATTTTAAAAGTAAATTTAGGGTCATTCATCTACCAATTTTAATAAACTTATCATCAAATTGAATGTCTCAATAAAATAATCTCATCAACATCAAAAGTGTTTGATTTGAGTCCAGGTGAGCCCAAATCAAATAATTAAAGTACAATAAAAAGCATTAAAGTATTAATTGAAAAGTCAAACAATCTATAAAACCAACATACTTATAATCAAATCGAGCAATTTGACAAGATGAATCCAATGAATCTAAGGTCACTCAATTATGAGGTCATTAGGGCACTTAGATATTAAAACAATGATCTATGATCAAAAGATTCAATACACATCATCTGATGGAATATATTAAGATTTTGGCTAAATTTACTAAAACATATTTACAAAAACTCTATAATAAAATCACATTCTCAATATAAGAGGAAGCTAAAAGTTAAGCTAGAGAGCTTAAAACTAACTACCACCAACAACCACTATCGTCTGCTACCAACACCCATTGTTAATAACCACCACCAATCATCTCTTACCATCACTAGTGGTTGTTGTATCCCAACCACCATCATAAAGCTATTGTAGCCTTATATTTCTAAGTTCATATTGTTTAACTTTTATACAACTCAATCTACAACACTATCTTCTCAAGTTAAAAAAAAGTGAAATTCCATAAAATCATATACATAGTGAATTATTTTGATTGAGCCAATTCCCATGATTTTTTCCTTTTTTGGATTATTTAAAAAAAAACTCTTATATTTCTTCTCCATTACTATGTGTGCTATATTTTCATAAAAAGCTAAGATATAAATTTTTACTCAACCATCATGAATTTTCTAACACGCAATAAAACTATGATAACTAACAATCGTGATCAAATGATAGCGGAATAGTAAAAACAATTCATTGAACTGAAAAGACAAAATTAGATTTTTTGCAAAATATGATGATACCTAAAATGAAAGTAACAATCTTGTAAAACAAGAAGCTATGAGAATGTAAGAAGATCCTATGGGAGCCTAGATATTAAATATGTAACTTATAACAACCACAAATTATGCTCTACAAATAATTCTTTTCTGCAAATTGAAGTGTCCTTCCATAGAAGTCCTTCAAAAATTGTGAACTCGCACACTCAAAAATATCTTCTTATCACAAAATTCAAACAAATCATGAAAATAATGCATGCCAACAAATTTAAATCTTTCACCAAGCTTAACAACATGAAGGTTCAATATAGCTTATGACATAAGAAATGATACAACACATAAGCCCAAACTATGACATGATTAAAAAACCCAATAATTACAATGGACCAAAGTATAGAAAAAAATAACATACAACTAAACATATAACCCGCTCAATCCTTCTTAGCTTTGAAGCATTCAATAATGTTGAATGAAGCGCCAAAACATAAAGAGAAGATGAAAAGGCCACCACAACTACTCCAATTTGGCCATGATCATTGGGAGAGATGCATTACATTATATCAAGTAATGAATTCAAAGACCATCTCACTTTAGATCTTAGTCATCAAGTCAACCATGATAGTGGTGTCGATGATGGAGACATTATCATAATTGTTACCTGCAAGCCAATATTGGAACTAGAAGCACAAATATCAATAACATTGAAAAAAATAGAATCAATATTGAAAGTAAGATAAACTTCATTTAAAATTAGAGAGATCCCAATATCAATCAAAGGAACTACATCAGCATCCTCACCTTCTTAATTATTTTATAAAGTCGTGTTCATTTAACATTCAACTTCTAAAGATTTTGGTAAGAAATCTCTCAACTCTCATTCTCATCAATATCTTATATCTCTCTCAAAATTTAATAAATTATTTATTCATATCAATACTAAAATTATGCTTATTATATATGACGTATTTGTTTTAATATCCTAGTGAAGATAATGCATGCTCTACAAAAGAAGATGCAAACACACAAAATTTGAATTAACATACAAATTTACTAATGAAGTGGAAAATGGGGATTGATTAATTCTTATAAAAATAGCTCTTAATGATTTGTACATCAATTGTTGTTGACAAGAGAGAATGACTATAAATTTTTGAGTAAGACTTATTATAGAGAAAATAGATGCACCACTCAACTCAATATGAGATGAACCAAGGAAAATTTACATTCAACGATCTAGACACCATGTCATTAGAAGACTTCTTAAGAGGCATGTCTTGAAATTCAATAAACAAGTCACTTTCTTGAATTAGAAGAGAAGATTGTTCATCTTGACATCTAAAAAATAAATAAAACAAACAACACTATCATGCTCAAAGGCTAATGATATGAAGAGGTCTTGCTTCAATAGAGAAAAAAGTCCAAGGAATATTGAGATGCAACTTCCTTAAGCTCCTTAATAGTAAAAAAATCAACAATGATTCTTAAACATCATCAATCTCATACGAATCTAACTTAACTTGGTCATCCAATTTCATAAATGTTCTAATTGTTAGATTGTGAAATTCATATTATTTATATAGAAAAAAGATCTAAAATGATCCTTTGATTATTTATTGAGGTCATTTTAATCCTAGATTATATAAAAAAAGCCCAACTTAAACCCTTTAAATTGGAACCACAATAGTTATGTCATCCAAATTAGGGGTTAAAGTTGATGGCAAGGCTATTTATGGAGTGACTATGACATCTAAGAGAGGATTAACCGGATGATTTCAAAAATTACAAAAAATTAATTTTAATTTTAACATAAAAATTATTTAAAAGTGCTGTAAAAATAAAATTAGCAATAATTCCACAACTATCAAATAAGTAAATGTAGGACCAAAAAAAAAAAGATAAGCATAAATTTTTTACATAATTTGACTAAACCTCAAAACCAACTTATGTCCACACCTAACCAACATAGACTAGAATTCCACTAATTTAAAATCACAATACATAATGTGCTCTCCAACAATGAGGTGAGTGAAACTCCCAACAACAACACAATCTAATTAAAAAAACAAAAATAAAATCTAATATGGAACAATAAAAAAATTTAAAATTTTTTGCTAATATCACACCCCAAATGGTGATCTTAAAAGTTATCAAGTGATCAACTTATAAATTGATAATACAAATAAGATTAGACAAAATTACAAGCTTGTATGTCCATTCAACTTAATGTATAACATAAAAATATTGAATTTTCTGTTGATGAAAAATATCAATAATATTAAAATTGACTAACACAATTAAAAGAAAATTATTGTCAATTTCAATTATAAATTTTACCACATGAAAATAATATTTTAATCAATTTAAAGATTGATTTCAGCAATTTCATATTTTTATATTTTAATTAAAAAAAATACAAAATGTCAATTGCAATGAAACATAATGATACAATCAATGTAATGACATGAAAAATAATTTCACGAAACCCTAAATCCTACACCAAACAACACTATATTTTATCAACATGAGTGGGCCGACGAGTTCAGCAACTCACGCGAGTGGGTCTTACGTGACCTCCAATTAGTTGCTATGGGCAACTGGGTATTGATGAAGATACCTATAAGTTCCAAGGTGCTGATTAGGCACAATTATAGAACGATTAGGTGGAATTTTACCTCGAAAGTTGTGTTAATTTTGTGACCTTTACGATAACTTTGGTCAAATTGGATGTATTCTAATTTGACGCTCGATGCAACGAGATCGTTTCGAGAGATCGGTAGAACGAGATCACTTTTGCGCACGCCGTCACGCCCAATGCGCCGCGGTATCATCCAAATCCGATAGTCTTATTTGATAGGTTTCGACATTTCGACGCAAACGGCTCGATCAATTTCACGAACGGAGATTGTTTGGACATCATCGCAACATCCCAACTGCAGTATGGGCGTAAGAGCGCTGACAGCTCGACTATCGGATTGTGCAATATGTATATTTCAATCAATTTTGACGTTCTGAATATTATAGCGAAATCCGTTCGTCAATAGAAAATCGTTTCGACTAGTTTCGATGTCAACCAAGATATTTCAACTTTGATTTATGCGATATTGCATTCGAAGTCCATCAAATTTGTCTTGCAAGCTCGATTTGACTTATATAACATGCATAAAGGTCAACATGTATATCTAAAGTAGCTATAAAAATATATATAAATGAATGATGCTCCACTACAATAATATCCTTTTTTTATGAAAGCATTTCTAACATCTAGGGTAACGAGCATTTATATTAAGTATTTAGTTTATGTGGGAAAAAATTAAGTATTTTTGTTTGGGAGGGAGCAAAATTTTTAGTATATGATATAATATTTAGAATTCTAATAAAAAATCTAATGGTGGCCAATGCGCCCCTCAACCACCTCCTACTTCCACCATTGCCAACATGACTTCTAACAAAAAAATGGCCCAAGTAAAAAAAAATACCAAAAAATAAAGATAATCACACATGTCCAATACATAAGATCTAAGCTCAAATAAAGAGTATCCATAAAAAAACGCACATAAACTAAACTATAAATAACATGTGCAATTCTAAATAGGCCAAAATGGCATGATGAAGTCATGGAAAAGATTCGCTTACAATATAGATCTCCCTCTTACACATGTTTAACAAAAATTAAATAGTGTTAAATGCCACATATTGAAAACTAGTTGAAAGCTTTCCAAATGAAGAATAAATAGAAAATGATTAATGTACAACTGGTAATCAAGAGCACTAAAAAAAATATAGAGGTTTTATATACATAACATCTAAAACAACTATATTTACATATTCCATACCCAAAACATACAATTTATTATTATAACATCTCAAATAACACAATTACTCAAAACTAACACTCCTTAAAAATTAATGTGAAGCTCCATTCGAAAATTTATTACCACTAGCCACACTTGATTATTACTCGGAGAAATCACGTACCCAACCCCGCTAGAAACAATAGTAAAGAAGAGAATACCAATACTTTCGTGGGGTGTATAAAGAAGATGACACTGCATAAGCAACAAAAACAACAGCATATGCTAAGGGTGATGTCATGCATGGGAGCTTCATCGGCAAAAGTAGATAAAGATAGAGATTGAGCAATGGGAGCAAGCAACATAGAATACAAAAAGCTTCTAATGGACATGTGCGAGAAGAAGCTTGCCTAATTTCCTTAAATAAGGTCTTTGTTCTTGGGATGGTTTGAGCCTTGTAGGGATCAGATTGTTGCAGAGTAAAAATTGTATAAAGATCCCAAGTGCAAGGTTTCACACATGGCTAATAGTGATGAATGGTTGAATGGAGTTTCACGGCAATTTTTAATAGTGTGCTAGTTTTGAGTAACTATGTTATTTTTAGATGCTATAATAATAAATAATATGTTTTGGGTATCAAATATATAAATAGAGGTGTTTTAGATATGATGTATGTAAAAACCCCAAAAATATACTGCATAATATAATTAAGACTACTTGAAGTGCCATACAAAAGAGAAGGACAAAAAATGGCCTTTACACTACATAGTGTAGACCCACATAACACAATTTGAAAGATAGTACAAAGTTCAAACTGGCACCATACAATAACAGCAATAAGCCTCCCACTAAGCGAAGTCAGCTACATAATCCTTTTTTTCTCCATTGTATCATATTAAGTGTCATATTCTCATTTAATTCTAATGAAATAATGATCAAAATAATTTATAAAATCCTATAAACCAAATTAAAAAAATGAACAAAGCAAAACAAAGTTCCCTCAAATAACTAAGCTTGCCATAAGCCAAACAAGAGAGTAGCAAAAATAAGTATTGATATGACACTTAAAATACTATTAGTCGAAGCACGAATCTTGATGTTAAAAGCAAGTCAATTCGAAGAAAGATAGAGCTCTCTTAAAATATCTTTGGAAACTTTGGGATATCGGTTAAATCACTACTTTGGGATATCGGTTAAATCCCTAAATAGCTGAAATATAATCGAGGCTCGACGCCCAAGCCAAAGATCTTATAATTTCATTTGAGCATTCAAATGCACAAAATATGATCAAGGGATCATTTTGAGCCGTCCGATGAAGGTGGTACGGGTTTTGCATATTTACGAGACGTCCTCCTCCAATATAAATAACCCTCATTCCTCATAGAGAGAGGAGTGGAAGAAGGGGAGAGAGAGAGAGAGAGCTCTAAAGATCCTCCAAGCATAATCGTGCCGCCACTCGACGGTTGTCAACCACCGCCGCCGGCCACCGCCATCAGCCGCCACCGCTGATCCTCGCCGTCGAATTATCATGATCATCACACCACTATCGCCGCCAACATTGCCAACATCGTCATTAACATCGTCCAACATCGTCAACAGCCGCCAACATCGTAACATTGAACAAGAATCGCTGTCCATTTCTCATATACAATTCTATAATCCATCGGAAGATCTTGTACTAAAAGATACATAGTGGAAGCTTTTCTTGCAGCGTGGTTTTCCTCTTTTGAGGTTTTCCAGTAAAATTTTGAAATTTTATTGTTGTTTCTTTAAATACTCAGTCTTTGGACTCTAAAAGCGACACTTTTACTCTCACCGGTTTCAAGACGCTAACAAAAGTATTTATGTTGATTAAAAATAACAAGTAACCTCTTGCATCACCCACAATGGTCCAAAATATCAACTTTGGTCACAAAATTTTGGGTGTTAAAATTTAATAATATGAAGTTTCAACTAAAAAAATGTTCAAGCATATCAAATTGTTGTTTC
This sequence comes from Cymbidium sinense, assembly GCA_021442155.1. Lineage (NCBI taxonomy): Eukaryota > Viridiplantae > Streptophyta > Magnoliopsida > Asparagales > Orchidaceae > Cymbidium > Cymbidium sinense. Next base: position 80,271,488 of record CM038222.1, on the reverse strand, counting down.
AATCATCTTACATCATCATGGTAATTAAGAATAGTATCAAATTATTGAAATATTGGTTTCACCTTCAAAGTGGTTTACAACCCTATCAGAACCTAAGTAATCAATCACAATTACTAGAACAATGTACGAGTCTAATAAGAACAAGATGAAACCGCTGGAAAGTATCATATAGATGGAACGATGAACTAGCATGCATGATTGGGTGCATCATGCTGGGGGCAACCAACAAGCATAGGAGTGCATAGGCAAAAATTAAGTTCGCATAGTCCTTGGGCTACTATGTAACATGCATACACATGCATGAGGATTTGATGCATGGAATTTATTCGAGTATACATAAGTGTCCTTTTGTCTTTTATCAATGGCAAATTACTTCTCTTGAAACATTAACTCTCAAAATTATTATTCTGATGAAATCAAGGTGTATAATCATTTGTACAATAAATTTGAAAGGTCAGAAACAATTAAGGTAAAACAATCATTCAAATTTACAAATTGTATAGTTCGTTCAAGTCATTTAATCTATTAAAAAATTAAATGCATTATTTGCTCATCAACATTGATAAATATTTGCATGCATTAAAAAAGACAGAAAAAAGGGGGAGAAATCATCGATTCAAATAAATAAATAAAATCATTCACTACTTAGCCTATGAGAGATTAATATCATTCCAGACAGAACATGCAGCAAGAACCAAGAGAATTTACAATACCGCATCAGCCATATCGCAATGAAGTTTAGTAACAGAATCCCCTCTGCCCAATTCCTCCTCAAATCCGTAAGCGATGTATGTCTTTGGTCCCAAGGTCTGGCTTCAAAACACCTTCAGGCAACATCGCTGCAACATTAAGAAGACCATCTCGAAGATTTGCATATTCTCGAAAAGGTAAGGCAGAAAGGAATTCAACACCGTGACGAGGTAAGCGTTCCTCAAAGGAACTAGATGGGGGCCAATCTTTAAGCTTAAGCATTTCAGGCCAACCATCCTTATGAAATCGACCATCAGAATACCCTCTAAAAAACTGACTAATATTAATTTCAACCTGAAAAATAACAAGTAATCAACAAATACACCTCAAGACAACCATATACGACAAAAGATGCACGCCCATAGATGCACTACAAAATTACATATAGCAATAAGAACACATTTCAGAATACACCATGTGACAGTAAGCGTATGTAGGCATACATATGTGAAATTGAGGTGCTAGTGTATGCATGTGCAATAATGTGTGTTGTTGTTGAGAGAGAGAAAGAGAAACAGAAATGGAGGGGGTTGCAGTGCCTATTACTGCCTCAGAGTTAAACAAATAGATGGTCAACAATGTACACACTAAGAAAATTCAGAACTATTAATAATCACAACTAGAAAGACAATCAGCTTCTCAAAGCATGACAGTTCCTTGTCATGGATCAGAACGACACAGAACAGAGCAAACAAATCCATGGATAGAAAGCTTTAACACTTTCATTAAACATTTTTAAGAAAGTACAATAATTAGGATTAAAAAGAGATCCACCCAACCAAAATGACTATTATGAAAATAGCCATGGGTATTGAAAAGTTATAAGAGAACATTATTTGAGAAAAGTAAGAAAAATGGTATCAACAGATTATAACATGATCAACCTAAAGTACACAATAACAGAGGATAATTAAAAATTCAATAGATTGCCTAAGCTTCAGAAGCAAACATACTGTAAAACAAAGTAAAAATATGATTTACAAAATATTACCCAACTTTGGATTAATAATGAAGACATGACAGACCTCACAGAAGTCCAAACAATCGATAGCTTTTACTTCAAAATTCTCAGAATTAGCCTTTTTTCTGTTCTTCTCCCGCAAAGCACGCCACATAACCATTGGCTCCCAGCTCAATCCAGATGTTAGATCAAGAACATCACGAACAACAACTGGCTCACCTTTAACCCAATGCCCCCGAAAGTGTCCCAACTCTCCATTCTGAGTATCTTTTGCACTTGCACAGTATAAATAATTATCACAGCCTTCCCTAGAAGCAGCTTTTCTCAATGTATTCATATCAAAAATAACATTTCTTAATGGATATAAACAAGAGCAATGAATAAGGGCATGAGGCGGACTTCCATGTTCAATTATTTGGTGTTCAAGAATTTTGTTAGCCTTCAATTCCAACTCTGACAACAGATCTTCTGGAAACATGCACTTAAGATGCAATATAGTACTACCACAACCACCCATTTCCTTGGGCGGACAAGGAATACTACCATCAGAATTCAATTTCCATTGCTTCAGTTCATTGGGATGATCTTCAGCAAAGTCAACACTTAAACTACCTTGCTTTACATGTTGCCCAGGTAGGCAGCCTCCACGAAGATCATGGCAACAAGATAAGCATAGGTCATAAGAGCAGCTAGGGCAGCTTCTATGGAAATCTGCTATTGACGTGCTGCAGTAATTGCTGACAAAATAAGATTGATCAATCAGTAAAGGTTTTACATTTAAATTTGTAAATAGACCTACTAGTTACTACTATACAAGGCAATACTACCAGTATACACGCTCATCCTTCTCACAAAGAACTTCCTGTATCTTAATTTGACTTGATGCAAGGCCTAATTATGATGAGAATATCAGAACTAACTGTTAGACGAAAGAATGATGGCTGGTAATGTCCATAACAATATTCAAGCTGTACAATCCTTACCTTTTGCCATTGCTTCAATTTCTTTTTCTGTAATTTGTTCCTTAGAGAAGTTTTTGAACCATGGAAGCAGCAGCCGAAGAGCATAGAAAGAGTGTCGTATTTTTTCCTCCTCTGGAATGTCCTTTTGGGGCTATGAAGAGTAAAAAACAAGTTGGTGTCTCTGAAATCAAGAAAGAGTACAAACAAGTGAGAACTAGAGAGTTAGAACAGACCGCAGTGATTCCCATCATGCGTAAACACAATTTGCAATTGCAGTTGAACCGACAAAAAGGGCATTTTATGGCAAAATCCTTCGGTTTCAAGTGGGGATACCTATGCAGCACCAAGAAAGATATCAGAAGTTTTAGAACACTAGACAATACAACTAAAATGGCTATAGCTAACACAAAGTCTTAGATTTGACAATCAAGAAGTGAACAAATATATCAACCAGGAGACTCATAATGATATGATTGCATTAGCATAGAACAAGCAAATCACGAGTGAGGATGAGAAAAAGCAGAACAGACATTGAGAAAGACCGCAAATGAGATTAAAAATATGATAAACAAGGCATCCACTTACCATCTCTTCATGCACGAATAACAATACCGCTTCCTTTTGCAGGCTTGACACCACACTATATATCCCTTGTCATTCCTTTGGCATTGATGGCACATCAGTGCATCTTCACCTGTCAGCATCTTCCTCTTACGAACCTAATCGCCATTCGGCACAAAAAAAAAAAAAAAATGTAACATCAACGATAGGGCCAACAAAAAAAAAGATAAAATCCACGTAAGAAAACCAATATGAGTTGAACTGAGAAACTAACCATTCCATTCTTCTCATTTCTCTTTGCATCTTGACCCGTCAGCATCTTCCTCTTATTGGCCTAGTCGCCATTAGGCACAAACAAATGAAACATCATAGACTGCTCAACCGTAAAAAGATAACATCCACAAAAGAAGCCCAATATAAAATGAGCGGATGAAGAACAAACCACCACAGTCTTCTCCTTGGGTGAACAATTTCTCTTCCGTTTCTTAACTCCTTCCGCAATCCCGTCTTTCTCTTCCTCGGCACCACCCTACAAACCGAAACTGATATAAAACAAAAGTAACAAAAGCGTATTTCTCTAGTACCGTTGGATATAACCCATCATCCCATCAAAAGAACTAAAAAAAGAATTACATTTATATCCTTTAATCCATTTGCCCTTACAGAATCTCGCTCTTTCCTTCTTTTTCTCCTCCGATCAGCCTTCCCCAATGGCTCGAGCACAGGCTTCTTTATCGCCTTCAAGATCGCAAACAAAACATTAGAAAGCAGTAAAAGCGAAGTCAACTTTAACTCCGAAATGAAAGGGCGGTGAAACGGCAGAGATCAAAGTAGCGATGACAAGCACCTTAGCTACCTCTCCGTTCAATCTTTCTAAGGTCGCTGGCCTGTCAGAAACCCTCTCCCGCAGATAGAATACCTTGGCAGCCTCGCCGTCATCCAAAGACCTCGCAGCCGCTCCCCGCAGCCTAAAGTCGGGGTCCACGTTCTTGTTCTTCTTAGGTCGACCAGCACCCTTCCGGGGCACAGAAACCTTATCCACATCGCCGTCCTCATCCATTTCCATACCGCAAAACCCTAAACTCTCACCGAGTAACGTCTCCCGCTCAGAGTGCCCTCCTATTCTCAATGGCTTCTCTCTCCCCCTACTAATTTGAAAAGGCTATTTGCTCCGCCCGCCAAAAACCATGGGAAGTGGGTACTGGGAACGGCAATACAGCTGCGCTTTTATAGGATTGGGAGCTCGCTCATTATATGCAGTTCATCGTGTTCATAGCTCGGGTTGAACCGTGCTTAGAGCTGATTTAAAATACGGAAATAAATTTTTAAAACATTGAACAGATTTAATCACAGATATTTTATGTTTGTAATTAATATGCTTATGTAATTTTTTTCTAAATGAAAGCGATGTCCCTAATTCAAACAAAAAATAATTAAAATATATTAAAAAAATTTGTATGATGTAGTGATTCTATATTATAATTTTTTTGGATGATAAGAAAATTATTTCAAATAAATCTCGGGCAAAATTCCATTACATAATCAATGTGGAACTAATCTCAATTTTTAGGAGGACAAATTTATATTTTATAAAAAAAATAAATGGTAAAAAAAAATTTTTAAGAGTGACAAATGACTAATTTGATACCTCTTATAAGATAAATTAAAAAGTTAAACCCTCCCTCAAATGTGTCTGGGTCCGCTCCTATACTCAACTTGATATAAACTATTTATTAGCTCTAAAACAATCGAATTGAGGTGAAATGATGAGAAATTTTTTATAAGATAATAGTAGATACTACGATTTCTATCATTTTGTAAGACTTTAGATCTCTGAGTTTCCTATAGCAAGCCTATAGTTAATTACTCCTCCCAATGTTGAGAGACAACTTTTGATTAAGGCTAATCATTAAATCGCTAAATACATATTATATAGTAGTAGCATGTGAAATTTAAAATTTGGGATTTAAAATTTATGAAATTCACCATTATTTAACTTAAAGCATATAATTGGTGGAATAATCTCAATCTAGATCACATAGTCCCATTATCCCAGGCTATCATGATCCCACAATTATGTCTGGGTCCGCCCCTATACACAAATTGATATAAACTATTTTGACATTAAGTTTATATTAGTCAAGTCATGACAGTCTATATCTCACCCTTTTTAAAATTATCCCAATTCTCTAATCTCATCCTCATGCATAAAATAAATAATTTCATTCATCATTGCATAGAGGTTATATTATCTCAAACTCAATTTTGGAAGATAATAATAGCTTATATATTACCAACCATCACCAACACCCATAACCACCTCCAAACAATAAGAATTGCTCCCAAAATATATATATATATGCTCAAGAAATTACTGAGAATTAAATTATAAAATATTTAATGTATTTTTTTTGTGTTAAATATAAAATCATTATTTATATGACACTAAAAATTTCATTAGTCGAATCACTAATCTTGATAAAAGAATCATTCCGAAAAGATAAAGATTAAGCGTTTATTGAAAACTTTCGATATAGGCTCTAAATATGAAGTGTTTATAGTTAAATCGGCATCTTGAAGTCGGATCTAACAAGCCCAATATCTTCTAATTTTGACGTTTAAGCATTCAAACATTAAAATATATCGATGATCAATCATTTTGGTCATCCGATGATGGTTTGGATTTTTGCATGTATTTAAAACGTTTCTCTAATATATAAATACCCACCATCTTCACAAGAGGGGGAAAGAGCTAGAAGTGAACTTGGGAGGCCAATCTAAAGAAAAGAGAGAGCTCTGAGGCTTAAAGAACCTCCAAGCATAATCGTGTCATCAGTCGACGATCGCCGACCACCGTGCGGTCATCGTTGCCACCATTTGGCCGTTTGCCGGCCACGCCACATCATCGCATCGACCATCGGGCGCCGCGATCATCGCTTATACGTAACCACCGCTGCCCCATTGTTTGGCTACCACCGCTAAATTTCGGTCATACCACCATATCGGTCGCCATCAATCATCGCTCAGGCCGCTGATACCGAGCATACGCCGCACCATCGGCTGTTTATATGGTCACCACCGTCATTGCCACTGATCACTAATATTACTTACCATGGATAATAAGAATCATAACCGATAAATTTATTCACTTATATCACTAACCATCACTGTGCTAAATTATTGCTACATACTATTATCACCTGATTCTGAGATTTATGTTATCGCTTTCTCATACAATAATCCTATTATCTAAAACTTAAATTTTGTACTTCAAAACATATATATATTTTTTCATTTTTACTATCAGTGATTTTTTCTGTTTGGGGTTTCTCCATATAAAAATTAGTTTCGCTCTCTATTCAAATATTTATGTGTTCAATTTCAACAAGTTTGCAGTAAAATTCTATTATACCACAACTGATTTTATAGCACGCAATAATTATATTTTTCTCATTGTATATAAAATTTCATATAAAATCCATACAAATCCTTTAAATATAGACTTAAATCCCTTTCCAAATACAACACTCAAATTAATCTCCAAATTTTCTTACCTCATTCATCTTATTATCCTTCTTTTCATATATTTCCACTTTTACAAGTAATGAAGGAGATTTGTTGCCACAAGAAGCTAAAAAGAAAGGAAACCCCCCTCTTTGAATGTTTAGACATCCTCACCACCTTGGATATTGTGGCACATATATCTATGATTTGGTTTACTTAATATAAGTTTATTATGAATTCAATTATAGTTATTATAATAGTTTTGTTAATTATTATAACTACTATAAAATCCAATAAGTAATTATTCATATAAATATCATGGTGCTTGTGATAAACAATGTTATCATATAAAGTATCATAATTCATGCTATTCTTAACATGATACTAATGATCTTAAACCTTCAAAATGCCATATGTTATATCTTATAGAAATCATATATACTTACATCATTAATATGATCCTCTTCGAAGGCCAAATCATCTTAACTATTCTCTTTAATATCTCATTAAATCTCATATTTGCTACTTATCTAAATCAACATAGACCTCCATAATAAAATTATAACTATACGATGATTAAACTAAATGGTGTCTTCAAGAAATAAAAAGGATCAATTCACTTCTCCATCTGGTATCTTCAGTCTTAACTGCACCTCTCCAACCACAATCTTAACTGCACCTCTCCAACCACCTCTGCTATCTTGTGTTCCTAGGTTTAATTCCTCACCTCAAAGGAGTTGATGTAAGACACAATTGTGTAATTTAGATTTGTCATATTCATACCTATAAAGACATAGAATTTTAAGCTATTCCTAATAAAAATATGCAATCATTTCTTTAATTTGATAGGTTTTTTTTTCATTAAATATTTGACTTTAATCGAAGATTTAGTATTGATTTATTTTGATTGCCTTCTTTTCGTTATTTTTCATACATGCAAATCTTTTTTTTATAGCACATGATGCTTGCAAAAAGATTTTAATCCTATACACACAAGAATATAGCACATAATATGATCTTTAATCCACCTCCCCATTAAGGGATAGACCATATCTCCTTCTCTCATACAAAATACAAAAGATCAATTAAAACTTTGATTCCTTTTATTTTTGTGAGTCAAATCTTTGATCAAAGTGATATAATTCAAATTTCATGGAGAGATTATCTCATAATGAAAGCATAGGACTTGGTTCTTCTACTTTTGTTAAATCCTTTTTTTTTTTTCTACTTTTCATTCTTCTTGATCTACATTTTATCATTAAATTAATTACAAGATTAATTTTACTAAAATCTATTATAATTTACTCTTCAATAAGTGCGTAAATTTCAACTTAATACATCACTTTCTTAAATTCAAGATTCATAAATATTACTATGGAAGACTGAAAGTTTTCACCTAAATTAATTTTATTTCATTGAAAATTGTGTATAATTATTGACATTAAAAATTTATACCTTCTAAATTAATCATACAATACAATCTTAGAGCTTATTTAAGATCAATTTTATTTTTAAAAATAATTATCATCATCAAATATATTTAAATCTTTATATTTTCTTATATAACACCTTAATTTCTAAATTATATCCAAAATATCACTAACATGGATTTTAAAAAAAGTTTTCACTACATAGGCTTTGGTTTGATTTAAACACTAAGGTGTGGTAACATAAATATTAAAATTTAAATGTTAGATAATATAAATACATGTGAAAATATAAAACCCTCAAAAATAAAAGACATGAAATGAGCAAACTGGTTTCTTATAACTTTTTAGCACACCATCAGAGTTGCAAATATTCACAACATTTAACAAACTTGAAACAAAAAAGAAAATTTATATACATAACACACAACCTTATACATTTACATATCTAATACTAAAACTTTGATATTTATAAATAATCATTTCTTTTCTATATATGAAAAAATATATTTTACTTTTGAAAATTAATGCTAATGCTATTTTTGAAGAAATATTAAAAATAAATAAATCTAAGTATTAGATTAGTAAATATATAAAAATTATCTGCTATATATTTAAATGTAATAAGATCCACCAAACTTCAAAAACAAAAGGGAAGATTTACATACATAGCACACAATTCTTATTGATTTACATATATAACACCTAAACTTTGATATTTATAAATATGTCAATTCTTTATGAATGAAAAAATATATTTTATTTTAATAAATTAATGATAATGTTATTTTTGATGTAATATTAAAAATTTAGGTAAATCTAAATATTAGATATGCAAATATATAAGAATTATGTGCTATATACTAAATGTAATAACATCCACCAAACTTCAAAAAAGAAAAAAAATTTTACATATATAGCACACAATTCTTCTGTATTTACATATTCAAAACCTAAAATTTGATATTTGCAAATATAACCCTTTTCCTATTCATGACCAGGTAGGTGCATTTCACTTTAAAAGATTAATGATGATGATAATTTTTACATAATATTAAAAATTTAGGCATTAGTTATATAAATACTAAAATCTAGCATAGAGAGAGAGAGAGAGAGAGAGAGAGAGAGAGCAGTATTTCAAGAAAAAAAAAACAGAAAAATATTGAGGCATGAAGAACATTTTAGTGCAGAAAAATAACAATAAATAATGTTGAAACATAAAGCAGAAGCTTCTTTCTTCCCTCACCAGTAGAAACACAGAGATCATTCAGAATAATGAGAAGCCTTACAAATAGGAAGATTATATGTGTCCAGTTGCCAGTATTTGTGCTTCACACCATTCCACATATGCTCTGATAAACACTCTTCGACAGGGTAAGGAATGAACTGAGTACTGAAACCGATTTTCTCGAGTTCTAAAGCAATTAACTGACAGTAAACTATGTGAAAAAACGCATTATTGCCACAGAAGCCATTAAAGTAGGAATAGATTCCACCTGGTTTAAGTAGCCTGGGAAGATGCTGGTGAAACTCTCTCATGTCTTCGTAGTATTCACCGTAGGTGTCGAAGAATATTCCTGGATGAATGGAAGATAAGGAAGATTTTAGCTTCAGGTGTGGCTTTGGAAAACAATAATTAGGAAAAAAATCATAATTTGATTAATTTGATGTTTTGGGCAGTAGCAGTATAATTCATTCGAGTGGTATATTATTTAGGTTTGCAGTCTTGAAAGCCATTGTCGACCTTCTACACGCTCATTTTTCTTACTTTTACCTCTTCCCCACCTCTTCTCTTCAACAAATTCGGTCATCCTCTTCCTCCTCTCCTCCTCTTCGGAGTTTTTTTCCCTATCATTTCTGTTGTCCTAGCCATTGTTTTCTTATTCTGTTCGGTTCAGTTTTTCTCATCTTCACCTCCCCAAAAGGCAGTGAAGAAATGAAAAGAAACAATTGGAATCTGTGGCTTGACTATTAATCTGGTAACACTAAATAGTGATTTCACCATCTTTTATCTTTTATTTTACTTGCAAGTAATTTTCTTAATTAAAGACAATGGCTTTGTGTTTCCAAGGATTCAAAATGAGATGAAAATCTTAGATAGAGAGGAAAAGCTTGCCCATTTTTTGTAGAAGTAAGATCTAACCCAAACTTATTACTATTTGGGTTGTTTGTTATCTTCACATTACAAGATCGTTAAGTTTGTAATTAACTTACCGCATTCCCAACCCTTTGTCACTGCTATATACAACCTTGCATAAATAACTATATACATACCTAAGCATCTATGTAGATGCTCAAATCTCAAGACATGAATCTTGAGTTGGTTCTCCAATGGCCACATGATAAAACCAAAAACCATTAACCAACTAATTGTCATTCTATCAATTCAGTTTTCAAGCCAATTTGATTATGCTTTTAAATAGGTAAGAGTCTCCAAACAAAAGATTGGACCTTTATGGAGTTTAGGATCTGTTTGGAGCAACTACAGCTTGATAAAAAATATATTGGTGAGTTGAAGTGTTAATTCTAAATTTTTTTATTTTAAAAAAAGTCAAATCATACTTTCAAAAAGCATCATATATCTCAAGTTTGAAAACATAGCTTTCACATTATAGATTCTTCAAAATGCGGCTAGAACATAGTTTCCAAACGGCACTCTAATATGTTTTTGCACCACACCGTACTACCATTGCTGCCTCAAACGGTACTCTAATATGTTTTTGCACCACTGGAGCCTTCTTTTCATAGGCGCCAAGTGAAGCAGAAGGCTATAATGCACCTCATGCCTTCCGAAGGAATAAAGATGAGTCAAATGAATAGAAAATTAGTGTTAAAACCTGAATTCTCATCCGTCAAAATATCATTAGGGAGGTTGCCCATGCAGAATTCTGATATAAGTTTGCTTAACTTCAGAATTCCTCATATAACTCATCTCGATCTTTAAAAGTTTCATTTTACTACATTCAAGGATTGTATCCTCTCTCCCATTTGAAGAATTGACTTACTTGACAATTGCCATATACATTGCTCAAATTCATTCATTACACAAATAAGTTTCTAGATGTTTGTAAGCAGGCGAATCTGAAACAATTACCAAGGGGAGAAAAATATAGAAAGAAGATCATCGCACAAAACACACAAAATTTCATACAGGTTCACCCAATTAACAACTACATCATGTGACCCACTGCTAAAGATTTAATATGATTTTGATTGTAGAATTTTGCAGCAATAATCTCTTAGATCTAACAAAAAGATGGAACACCCTCTTTATTAAAAAACTAGGAGAGCCAAAAAAATATAATAAACTCTCTAAAATGTCCTTGATGAAAAAACCCATAAAAGGTCAACCTGCGATTGAGTCTGCATAAGGTGATTTTTCAAAGGAATAAAAAGTAGGTTCCACAACTTAACACTGAGCTTCAAATAAGATCTATAGGTTGCTCCTATCTCATAGCAATTTATATTTCAAGGCACTTAAGTCACAGTTTCAAGCCTTCAAGGTAGTGTATTACTCTGATATTATTTGTTAAACCCAAACTCTCCTCCATTGAGGCATTATTAGCTTTGGCCACACATTCCTCTCGATTTTGTATTATGATGAAATTTAACAGAAATCAAGTTGATACACAAAAATGCAGCGAAATGTTTAAGAGTCAATAATGTATGACAAGGTATGAAATTTGCATGATTATCATGATAATCATCATCATTATCAAGACTGTGTTGATAATCAATTTTAACATTTTTCCTAAGGAGCAAGGGAACATTATGAACTCAAGAAGCATCAAGATTCCATTTACGAAGGAAATTTCAAGCATCAATCGTGAGCTTAAGGTGCCCACATATAGGATTTTTTTTATCAATTCATTCAAAAGTCATTCAATTTCGTGGATTGCCATTCAATTAGTTAATATATTCCAATGGCCATGGGAACCTTAAAAGCCATTCTCCACATAAAAGTATCCATTCCAAAGGCTAATGCATCAAACTAAATCAATTTGCTCTTCATATTCTACATGGTGCATAAATTTATCCAAAAAGACATCATTATTCAATTGTCTTTCCAACTACGCAGATACATGCATAACATTGTTTCATATTTCAATGCTACATTATGTGGCCAACTATTAAACATCAAAGAGTCTCCTTAGATGGTTGCAACATCCCAAGGGTAGAATAGTTTATGTTATAAGGAGTTTCATCTTCCAATGCCATGTTTACAACATTTATGTAAAGTTTCATATTCCAATGTCATGATTGTAATTGCAAATTTAATTGTAATTTTATTTTATGAAATTATGAGTATGTATTGGATAGAAAACATGTACGAGCAGTAACACTATGTTTTCTCCGAGCACTCATCAGAAGATATATCAGCACTCTTATCATGCATAATCCGCCTTCAATCATCTTCACTATTTTTAAGAGATCTTAAACATAAGCATTAGTTAGCAAAGAAGTTAGGGGATGGTTTGAGACTATCTTAAGACTAGGAATGAATATGTCTAATCTCCCTTAAAAGTTTTCTTAAATAGGATTGCTCGGATGATTTTGGTATTTAATCCAGCCCAATCCAGAAGCATATGGATGGTAAGGATTTGTGGAGTCTCAAGGATGAAGCTCTACATGTTAGCTTAAAAAGTTTGCCAGATTACTGCAAGATTACTGACTCGTAATAGGATTAAATATATACTCGGAACAAAAAAATCTATAAAACCACTACAACAATAATGCAGAAAAGAGATCAGTTACCATCAAAAGATCCGAGCTGAGGTAGCACATCCTGCCATTTCCCAAACACTATCTTCACATTCTCCTTCTCCCCCCACCCTAACAGTTTCATCCGATTATAAACATCAGTATGCGCCTCCACGATGGTGTGCTCCAGTGGATGGTACCTCTGGATAGCCTCGTCCACAAGCCCCATCCCAAACCCTACATTGAGAATCCTCCCACGTACGTTGCCGGAACGGCAGATCGCCTTCGCGTGAGCCTCCATCAGCGGCTTCTCCCACGCCATCATGACCGCCTTGCTCTCCGCGTCCATGATTCTGTCCTCTCCAAAAGCTACCCTCTCGCTCAGGAACTTCTCGTGCGAGGTGGAGCTTTCGCCGCCGCCACCGCGAGCGATGGTGCCGAGGACGAGTTCTGCCTGGATGGCAAAGTTGAGGAGGACATCGAAGGCCTCCTGGTGACCGTTCTCCATGGAGAGATCACCAGCAGATACGTTCAAGGGGGAAAGAGCGTTCCAGGGAGCGCCAGCTTTGAGAAGGCAGCGGACGGCGTCGGCATGACCGCTGGCAGCAGCGTGCATCAGAGGAGTCATGCCGTCGGAGTCAAAGAAGGAGGGGTCCGCATCGTTCGATAGGAGGTCGCGAAGCCTCTCACAGTCGCCGGCGATAGCGGCGGCGCAAAGAAGCTCTTCGGGTGGCGTCTCCATTTCCCGATGCACTTGCGCAGTGGGCTGCTTCAGCAGGGTTTTAGGTCTTTCCCACAAAATCCTTACCCTAAACATGAAAAAAATAAACTATTTACATACAAATCACATCATTCTTATATATTTAAATAATTAACACCTAAATTTTAATATTTAAATAAATATCACTTAAAATTTTAATATCACATTAAAATATTATCATCATTAACTTTTTTTTAATAAAATATACCTTTTAATGAAAAAAAAAAGTTATGTACATAAATATTAAACTTTAAATGTTAGATCCATAAATACATAAGAATTGTGAAGTTTATATACAAATCTTAGAGAGAGAGGCATATTTAACATTTTAGCTTACATTTGTTCAAAATAAATTTTTTTATTTTAAAAATTAATTTAAGATACATTAAATATCTTATTAATCAATCAAATAATTTTCATAAAAAATAAACTATTTTAATAAAAGAATCAAATTAATCATAAAACTACAAAAAAATTTTAAAAAAATTTACATACATACCACACAATTCTTATACATTACACATATAACACCTATACTTTAAGATTTACATATATAAAACTTAAATCTTTAATACTATAAAAATATCACTATTATTACTTTTAAAAGTGAAATGCACCTTTACATAAATAAAAAAAATATTATATAAGTAAATATAAAACTTTGGGTGTTATATATGTAAAAAATATAATAATTGTGTGATATGTATTCAAATATTCCAAAATTTTATTATTTAGCAAACAACCTAGCATTAATTAATGACATTTAAAATAATTTTCCATAAAAAAAATAAATTATATCAAGTTAATTTGATATATTTTATATTAAGATGAGATTAATTTCATGATACATATCTCTGATTTCACATATCATATATCACCCTTCAATGCAATTAAATTATTAAACAATATCACTTAATAATTAGACCAACACCATTAAACTATGAAATAATACAACAAAACTATTATACTTATGAATGTCCAATGATTTAATTGTAGTATCTAATAGTTTAGTTGTATTTGTGTGATAATTTAGTTATATTATAGGATAGTATAGTTGTATGATAACATGTAGGGCTACAAATGAACTGAGCCGAGTCCAACTAAGTATGTATGTGTTCAAGCTTAAGCTTTTTTAATATTATCGAGTTCGAGCTCGATTCGAGCTTTTAAGAATAGTGTTAAAGCTTGAGCTTGTTTATCATTATCGAGCTCTATTTGAGTTTGTTCACGAACTCGATTCAAATTGGATTATCGAATTGTAACGGCTGCTTAATAAAATAAATAAATTTTAATCATTTTAATTGAACTTGTTCACGGCTTGTTGAAAATATATATGACGACAATTAAACTAAGCTATAATGATAATAATTTGAACAATATTCACAAACAGCTTAATCATATAATTTAACTCTTGAGCTGTCACGTTTTAAATGATAATATTCACAACATAAACGAACCAATGTTGCTCAACCTGTTTCATTTAACAATCGAGTATTTAAAAAACTGTTAAGCTTCATTAATTAATCAAATAACACGAACCAGCTCTAATCGTGATGAGTTGTCAATGCTTAATTCATTTGCAACCCTAATAACATATGATATATGAAATTAAAAGTATATATTATAAAAATATGTCCATCTCATATTAAACATATTAGAATATTCTAATACAATATTATTTTTTCACTCACATATCAATCTACTTTACCATTCTTTTCTTATTATATCCAATGATATACAAATTGAGTGTGGCTTGGCAATATAGAGCTACTATTCTTTCAAGAATATATATATATATATATATATATATATATATATATATGTTTCCTTAATTATCATATTTTTATGCCAAAAGAAAACATTATTTGAACATATTTTAATTTTATTTAATGCTATAAATAATCATATGGATATAATATATGTTTCCTTAAGTCTCTAATAATAAGTATGTATTTAGAACTCTCTTTAACATAAAAAAGCTTTCTCAAAATGCATGAAATAATTGAAATTTATTGACTAAAAAAACATTATATACAAGTGTCCACAAAGCTTGATGTTCATAAATAGACTCTACTTAGCTCAATAATTAATGATTATTCTTATTCCATTTACTCAAGAAGTAAATAAGTCGAGCTCAAACAAAATTTTTCAACACATTCACCAAATGAGCTAAACATGAATACGATCTTATTTGATATGTTTCTCCCTATCAAAGTTTGATATAATATATGTATTTGTATGGATAAACACATATAAAGTTCATTTTCATGAATTTTATCATTAAATTCATTGAATCAACTTGATAAATCATTAAAAGTATATATTTAAAGTTTTATAAAACTTAAAAAATATCACCACAAACCAAAAATACAAAGCCATCTATTAGGCTATTTAGTGTTTGATAATTGATTTAAGAGCTAGCCAACATAAATAAATTTTTATCTAAGAAAAACTTATTCAAGTATATTTAATGATCGAGCTCTATCATATGTTCATGTACATATTTGCTCTTCCATCGCTCGTAAGTACATTCAACATTGATCATTCCATCATGTTCAAGACAAATAGATCTCCACATTATCTTCTCACCCTCTCTATTGAGAACATCATGCCCAAAACCATTTTCCAAAATGTTATCCTAATCTCTCATAACAATCATGAAAGTTGAAATCATAAATAAATTTTTTTACTGCTAAGAACTTGAGCTAAAGTTCATATTTAATGATCGTATCGATCATTGATGTATTTACAACCTATTTGTGTATTTATATCGTAAGTTATACATTCAACATTGATCATATCATAACAAACAAACCAAATAGATCTCCACATTATCTTCTCACTCTCTATTGAGAACATCATGAAAACCATTTTCCAAAATGTTATTAATCTCATAACAATCATGAAAGTTGAAATCATAAATAAATTTTTTACCCTAAGAACTTGAGCTTATTCGTAGTTGGCTCGATATTTAATGATCAGAGCTCGATCATTGATGTTCGACTCGCTTACACACCTATTTGTGTATTCTCTCCATCGTTCTCGTAAGTTATACATTCAACATTGATCATTCCATCATGTTCACACGCACAAACCCGCGCCTATAGATCTCCACATTATCTTCTCACCCTCTCTATTGAGAAAATCATGCCCAAAACTATTTTCCAAAATGTTATCCTAATCTCTTATAATCATGAAAGTTGAAATCATAAATAAATTTTAATAAAATAAACAATCTTATCATTTTGATGGTCTACCCAATCAAATCAACTTAAACTTAAAATTAAATGAGATCTTCCTTACATCATTAGATCACAAAAATGATGGCCCTCCTCCCCTTTTCCTCTAGTGCATTTCTTCATTAATATTTTATCTAAGGAGCTTATTAATATATATATAATCCTAAAATTTATATGAAATGAAATTCAAGCATGTATTTGCACAATAAAAAGCCTATTATTTGTAATCAAATATTCATCCTATAAAAGGGAATTTGAGAGAGAATAATAGTAGAAAGATCACAAATATGCCAACTTAAGAGAATGAGTACTTAACCAAAGGGGGAGAGAAGAGAGGAAATGACATCTTATCTTATGAATCAGTTCTTGGCCTATTACTTCATACCTTAGCTCTCAAGCTTGAGGTCATATACAATATCTATCATCATCACACTATTACTCTATATTCTTAAAATAAGATCAAGAGTGCATTTCAACCCGAATTACCAGAGATGCAAGACTTTAAATTTCACCATTAAAGAGATTATAATATACATAATTGTGTGAAGCAGATCCAACCATCATCTGCTGATATAAGAACAATTTTATAGACCAAAGGTGTTAACATGCTATTAAAAAGGAAAAGAGGTCAAAAATTATAGAAAAACATACCACAGTTTCTTCTGATATGATAAATCAGCTGCTGCCTCCACTGCTTCTCCAGAAAGAAAACAATGGAAACTGAGAGATCCAAGACCCTGAGCTCTTCACCTCATCATGCTCCCTCCAGAACTTTATAACATGAAGACTCTCTTCCTCGGTCGACCTCTGAACCACAATTCGTGATGCATATCCCATCTCTCTCATCATCAAACAGATTTGAGAAGGATTATTGGCGCTAAGAGTGACCATATAAAGCCACCCCTTTTCCGACAACAAGTTGTTTGCCAATGGTAGGATTCTGTCGATCACTTTCCGACCGTTCTCACCTCCTGCCCAAGAAGCGGTAATCCCCTCGCAACCGACTTCTTCCTCTGGCGTCGGCACGTATGGCGGATTGACGACGATAACATCCATCATGCCCGCGAGGCGTTTTTCGAGCCCCAAAGCGAGGTCAGTACAGACGATCTCTGCGTGGACGCCGTGAGCTTTGAGCGTCGCAGCAGTGGTCTCGACAGCATGTGGGTTGATGTCAGTTGCATAATATTGTGTGCCGGAACTTTCTTGACCCAGCATGATGGCTAGAGATGCAATTACATAACCGCTACCGCATCCCATTTCCATACAAAACCCCGGTTGCAGATTTAAAATGTTCATTCGATCGGCTAGGAGAGCATCGACCAGTGCGAATGAATCATCACATGGTTCGTAGACCTCTTGGTGCTGACTAACCAGCCGAATTTGAGCGATATTGGAGAGCATCTTTGTTGAAGCCTACAGGAAGAAACTTGGAAACTTTTAAAATCTTTGAAAAATCAAACGGATAAAGCTTAGAATGAAGAAAAAGGGTTAACATAATATGGAAAATAAAATTAAAATGTACTTTGGAGCAATTAAAAGATTCATATAGCCGCAAGAGCAAACAAGAACAAATGGAGTTTTCTAGAGAATTAAAAAATATATATAATGCGCACTCATATAACTTTTTCCTTAAGAACCATATTTTTAATCCAAATTTGACTTTTGCATGCTCATTCACTTATTTGACTCCATTATAATATATGTATCTATCTTAAATGCATTATAACCTACAATAATTAAGTTTTATATCCAACACAAGCATAAACACAAAAAATACTTTATATTTATGAATACCCTACAACCTAGTAGAATGTTTATATTGACTATGATGTGCAAGAAATTTTGTGCCATTTGTGATTACCTAAGCATCTATAAGAAAAAAATTCAACTAATTAGACATAAGTGATGATTTCAAGGCACTATTTGTAAAGAGAAAAATGTAATCAGAATACTGGTATATGGCACACTTTCAGCTGCTTCTCACCTTGCCAGATGCATCAATTTAAGTTATTTTAAACATTTCCTAAAACATTAAACATAAATTCA
Source organism: Cymbidium sinense (assembly GCA_021442155.1). NCBI lineage: Eukaryota > Viridiplantae > Streptophyta > Magnoliopsida > Asparagales > Orchidaceae > Cymbidium > Cymbidium sinense. The sequence goes on along the minus strand of CM038222.1, from coordinate 80,252,577 downwards.
AAGTACCATGCCCTTTCCAATCCTATGTCAATTTTGCATAATGATGAAACATAATGTAAATTATCGTAACATCAAAAAAAGAAAATTTTTGAATACTTGACCGCATCTTTGTGGAATCTTGGGATAAAAATTAAAGTATATTTTTCCATACTGAATAATACACTGTGATGAAAGAATCTCAAAACAATAACATTCGCTATTTAAAAATGTGCAAATAAAAAGAAATCATGAACAATTATTCACTATTCAGCTAAATAAAAGGAAAGTATCCTAAGACATGATGCACAATATGACATAAATAGAATATATGATGGTTTAGCTTTAACTTACATGAAAGTTAATTAAAGACACAAAAAAACATAAAATAACGATACCTATACCAGAATAAAATTCAAAACAATATTATGCTAGACTTTCATAAAGAAAGATGACCAATAATTTTGAAGGGAATAATTATACTCAAAAGATTAGTAGCTTGTTTATAAATCCTTCATCATAAATAAAAACAGCCTTATTTTCAACATCATTATTTTATCCTCTTCACAACTCTTGAAATGAACACAATAGTATGCTATGCATGCTTTGCCCTAGGGTTAAGATCAAATCGATCCCTCAATTATTTATGAAGGACTAATTTAGTCAAAAAGGTAATTTGGATTTATTTGATTTAATTAGTTAATTTTATCATGAAATGTGAAGAAATAGAAGAAAGGAGTTTATTAGTTACCTACTTATTTTTAATTTTTGTTATTCTGAAAATGCCCTGTAGTATTCATTATTTTTCTACAACATTTCATTAAATTCCAAACGAAAAGACCAACTTGGTCCCTGATCAAATAGTCAAGTACCAAATTAGTCCTCCTCTTTGGGACTAAATTGGTCCTTCATAAATAGTTGAGGGACCAATTTGGTCTTAAACCCCTTTACACTATGTACTGTAGCACAAATAACATGCACTATCTTGATCATTTGTACCCTGCATTAGTAATAATACATGGGATGAGCCTTGTTATGTTATCAGTCATAACAAGTATTATCTTACTCTATTGACAAGTAAGAGCACACAAAAATTAAAATGGAGTAAAAATAAAAATAAAAATACATATCGATCGCCTAATTCTTATATATTTATAATTTAATCATCTTCTTCGTGTGCGACGATCAAATCGTTGAGACTTTTATAAGAATGAAAAATATGAGTTGAACTTTTGTTATGAATTTTAATATTTTGGGTGAAAATTTGAAAAATTAAGATGTGAGGGTGGTTAAATTATAAATATAAGAATTTATGTAAAATCCCCAAAATTTAATTATAATTGCTGCAAATTCAAAAATAGTAAACAAGTTATTTTAGATGCATTGCATGATCATTATTACACTCAAAATCCTGCCAGCGCTTATGTGATGATTTCAAGCCAGTTTTGTTAAAAAGACAATGCGATGAGAATGCTACAATGTGGCTTACCGGTTTGTTTCTTCTCTTCATCTCTATCATGTCTGGATTCAAGGAATTCACATCAAAGTTATCATCCATTACAGCTCACAAACATAAAATACCTAGCCAAACAACATAGCATGGTTATCCAACAAAAATTATTTGCACATAAGAAAAAAATCTCAAGAGAGATTTCAACTACAATTAATTTAAAGGAAACTGATTTGAAAAAAAAAAAAGACCAATAGAAATTCCATCCCGGAGATGCAAAATTTGAAGAGCATCCAAAAAGATTCATATTTGACATTGGAGAAAGAGATATCTGAAGGGCTATGCTAGAAAGCCATTGCTCCCGGCTCTGGGATTGAAGATGATTGAGGGAAAATGAACTCAAGTTGTCCCCCGGTGGGGTCCATGGGGGCTTAGCTCAAACCAATCTAGAGAAATAAGATTGAGTCAAAATAAATATAGAAATGAGAAGAAATTCGTAGGCCCTTGACATAACAGATGGAGAATATAAAAACAGTACAATTCCTTTCATTTTTTATGTAATTTGAAAATGTGTCTGCAGACTCTTCTAGCTACCTCCCTCCTCCCTCACCCACATTCACACCTCCTCCCCTCACCCTCCGAAAATCCACCCTCTCTATCATTGTCACCCTTTCTATCATTGCCACAGCTGGGCTCACTAAAACTTCTTAAATAATTTTAATAGAACTAAATTTTAAATATAGAATTCATCTAAATATTAAGTAAATTATCGATTACCTTCAGTGGAGTGTTTTAAAAAGTTTAGATTACTTATAGTTACCATTGAAGCTTTCCAGTTATTATTAATGCAGGAAGGTTCCAACTTGTTATGCTCCAAAGACGAATATAAGTCGGTTGGGGTTTTCAAAAGGCAGCATAGTTGGTGCAGACTCATTATCTGAAAATTGCCACTCGAAAACAAATGAATGAAGAGAGTATGATTTGTGAGTGTCGGTGTAATTTTGAGATGATAGATAATAGAGACCCAGATTTCTCATTTGGTAAGGACTTTAGATCAGTTCCGGTTTCTATGCAGCACTTATAAATTACCTCCCAATAAGTGAGAGAACTTTCGATTAAGCTATATTAGATCACTAAACGATAGTAGCAAGTAGAGTTTTAGAATTTAAGATTATGAAATTTATCATTTAAACCGGATGGTTGGGGAATGATGGCGTCATCCCATGGTTTCATCATCCCGTATGTGATCCCAGTCTACTTAATCGGAGGAGTGGTGACCCAATAAGGATCCTTATCGTACACATTTATTACGCGTCGTCCAAAAAATCTTTGTAGAACTGCAGTAATATTTGTCTGACACGCATCCAAGTATGACATTGCCATATATCTACCCATGATTCACTCAAATGATTGAGCATACGAGCTACTGGTGAATCATAATATAATATAGTATGCAAATCACCCATCAATCTCATTCGTAATCATTGGCTCTTGCATGATCGGATGACGCAGTAGCGTCCTTCTTAAGAGATTGATTGAGAGTGAATATAATGAAACACATTTAACGGCTCCTTTGAGCTAGAGTTTTCTTAATTTGTCACCCCCGACAAAAAATTACGGAAGGTGGATAGATTGAGTTTTGCTTTAAACTTTTAATGATAGAGTTTCATTTAAATAATTTTTTTTAGATTGATATTTAATTTGAGTTAATTTGATTTGAAAAATTGATTAAATTGAATATGCTTAAAAACTTTTCATTTCACATTTTTAATAGAGGATTATATTTGTACCGAGTGATTTCTCGATATCTTGAGTTGAAATTTTATATTTTTAAGTTTTGTTGACCATTCACTAAGAGAAAATCTGACTCCTCCACAATTTAAGAATTTAACATAGTGCGTTAATGCTTTATTTAAGAATGCTTTAATTAACACATTATTCATTAAAGTGTTCTGAATGGGTGTAAAAGATGTTGTAAATTGATCGATTGGGGATTTTTCAAATTTAATATTTAATTAATTCTAATTTAATCTATTTTTTGAATTAAAATTTGCATTTTAAATCTCTATCTCCTCAACACACGCTTATAAATACTAGATAATTTTATCTAATTGATTATGATTTTGAAAATCATAATTTAAAATAAAATTTTTAATTTTTTTGTATTGAAGGAAAACTCCTTCATTCGCAACATTTAATTGTCGCCTTCTATCTCTTGAAAAGAATCAGATCCAGTGTACATTGAATTTTCCAATTCTTATATATTTAGAAGTAGCTCTTTAATGCATACTTGTCAACAGGTTGCTCATTTTTAGTAAAAATCTTTTTTGAAATTCATTTGATTTTCAATTTAACTTGAAAATAACATTCAACAAATTTAATATAAATAAGTTTAATGTTTAATGGAAGCCTTCTTTAATCCATTCTAAGTTAGACATTCCGATATATAGATTAAATAAGAAGGTTTATTCTTTGTGAATCTCACTTTAGAGTTTGATTTGGGTTCTACCCCATTTGAAAATTAGCCTTCTAGCTTCATGTAACCTCCCCATAAGTATAACATGAATTCAAAATTATGTTTTAATCCCACTATAAATCTGCAATGATTTACTAGGATCTTCCTTTTAGACTATTTTAAGTCAAAAATTTAAGATATTTAGTTCATATATATCAAAGGAATTCAAGTTTATTTCAAGTTTTATAGGTTCACTTGAATTTGATCCTTATTTTTTATTCGAAATATGATTTTCAATTTTATTTGTAATCAAGTCTCTTTCAAATTCAATTCCAGTTCATTTATATTTAATTTTCAATTCATTTCTTTGGGATTTTATATTTTATATTTAACTTAATGTTAAATTATTTTTTGTTAAGTCCCAAAAATTTGATAAAATTTCAACAACACTTTGAAGATTCTCAGACGTGACTGCAGGTGCTACATCAAAATTGTCCTACTCACACTGAACCCTGATAAGATTAAAGCACCTCGATCGACTAATCCGCTATCAAGAGCATAACGAGATTCAATCACTGCTTTAAAAGATATATATATATATATATAAATACCAAATTTCACAACATTTCATAGAGAGGTCACATCCGACGATTTTGCTTATTAGACGCTATGAAGCGAATAAATGAACGACGTCTTTACACACATTAATTTCATCTCGCCACGCTGAAAGACAAGGTCTTCAAAAACCTGTGAAAAAAAGAGCAAGCATAAAAGAATGTGAGATCATTTGTAGTGCTTGATATAAACGGCGTTCCTATGGAGCATAATATTGTAGCTGCTGTGAAGCAAGGATCCTCTTCAAAGATGTTCACAAACGTAGTCACTACAATTGGATTGGATTTTAATGTGACTGAAACCATTCAAAAGTCGATGGCTGCTTAGCATTCAATTCCTCATGAATTACACTCTAATGGAGCACATGAAGTCGTAAAAAAGGATTCCGATAAGAACTCCTATAATGTTGAACTTGAAATTAGTCAATGCTTATTCTCGGTTCAAGAGAACAACAACGAAGTTGTGGTATATAGTGCTCGCATAGCACTCGGAGAAACAAGTCCCGAGTTTTGAACTCAAGGATCTTTTCAAGCCATCGCATCAAGAATATAAGCATGTCATTTGCAGTAGAGGCATCTCCGCATGTGTAATCAGAAGTTCTGTTTGACTAAGACCATCCACCTTCAACAGGAGATTCAACAAATAATAGGTTCGATACTTTATTCCATGAATGCTTGTTTATCCGGAGACCTCTTCAATCACCTCTTGGGCAAATGGTCCCAGTTCAATGAAGGCACCACCTCCGATTGAAGGGCATCCAAGACCTCCATTGAGCCAAAGAGTGAGAGGCTTCTTGTTTGCTTCTTTTTCAGCCTCAGCAAAGGAGTAGAAGAGACTCTTCCCAGCCTAGTCATCCACATCAACATAGCCTGCAAACTGCATGAAACCTACCTTGGGCTGTCCTAGAAGTTCCACCACCAAATCCTCTGCCGGGCGTCCCTTTACTCCACTCTTCTCCGCCATTAAAGTGCTAAGAACAGTAAAAATCAAAACTTGCCACCCTTGTGATTGAATGGGAGTAGGTTCAACAAACCCAACTTTAACAATTTCTTGCATAACATAATCAGGAAAACCAGCATCCTGGAAGTCCTTAATGGGCCTCGGAACATCCGACCCTTCACTGTGATTTCCCTCTTACGACGATATTCCTTGACCTCGCCTCGCCATCGAAGCCACTGCAGAAGACTCTTTATAGAAGTTCTTCTCGAACGACACCAAGCCATCCAAATCCGCCACTCCATCAGCCTCCTTCATGCTAAAATACTAATAGCTCCTGCCATGGCTCGAAAGGCTTTCGTCACTATAGCCCACATCGCTTCTCCGATCACGGTAGGAGGTGGGACTTCGGCGCGGCTGTCATGGCGGCTCATGACGGTCACTTCTTCGCCGATCAAACGAAACGAACAAGGATTGTTCGGTTATTTCTATGTCTGACGGGGTGAAGGGAAGAGGGAACAGTTTCACGTGAATATTTTAACATAGTCTTGGTTATCTTATCCAAGCATTGTTTGCAAGCAAAATCCTCAAGATTGCGCCTGCATTCAGCCGTTGCATGTATACCCAAGTACTTACTCACATCACTATGATAAATTGCAAATTTCTCATATATTCCCACCGTCATCGCCTTCATCCGATATATTAAATCCATAAGTACGTCATTAAATTTGACCGGATCAACTGCGACAAGAGACGATGACAAAACACGGGTATAGCTCGTGTCTGGCCGTCCGAGAAAGTCAGTAGTGTCATAGTGAAGGAAACAATCCTCGTATTAGATGAGAGCTTCTCGGCACTGGTTTTTTTTTTTTTTTTTGGTTCCCCTTATGAGCATCAACTGAGGCTTTTAGTCCCTGCTTTCAAGAATTATGGAAACTTACAAGTGTTTCTAGTGGAAGAGTTCATTGTCAAAGCTACAAGCCAAGGCTTAAGTTCTCCAATATTGTATCCCCTATTTATTTGATTGAATTTTTCATATTTGCTAAAAAATGATTGAGGCTTTCCTAAGAAGTAGGAGTACAAAGATGAAAACCTCACTTGATAGCCGAGATGACATGTTAGCTTGTTTAATAGTGAGTATAAGGTAAACATAGCTTTCTTTTGTTTCCTTTATGAGCTTTCCCTCTATCACATTTATGATTAATCTCTTATCCAGATTTTTGTCACATTTTTTACCTATTTTTAAATTCAATATTTTGTTACAATTTGCTAAAATATAGAATCTGATAAGAATTTTTTGCTACTGTGTTTGTTATTCTTTAGCAATATTTAAAAGATTTGCATAGTTGTCTTGAAAGTTAAGAGTTATTTTATATTGCATCCAAGAATAGCCAATAGCATGCTTATGAATGACATGATTGATAATTTCCTATGAATTACTTGACTAATAAAATGCTTTTAATAATACATACAATAGGTTAAAACATATGAAGGTCAAGAGATCTACTACTAGGGCAATGGATGTAAAAATTATTTCATGAAATTTATGTTTGAGCAAACTTTAATATGGCAGCCGATCGACAACTCATTTCAACAAAGGAGGACAAAATCTAAAAAGGAATTTCCAAAGAGGGTAGGGTTCCTATAACTATTTCCTAATATAAATATCACGCCTCTAATTTCTAAAGAAGTAATCAAGCGATACGTTAGAGACAAGAGGCATTCAATAAGCATCACTCTTGATTTCATGATATAGTTGAAAGATTAGTTGGGTTTACTCTTTGTGACATGTCTACATGCTCTTTTATGAATCAAAGGAAGATCATGGCAACTATAATAACATTACATAACTATATATGGAGCCATCAATTTTGATGTGTCCATAGGTTCCATCTTTATAATGTAGACATGCTCTTTTAAGAATCAAAGGAAGATTGTGGCAACTACAAGAGCATTACATAATCTTAACATCTTCATAGGTTCAATCCTTATAATGTGGACAATCCATATGCATCACCTGAAGCATATAAGTACTAAATTGCCAATCAATGAGAGACTGTGATGAATCAAACTTGTACATTAGTGTTGGTTAATGATGGGGAATAAGTTTCTCAAAATTAGTGGTTTTTTTTTTTTTTTGTTAGATGTACTGTGATATAATCCTCTTGGTATTGATTGTTAAAAAATAATGAATGTAGTATTATGAAATAGTAACAATATGCTTCAAACAGCTACATTTTTCTGTGATTATTAATTCTATATTTGAGTATTGCCTTTAATTAAACAGACATGTGATGTTGCATTATTTTTGTTGGTAAATTTCTAGGTATCTTCATAACTTTAGAAGAATGTCAAGATAAGATGGTTCATTCAAGCAAGAACACATATCGATCTATTTCCAAGTTTCTAGGAGATAATTGAATTATTTGAAAAATGCCAGAATAGAAAATAAAGAAGACAAATGAATGGTCCCAAATCAGAGGAATTAAAGTTAAATGACTGATTAAAAATACTAACGATTTACCAAATAACTAAAATTTATCTTAAAATTCCAAAAAGTAAGTAATTCATACACATGCACGGCTCATGTCCAACTTCACTACTCTAATTCTTAAACATTCATCAAGCATCCACCTAATCTCATCAGAATTTGGATTACTCGTCTAAGAATCTATTAAGTATGTTGAAATACACAGTCACTAATCACAAGTAGATCAATCAGAACATGTCAGCATTGCTAATTGTCTTAAATTTATCAATATCTTAATTAGGGTTTCTAGGTGAAGCATGCAAAAGACTTATGATCAAGAGTAAAGGAAAACCAACAACCATCAGCATCCACCAGCAGCTTTCATCTGCCTCCCAAAACACTGAACTACAGCTTGATACGAAAGAGAAGACAGGCAAGGTACCTCCGATGAAATGGAGTGGAAGAATGGATAAGAACGCTGGAAACCGGCTCTCGACGATGACAGCTAAAGGCTCCACCTCGCCAACCAAAGCTTCAAATTCCAGTAATCCACATTGGCTCACATCTCAAGCCAATGAAATCGCCTTCAGGGAAGAATAAGTCCTGGTTTCAGCTGACCGGCCTTTTCCGGTTAGGTAACACTGTAACACTACAAGATGGCAATTATTTTATTATTATTATTTTGAGAAATTCTTATTAAACTAAATTTAATTAGAAAAATTTGACTTTATGTCTCATAATAATAGAAATTGAAAAAAAATATATATCCACTATTTTAGTTTTTAGTGAAAAATGTTAAAAAATTTCCTTTTGAATAAAAACAATTTGAATTTGAAGTCTTTTATATGAGAGAACTATGTCCACAAATCTTCGAACAAGAAATTAATTCAGTTTTTTATTCTTATTGTCTTCTTTATCTTTGATGATTGTAGTTCGTGAGTAATAGTTATGAAGTCAAAGTTTTCATATTCATCTAAGATTAATCGCTCAATGTTAGTGTTATTGCATGCCTAGCTATCTAGATTAGAAATCATTGTTTGCATTTTAAACTCTAAACTCAAAAGGCAATTAGACAATAGATTATTGCCTTCAAAGATTGATTGAAATTTATTTTAACTTTGATTGAAATATGTTCAATAGATGATCAAACATTTGAAGTTGTAGTGTTTATTTTTAATATATGGGGGATACCACGAGATATACAGTGTTATCTTTGACGTAGACGAGATGTATGATGACTATCTCAAAAGATAAGATCACCATTCAAACCTAATCACCTAATAAAGACTCCGGGCATGATGCCTTCAATATACAGATTTTTTTCCTACTTTATGGATGAATAAAAGAGGCTTATATTAAACCGCTCAAGTTATGGCGGCTATAGTAATTACATCCTAAGGAATGTGAGTTCTAATACTCGACAAAGTAGAATTTGTCTCCAAAGATTTCAAGGGTAAAACTACCAATAAATTAGTTATATTGGAAAATTAAATGGGAAAGATCAAGGAGAAGACTTATTATCGAAGCCAAACAAAATGAGTAGGGAATGCTCAAGAGACTAGGAAACTTAGTGAACATTTCAGTCTATCCTATGGTTGGGCTTTATATGTTTGAAATTGAAGAGAGTTATTTAGTTTGAGTTGAAATTTTATTAGAATGATAGGGCTTATAATCCAGCAACACAAGGTTGTATAAATGCCTAAGAGGAGAATATTTATACCTATAGCCCGAAGGAAACAATCACCTTGGATCCTAAATCTAGGGAACTTTAGCAAGAGCTAAAGCATGACCTAAGTCTATAAGATAAAAGAGAGTAAACCATCCGAAGCTAGACTTATAACCGAGTGCCAGCTAACTCATCCTATGTTTTAAATCCATGAGAAAGTCATGATTTTGCAAAGATTGTTATTATTTAGAAAGTTCTAAACCTCCCAAGAGACTAGAGTCATAATTTGTACTAATGTAAATCTTTCCAAATTTTATTTATATTTGACACTTCATTTTGACAAAGGCTTTAGGATTTTTCTATGTCTAAATGCATGGTGAAAGTGGTTATGGGCTAAATTAGATAGAATGAGATATTTTTCACCACAAAGAAGACCCTCAAAGGTCAAGTCTTCTCCTATCGTGCAAAGATGGGAACCTTCTCTTTGTAAGAGTAAAGTAATATAAATACATGATATTGAACATACAATATTCAGTTAATGGGTTGCTAAATCTTCTAATTATCTTGATTTAATGCCTGTGTTTTATGTAAGGTTATGAGTTATTTAAAACTTTAATTATGAGTTGTAGTTGGGGTAGAAAAATTAATTTTTTCCTAAGAGCCTAATCGGATTCAGACCACATATTAAATCATCATTCATAAAGAAACTAGAAAAATACATGTTATTTCTATTGCATGATTTAAACATAACATCAAGCATTCTATAAATCTAACGCAAAAAAATAAAAGACCGGTGTAGTTGGGTACCACCATACAACCCGAAAAGAAAAAATGGGTGACCGAACTCTACCCTTATACAACCCGAAATATGAAAGAAAAATTACAAATTATAAATAAATGTTATGGAGGTCTTCTTATCTTTATTTTTTATATATCTTTCATTTCTTCATTTGATTTGGTAGACTTCAAGGCATCACATGACACCGTCACCCAATGTTCATCCTTATCACCCATAACACTAATCATTTAATGCAAAATTACATTAAAATATAAAAGTAAATCTAATTACACTTATAAAAGTAATATAACCATACAATATATATAAATAATTGACTTAACACTTAATAAAGCTCACCTATCTTGACTTGATTACGCTTAGTTAAACAACCCGCAAAAAAAGAGCATTTATATTTATTTTAAGCATCTTTAAGCACAATCCTTAAAAAATATTATTAGCTAATAACATCTAGTCTAATAAATATACCCTATCATTTAGTCTAAAATAATATATCATAAAACTAAACATACATCACTCCAAGCATCGTCCTAATATAAAGTTAGAAGTGGTGGCTTAGTTCTAAAGTGTGTGCAATAAGGTTTATGTGATATGTCATAACTAGGCATTAAGATTATGATTTTCTAAATGTGAAAGGAATTCAATTTAAAGAGTGGTTTCACTTCAAGTGGTTTAATTGATTTGTTAATTTTACTTAGTACTTTCTTTTGGTTTCATGTGACTTACACTTATCAGCAAAATGTTATAAAGAGAAGAAAAAGAGAAGATTATTCTCTTTCATCCCTATCTTAAGTCACATCTAAACCATATTAATTAATAAATTCTTTTTAGTGAATGACTTATTATATATTTTAAATTAATCCTAAGTTTAGGTGCACTTTAAATAATCATATTTAATAAGAGAGACATCTTAAGATTAATTGGAATGAAATACTATCACATGACACATGTGCATTCATTTCCTTCTATCATATGTAACATGCATATGACTAAATTCTAAGTATATCTACACATGCAATATGTCTTAGCACAGTTAAATGATGGATATAAGCATATACATTTGGAATTTAGATGTTTCATTTGATTGAATTATTTTATCATATTAATTTAAAACTTTATCCAAATTCTTATATAAAAATACATAAGATTGAAATTAAATAATTACGTCTCATTATTAACCAGGGAAGTAAGGTAATCAAATGACCTTCTTGGGGCTAGCTAAAGCCTCGTGTTCCCAGGATGTCCAAACTATATACCCATTATATTCAAACATATGTAAGTTTATACACATGAATATAAGAAAGAAGACTTTAAACCATATGATCAATTAAGTCGACCACTTGAATGAATATGAATACATATCTTTCTTAGTAGAAAAGGAGATTTTTATTCATTAGCTAAATGCACATACAAGTGTATAAAAGTTTTAAGCGGATACTTCGCCATTGTTAAACTAGGGAAGTCAGGTAAAGATCTTCTTAGGGCTACTTAAAGTCTTGCATCTCTGGAATGTCCAGATTATATACCCACTATTCTTAAATACACATGAATGTACAAATAGTTAGAATAATAGAAAAATCATGCAAAAGTTGTATTTGATTTAATTGGATAAAGATTTTCATTCATTAGCTAAATGCACATAGAAGTGTATAAAAGTTTTAAGCAGATACTTTGTCATTATTAAACTAGAGGAGTGAGGTAAAGACTGCCTTGGGGGTACTTAAAGTCTTGCATCCCCGTAATGTCTAGACTAGATATACCCACAACTCTTAAATACACATGAATGTGTAAATAATTATAGGAATAGAAAAATCATGCAAAAGTTGTACTTAATTTAATTGAATTATTTATATATGTGAGCTAAAGTTATATCTGAGTTATAACATAGAGGTATATAGGAATGAACCCAAACAAATGTTATGTCCTTTACAAATGAACTATACACTTGTTAACATCAATCCTTATATAATTCCATGAAGATTAAATAAAGAGAACTCAATATCACATATTCTAAGCTATAGGCACATACAAGCTTATGAATATTTATAATTGTCATCACTCCATATATTATAATTGATTCATATACTTATAAAAATATTTTTTTAATTTAATAGTGATAATAACCACACATATATTAATTTAAATCAACACATGCAAGCTTGACATAAAGGAAATCATTTTATTTAATTGATTTTTGAAAAAGATGTATGCATGATTACAAGTGACATACAATATTTAATATGATTGAAAATAAATAAAGAGACATAAGCACATGATTTCATTCAATTCAATTAATTCCTAAGGCAATCATATTAAATAAGCTTATTTAAAATAAATCAAAGCTTCTTAATGTCATTTTTAATTTCATGTTTGATTTGATTTAAAAAAAAATATGAGAAGAGGTTTGCTAATCCTAATCTCATTCCCCGTGTGAGTTAATTTGATTTAATGAAAAATAATTATATCGATTTTATGGATTAATTAAGTTAAGGTATTATGGTGTTTATTTTTGGTTTGTATTTATGTGTGTATCTGTGAGGGGGCACCACGCAGATCTGATGATATACTTATTAAGGTGATCGAGTACGACATGAGAATTCCTTAAGAATACTCTCGATTAAATTAGGCGATTGTTGTCTCCAAAGAATTCAAAGATAGGACTATCAATAAATTGGTTGTATTTTAGAAGATCAAATGAGATAGATAAAAAAAGGGAGAGTTATTATCGAAACCAAAGGAGATGAGTATTGCTATATCAAGAAACCCAAATGAAGACTCCAATCTATCATATGGTTAAGCTTTATATATTTGAAATTGAGAAGATTTATTTATTTGAGTTGAAATTTTAATAAAGAGCTAGAACTTATACTCTAACAACACAATATTATTAGGATGTCTAATAGGTAAGGATTTATGCTTGTAGCTTGCAAAAAAAAATAACGACCTCATATCCTAAATCTACGAAGCTTTGGCAAGGGCCAAAGCACAACCTAAATTTAAAGCAAAAGTGAGTATATGGGTTACCTCTACAAAAGAGAGTAATCACCCGACTTGAATTTATTATCTTTATGACAGTAGCTTAACTCCTCTTATATTTTAAAACCATGAAGTCATATACTTTGCAAAAGATAAGATGTTATTTATTTAGAATAAAACTATCCCTTAAATTCCTCTAACAGACTGAGGTATGAATAATAACTTAAATCTAATGCAAATTTTTATCAAATTTTATTTAAATTTAGACTCTCCATTTTGACACAGGCTATGAGATTTTGTATGCCTAAATATATGAGAAGTTGGTTATGGGCCAAATCAAAAGAGAAAGAGGTATTCTTCCATCATATGCTCTAAAAGGTTAAGCTCATTTCTATCTAGCAAAGATGGAAGCCCTCTTTTAGCAAGAGTGAAACAAGATGATTATGCATGATGTTAAACATACAATCATCCAGCTAAGGGGTTACTAAATATTTTATTATCTTGATTTAATGCATAAGCTTTTACATGAGGTTATGAGTTGTTTTAAAAATTTTAGTTATGAGTTGTTAATGAGATAAAAAATTTATTTTTATCCTAGGAGCCAAATCGCATCTAGGCCATACAACAATCACTAATCATAAAGAAACTATAAAGAGACAATTTTTTTTCTAATGCACAAGCTAAAAAAATATAAAATAATTTTTATAAAATTATCACAAAAGAATAAAAGGCCGATCCGCTTGAGTACTGCATAACCCTAAAAAAGAAATGTGGGTACCGACCGCCTTATATATCTCGGTATAATGAAAGTATAATTATAATTACAAATGATGAATGTTATAGGGGGTCTTCATTCTTCATTCTTTTTTTCTTTGCTTCTTTCTTCTTTCATTTCTTCATTTGATTTGCTCCGTTTTTTTCTTCTTTTTGTCTTGATTTGAATGTGCTTGGTCCAAAGGCATCACATGACACATAAGACTTGATCTTATAACCAATGCTCATCCTAATCTCCCATAACACTTATCCTAATTCTAATGCAAAGTTACATTAAAAGTAGGAAAGTAAATCTAGCTACACCTACAAAAAAAATGTTAGCTAAACACACCATACAACCCAAGCAGTTATATGAATAATTTGGACTTAGCACCCCACACATGGACAACCAAGCCCACTAATTTAGTCTATGCTTAAGAGTACAAGCAACCTGCACAACAAAAATATTTACATTTTTATTACAGCAACCCCTTAAACACCGCCCCCTACAAAAAATATGATTAGGCTAATGACAGCCTAACATCCAAACTATACACATACACCCTAACATCTAGTCTAAAATAATACATCACAAAATAAGCATACATCAAATCATAAACTGCCCTAACATAAAGCTAGAAATGATGACTTAATCTAAAGTGTGTGCATCAAGGCTTGTGTGGTATGTTCTAACAAGGCTTTAGAGTTATAATTTTGCTAAGTGTGAAATATTTCATTTATAAAAGGTTGATTTCTTAATAAAAGGATTTAATTTTACTTAACAAAAATATTTTACTATACGTGATATGCTGGATTTTGATGAATCTGAAGATGATAATTTCATTTTTATTATTATTTATTTCATATAGTATAACGCCAGCTAGATGTTTCAAGCTATTATGGGCTTCACATTTTACTTTAGTGAAAGCCCATTTAAAGATGTGAAATAAGCATTTATGTTAAATATATTTGGTGTTCTAGATGCAATGGTGCAATCCGCTTCACGATCGAAGGTCATCCGAATCGAGCACAAACAATCTCATTTGATAGGTTTTGACGTTTCAACACTAACGACGCAATTAATTTCGCGAACGGAGGTCGTTTGAGCACCGTCGCGGCTTTCCGACTTTGATATGCGTGTCAGCGCATCGACAACCCCCCTTCTTGATCGGTTGACCATCGAATTGTGCAATTTTCCTATTATGATCAATTTTGACGTTCTGAACGCGATGACGGAGTCCATTCATCAATCGGAGTTCTTTTTGACTGATTTTCGGCACCGTCAAGGGCATTTCAGCTCCGATTTGCATTGTGAAGCTTGTCAACTTCACCTTGTGAGATCAACTTGACTTATGACGCATACATGGAGGTCAACAGGATGCAAAGTAGTCCGTGCTAAGTCATCTTCACAAGCATTTTATCCATGTGATCAAACTATTGTTTATTTCTAAACACCCCAATAAGATCGATTTATCAAGGATGACAAAAAATTAGACAATGAATAGATGTAAAAATCTTCAAAACCAAGTCATGAAGGTAGTGGGATAAATAAAAAGAGCAAACAATTCTTGCTAAAATATCGATCTTATCTTCCACTGATTGAAAAAGTAAGATGGAAATGTTTCTTTACTCTCAAGAAGAAAGAAAAAAAGATGCATAAACAAACTATGGGAGAACATGCAATGCTCTTCCAAGAACTAACAGATCTTCTAGTATAAAGGTTGGTGAAGCATAATACTAAATGACTTGATCTTCCTCACAGGTATCTCCCAGATTGATGGTATTTATTTGGACTTTTTTGTTGATTGCTTGAAAAATGAGTTGTTTAAAATAATAGCATACAGTGATCTTCCTCACAGGTATCTCCTTTACAAAAAAAAAAGTAATCACTGCCTTGATCACTGAAAGAAAGAACAAGAATTGTGAAGGAAAACTTATGAACCCACATGAAGGAGGCTTTTCAAAGCCCAATGAGCAAAAAAGAACAATAAGGAATCCTCATAAGATAATCCTAAACAATCCACTTTTAAATTCAATCTTTACTGAGAGGATTGCAAAACAAAATGTTAAAATGAAAAACAATGTTGAAATATAAAACTCTTTCTAGAGAAGGGGAAAAAGGCAAAAGGAAGCCATTTCTATTGATATAAATAAAACATTGGGGTGAATTTAATATTTGAACTCGAGTCTATTCTTAATTCAAAGGCCAATGGGGATAGATGAAAGCCCATCATATGTGAGGAACTTTTCACCTTGTGCATGCAAGTCAAAAAAGATGTTGCAAATATAACCATAGACATGAAAAATCAAAAGAATCTAATCTCTAGTAGTCTCATTCTAATACGTGATTAGATACCATACCCACCCTCACATTTACCCTCTTAGTAGAATCCAAAAGGACATAGATAATGACCTATCAATATCAACACTATTTGCCACCACACAAGAATATATATAAGAACTAGTGTGCAAAGTTGTCTGTGCTAAGTCATCTTCACAAGCATTTTATCCATGTGATCAAGATGTTGTTTATTTCTAAAGGCCCCAATAATATCGATTTATCAAGGATGACAAAAATTAGACAGTGAATAGACTTGGGAAAAAAAAAAGAAACATAAACAAACTATAGGAGAACGCACAATGCTCTTCCAAGAACTAACATATCTTCTACTATAAAGGTTGGTAGAGCCTACTACCTAAATGACTTTGAAAAAAAAATTTACATGTTCCTCCTGATAAAAAAAAAAAAAGATAAGCTAGGCACCCATATTAACCTTGCACCAAATTAAAATGCCTTTTTTAGATTGAACCTATCGCATCAAAATAATACCAATCAAGTAGTCCATATTAAAGATGAATGGCCGATGTCACATAAAAAAAAAAGTCTAGAAGGACAATGAGTAGGTTGCACCATCTACCAAGTATTACAATAAAAAAATAAGGATCAACTATCTTTCCATACATTCCCTTAGATCTAAAAGAGGGAATCTACTTCTTAAAAGATTCATGATCCATAGATCTATAACAAGCTAACTTTTATTTATGACAACCTTTGACATTCCCTACTCTCTTTCACGAAGAAATACATTCTTGCATGTTTTAATGTTAAACATCTTTATCTTTCCATTAATCTTTCAATGCATATTTAATGAAGGGAGTCTCTTCTACTTGTAACCCCCTACTTATAATAGATGCCAACCTTTACTCTTCAATAGGAGGGGGGTTAGCTCTAGACCTAAGACATGAGTTTGAGTTTGTAATTCACTTTCTACAAAAGGAAAGCATGCTAAGTTGAAATCTCAAATAATTTATTCTTTTGTAGTAACTTTTCAAACTGATTCCCCATATGCTCTTTTTCTCTTCAAACTAAAAATAGCCCTTGTACTGGAGTACATGCCAACATATTTTGATGAATTCTCACAATCCTTTATTAATACTCTCACCCTCTTCCTACGCATATATCTTTCTTGGTTTATTCTCATTTCATATAAAAATTACAAGGGATATGTTCAGTTAGAACTTAAGTAAAATCCTATCAATTAAGAGTGAAAAACAATCAAGAAACTCATCAGAAGATCAAGAGTCTTTCTTGACAAAGAAACAAATTTCTGTCCAAGTCCACGGTTTATTTGGTGGTGCCATCAGAGGAACTCAGCATGTGAACCTCAAATAGTATCAGATCATATCTCAACATAGAAATCCAACGAATTTCTATCCTATAATGTATTCATATCAAAATTGCAATCAGTCTTTAGTTCACTTCTTGTCAAGGTTAATGTACAGACTATTCGCAGTATTAGCCTAAAGAAGAGAAGGAAAAATCAATTAATTAGACAACTTAGAAACTTGTATCAAAATAAGAAGGTACAAAATACTAGCCACCAATTTCTACAAAATCAACTAATTCAAGTCTGTGTGTCCACGCTCTTTCTCTCACTCTTAACACGCACATATCCGTTTTCTCTGACTCATTCACATATAAAAACCCTAGGCTTTATTTCCATGCTTAATCGTGGGGAGAGGAAAGAAATGCGTAAAGCTTTCACTTGAACATGATACACAGCCAGCCATTCAATATACTTAAGCCCCTCTTCCATTTCGCTAAGAACAGTATGATAGACTTCAAAAAAGCGCAAGGTCAATTATCATGCTTCTTCCACGAAGAAATCCCAAAATAACCTAATTCTATACGATCTCGACGCAAATCACAGAAAGACAAAAACAATTCCAATTTGTCCATAGATTCCTCCAGAAAAAAAAATACATACAAAATCAAAGGACTCGGTAGGATAAGAAACCCAAAGGGAAACAAAGCGAAACCTGGATGTTCATAGCCTTCTTGTTCGATTCCAGCTGACTTCCTGCTCAATTAAGACGAAAACGAAGCAAACATTCAAGATCTATACGATTAGAAATGAAATCGTCAAGCAAAAGGTAATGAAGTGGAAGACATACCCTTCTGTCCTTTCATCTTCTCCATGTTCTTCTCGCGAGCCATCTTGGCCTTGTGCCCGTTGCCTCCGCCCATCTCCCCTCCGTCTACGTCCGCACTCCGGATAACAAACCAACACCTATCCATTATTATTAAAAAATAGGGAAGCAATTCTTCTGCATTTACATATTTCACATTCAAATTTGAATATTTACAAAACTAATACTTTTTCTATGCTAAAAAAAATGCATTTCATTTGAAAAAAATAATAAGAGTAATATTTTTGATGTAATAATAAAGATTTAAGTAATATTTAAGTAAAAATTAAAGCTGAGTAAATAATTAAATTCATATTACGCATGTATGTAAATCCCCCAAAAAAATATTGTTTTTTCACTTAACAGGGCTGTCATTTAGTGGACCTAAATGACGCTGTTTACATTATCCCGGGCTCAGCCTGACCGGTTCAAAGAGCAGGAGGAGAAACATTATTTGAATACACAAAAAAAAATTTAATATATATATATATATATATATATATATATATATATATATATATATATATATATATATATATATATATATATATATATATATATATATATATATATATATATATATATATATTTAGGGCATAATATATTTTTTTTCAGACAAATCGAAGCTCAAGAAGTTAAAACGTAAAATCTCATTTTATATTTCGGAAGAACCGTAAAGATGGAGAACTAATTCGTAAGTTATTTAATGGATGATATCACACCAATTTAGCGATTTATTTATTAAATAAAAATACATCGCAAATTTTCCAACCATTTTATATGTCCAATTTTTTTAGGATTTATTATTGATATTCTTTGAAATTCTTATATTTAATGTATATTTTCTACACAGTTAGGAGTTTTTTACAAGAGGATTTTACTTATTTTAAGAATTATTTTACATGTGTACTCTCAGTACTCCCATGAGAGCACACCTCATTTTGTCTTTTTTATTTCAAAGTTTTGACCATGTTTGGATATAATATGATTAGTATACAACATTACAAGTTATTTGGAGGCTGTTTGGTTGGTTTTTAGATGTGTTTGGTTGGCTTTTTTCAATTTTTGTCATATTTTTTGGCTTGTTTGGAGAGAATATGTTTATTACATTCAATTAGAAGCAATTTGGAGAATGATTAATTGATTTTTAGGGGTGTTTTGCATCTGTGCTCTCTGTACTCTCATGAGAGTATAAATTATTTTTTTATTTTCTTTCAGATTTTTTGGCCTGTTTGGAGGGAATATATTTATTACATTTCATTAGAAGTAATTTGGAGGATGATTGGTTAATTTTATATGTTTTTAGCATTTCTCTATTCTCATGAGAGTACATATTATTTTTCATTTTCCGATTTTGGTCTGCTTGAGATAATATGTTTATTACATTCCATTGTAATCCTGGTCGGTTTGTTAGTTTTATCAAGATCGACATATGTCTTTATCGCGAGAGTACATATTATTTTTTTTTCATTTTTTGTCAGATTTTTTGGCCTGTTTGGAGAGAATATGTTTATTACATTCCATTAAAAATAATTTGAAGGATGATTGGTTGGTTTTTAGGAGTGTTTTGCATTTATACTCTCTGTACTCTCATGAGAGTACAGGTTATTTTTTTCATTTCCTGTCAGATTTTTTGTCCTGTTTGGAAATAATATGTTTACTACATTCCAGTAGAAGCAATTTGGAGGATAATTGGTTGATTTTTAGAAGAAATTTGCATATGTACTATCTATAGTTTTTTTTCACCGATTGGATGTTGGAGAATATATTTATTACATTCCATTAGAAGCACTTTAGATTGACAACTTTCTTATGATCTATTTTTGCACATAAAAAATACTTTGATTTCAATTTCTTTGAGATTGACCAATAACTAGTATGATCCTTCCTAAGACTGAACCCGCTTGATGATAATTACAAGACAAAGCAGATCCGCTTATAGTGCAAGGAGTTTCCATATTGTAATGACATCACGGATCATCATCGATCGCCATTTACCGCATTCACCTACGCAAACACAAATGTCACATGCAGAACAGCTTAAAATTTGAGAAAATACTCTGAGAGTACAGAGAGTACATATGACAAACTGCTCAAAAAGCCCACCCATCAGCCTCCAAATTGCTTCAACTGCTATATAGCAAATATATTTTCTCCAAACAGGCCAAAAAATCTAAAAAATAAAATATGAAAATGATCTATACTCTCAAGGGAGCATAGAGAGTACACATACAAATCTGTTAAAAAAATTACCCATCAGCCTCCAAATTGCTTCAAATGGTATGTGATAAATATATATTTTCCAAATAGGCCTAAAACACTGGACAAGAATGTGTAAATGCTCTATACTCTCATGAGAGTACAGAGAATATTGATGTCAATCTCCCCTAAAAACTAACCAATCAGTCTTCAAATTGCTTCTAATAAAATGTAATAAATATATTCTCTCCAAAGAGGCAAAAAAAATCTGACAGAAAATAAAAAAATAATTTGTACTCTCATGAGAGTACATAGAGTACAGATACAAAACACCCCTAAAAACTAACTAATCAGCCTCCAACTTGCTTCTAATGGAATGTAATAAGCATATTCTCTCCAAACAAATTCAAGAAACTAAAAAAATGAAAATAATATTTCATGAGAGTACAAAAGTACAAATGTTAATCTCTCCTAAAACCAATCAATCACCAATTACTTCTAATGGAATGTAATAAACATATCTCTTCCAAACAGCCAAAAATTAATTTAAAAATGAAAATAATCAGACTCATGAGAGTACAGAAAGTACAGATGCAAAATATACATAAAAACTAATCAATCAACCTCTAAATTGATTCTAATAGAATGTAATAAATATATACTCTACAAACAGACAAAATAGACTGAAAAAAAATATAAAATGCTCTGTACTTTTATGAGAGTACAGAGAGTACAGATATAAAACACTCATAAAATTCAACCTATCAGCCTCCAAATTGCTTCTAATAGAATATAATAAATATATACTCTCCAAATAGGCCAAAAAAAATTGAAAAAATGATAAAATGCTTAAAGAGTACATATGTTAATCTTCACTAAAATCCAACCAATCAGCCTCCAAATTGCTTCTAATTGAATGTAATAAATATATAATATCTAAATAGGCCAAAAAATCTGATAGAAAATGACAAAATATTGTGTACTCTCATGAGAGTGCAGAGAGTAGAAATGTCAATATCTCCTAAAAAACCAACTAATCAGCCACCAAATTACTTCTAATGGAATGTAATAAACATATTTTCTTCAGACATGCCAACCAATCTAACATAAATTGAAAAATAATAGGTACTCTCATGAGAGTACAGAGAGTATAGATGCAAAACACTCCTAAAAACTAACCAATCATTCTCCAAATTGCTTTTAATGAAATGTAATAAACATATACTATCCAAATAGGCCAAAGAAATTGAAAAAAATGACAAAATATTTTGTACTCACATGAGAGTACAGAGAGTACAAATGCAAATCTCCACTAAAAATCAACCAATCATCCTTTAAATTGCTTCTAATAAAATGTAATAAATATATTCTCTTCAAACAGACCAAAAAATCTAACAGAAAATAAAAAAATAATATGTATTCTCATGAGAGTACAAAGAGTACAAATGTCAATCTCCTATAAAAACTAACCAATCAACCTCCAAATTGCTTCTAATAGAATGTAATAAAGATATTCTCTCCAAACATGCCAAAAAATCGATAAAATGAAAATAATCAGACTCTCATGAGAGTACGTGAGATATAAAAAAATATCCCTAAAAATTAACAAATCAGCCTCCAAATTGTTTCTAATATATTGTAATAAATATATACTCTCCAAACAAGCCAAATAAACAGAAAAAAAATGATAAAATGCTCTGTACTCTCATGAGAGTACATAGAGTACATATGCAAAACACTCATAAAAATCAATAAATTAGCTTTCAAATTGCTTCTAATAGAATGTGATAAAGATATGCTCTCCAAACAAGCCAAATAGAATGGAAAAAAATGACAAAATACTCTATACTCTCATGAGAGTACAGAGAGTAGAGATGTAAAACACCCATAAAAATTAACATATCAGCCTCCACATTGCTTCTAATAGAATGTAATAAGCATATTCTCTCCAAACATGTCAAAAAAACTGAAAAAAATGACAAAATAATCTGTATTCTCATGAGAGTATAGAGAGTACAGATGTCAATCTCTCCTAAAAACCAACCAATAAGCCTCCAAATTATTTCTAATTGAATGTAATAAACATATTCTCTCCAAACATGCCAAAAAATCGATAAAATAATATGTCTCGAGAAACAGAGTACACATGCAAAACACCCCTAAAAATCTGACAGAAAATAAAAAAAATAATATGTACTCTCATGAGAGTACAAAGAGTACATATGTCAATCTCTCCTAAAAATCAACCAATCAGCCTCCAAATTACTTTTAATGGAATGTCATAAATATATTCTCTCCAAATAAGCCAAAATATTTGGCAGAAAATGAAAAAATAATATGTACTCTCATACGAGTACAGAGAGTACAGATGCAAAACACCCCTAAAAGCCAACCAATCATCCTCTAAATTGCTTTTAATGGAATATAATAAATATATTCACTCCAAACAGATCAAAAAATCTGATAGAAAATGAAAAATAATATGTACTCTCATGTGAGTACAGAGAGTACAGATGCAAAACACTCCTAAAAACTAACCAATCATCCTCCAAATTACTTCTAATGGAATATAATAAACATATTCTCTCCAAACATACCAAAAAAATTGACAGAAAATGAAAAAATAATATGTACTCTTATGAGAGTACAGAGAGTATAGAAAGTACAGATGCAAAACACCTCTAAAACTAACTAATCAGTCTTCAAATTACTTCTAATAGAATGTAATAAATATATACTCTCCAAATAGGCTAAATAGACTGGAAAAAAAATGACATCTGTAATGGAATAAACATATTCTCTCCAAACAAACCAAAAATCTGAAAAAATTGAAAAAATAATATGTACTCTCATGAGAGCACAAAGAGTACATATGTAAATCTCTCCTAAAAACCAACCAATCAGCCTCAAAATTACTTCTAATGGAATATAATAAATATATTTTCTATAAATATGGTTTAAAAGATGAAAAAAAATTAGAAAATGAGGTGTACTCTCAAGAGTGTACAGAGAGTACACATACAAAACATGTATAGAAACTAACCAATAACCATTCAACCTGCTTGTAATGCTATGTACTACAACAACAACAACAACAATAACAAGCCTTAATCCCACTAGATGGGGTCGGCTATGTACTAAACATATTATATCCAAACAGTGTCAGAAATCTTAAAAAAAATATGACAAAATGGGTTGAACTCTCATGAGAGTACAGAGAATACACATGCAAAATAGAAGCAAACAACCATCAAGCAATCTTAAATAAATTATAATGTCATCGACTGAACATATTATATCCAAACAGACCCCATATTTCATCAATCCTTCATAAAACAACACTAAAGACCCTACAATGGGATATACTAAATATGTGACAAGCCCCACGATTCAAAATTTTGAAAATAACGACGTATATCATGAGAGTACAAAGAGTACACATGCAAAACATCTCCAAAATACCAGTAAAATATACTCCTTTTCTTTAAAGAACTCAAATCTTCCAAATATTTTCTTATTCGACGATGAGAACAACAGAGAAAACTCTAAATTCATTACAATTTAAGAATGAAAGAAGAAATACCTTATACAATCACCTATAATATCTCAATTTTTAATGCCTAAGATTTAGCAAATCTCCGAGGGAAGGTTGGAAGCACGCCTAGAGAGAGCGGGAGCTAAGTTGAGAATAATTTCTGCGCAAAAAGAAATCCCTAAACTGGTCTGTGCCGAAGAATATGGAACGACGGGCGTAATATTTTCTCCTCCCGTTATTTGAACGGGCCGGGCCCGGGGTAACATAAACGACGTCATTCAGCTCCGTCAAGTGACAACGCTGTTAAGTGAAAAAATGACATTTTTTAATAATGGACAGGTGTTGCGGTGCTATTGGAGTCTGGGCGTAAAGCTACATCCGGACTCCGCACGTAATATTTTCTCCTCTCTCACGGATCTACTTCCCTCTCTCCGCGGTGGAGGTGGCAATCGAAGAAAAAATCAAAGAAAGTATGAAGGAAAAAAATCACCAAAGCGCTATCCGTCGGTCGGCGGGTGAGCTCTTAAAAACACGTATCGTGGGTGGGTGGTTCAATATTTGTCAAATTTTAACCATGATGAGTTTTAAAAGATAAATTTATTCTATATAATAATTATAATTAGCTAAATATTTTGATGTCTATTTATATATATATATATATATATATATATATATATATATATATATATATATATATATATATATATATATATATATAAATGCTTAAGAATTTTTTTTGAATTAAATCATCTATGTTATTTTTTAGATTATTTATTAATAGGGAGATTTATATACATACCACATAATTTTTATGTATTTACATATCTAACACCTAAATTTTAATTTATATAGATATATAACACCCTAATCTTCAATATCACATCAAAAGTACTATTATCATTCACTTTTTGAAAGTGAAATGCACCTTTTTAAGCATAGAAAAGTGTTAGATAAATAAATATCTAACTTTAGGTGTTAGAAATGTAAATACGTAAGAATTGTGGTAAGTTTAAATATAATAACTTTAGGTGTTATTAATATTCACTAAAAATAAAATTGAATTAAATAAACATTAAAAAAAACTTCTAATGAGATTGAAATGAAATTTCCAACAAAACATCAATAAGTTTTTAATACATTTCAATAAGATTTGAATACTCATTTGAATAATATTATAATAAGATTCAAATAAATTTTGAACTTAGTCGAATGAGAGTATTATGAGTCATATTTTAACATAGCAGAGGCACACAAATAGAGATACAATGAGGGCACTAAGATCCCATTTCTCAACTAGCTCAGTCCATTATATTAAACTTTATTTTTTAAAATTAATTTTATTTCATAAAAGAACAACCTTTAGACCATGGATTAAACATATGGGCTATTTGGTTGCCTGAATTTTGGGTGTAAAGTAAAGTAAATGCAAAGATTTTAATATTTTTTGGCATTTGGCATGATGCAAAGTAAAGTTGTCAAGGTAATGTAATGTATTTAGAATACATTACAAATATCATTTTTTGTGTATTTGAAATTTGCTTGATTTCGATGAATTCTAAATACATCGGCCAGAGTAAAGTGTTATGGCCGCCGCCATTGCTTGAATCTTTTAAAACCTTCTACTTGTGTGTCTCTTATTTTTTTTTTTGTTTGGAATATGCAAATGTTATGTTTTAATATTCAAAAATATGTTTTTAATGCCATCTAGGTTGTGAGTGTTGTGATGTAAATCCAATGAATTTTAAAAATTTTGACCATCATTTACTTGTAGGAGTTTCAATTGTTCACATGAGGATATTGCATTAATTGTTGAAGATAGATTAGCAATGAAGGGAATATAGGAGTATCTTTGCTAAGAAATTTGTGTCGGTATATTACTATAATACATGTTATAATTCCATTTAGATCACATAATGGAGTTTCAAAATGGACTTAAGTTGAGGTTAAACTTAAAATTACTTATGGTAACATTTTGTTAATTTATTTAGAGTTAATTGAAACAAATATTTATTTTTAAAATTATTTATTTATTTGACTTATATACATTACAAGACAATGACTAAAAGCTTCCAATGATAATAATTTGGCTAAACTTAAATATGATAAACCTAAGAGAAGTGCCACTAAGAATCTTATGAATAGCCTTTCTGGTCTCAATCTGTTGGTTGAAGTCATGTTTCGTTCTAGAGTGTCTCGAGTTTGAACCTTAGAGAACATACAAATATATGAGTGATATGACACTTAAAATACTATTAGTCGAAGCACGAATCTTGATGTTAAAAGCAAGTTGATCCGAAGTTGAAACTGGTCGAGATCAAGCTCTTAAAATATCCTTGAAAATTTTGGGATATCAGTTAAATCCCTAAATAGCTCTCAAATATGAAGTGTTTATAGTCAAATCGAAGCTCAATGAGCCGTTCCAACAAGCCAAAGATCTTACAATTTGACTTCATTTGAGCATTCAAATGCACAAAATACATCATATAATCAAGGGATCATTTTGAGCCGTCCGATTAAGTAGAGTGGTTTTGCATGTATTTACAGACGCCACCTCCACCTATAAATCCCTCATTCCTCATAAGGAGGAGGGAAGGAGAAGGGAGGCAAGCAAGAGAGAGGAGAGAGAGCTCTAAAGATCCCCAAATCGCGGCCGCCACTGACCGCCAATCACCGCCGCCATCACGCCACCGCCGATCACCGGCCGACCATTATTGCCATCATCACCACCACTATCGTTTGGCCATCGCGATCAACATCGCCGCCAACATCGTTATCAACATCATCGCCAACTTCGTGCCAACTTTGTCGCCAACATCATCGCCAACATCGCCGTGTCATTGTCTATTACAAGAATCGCTGTCCATTTCATATACAATTTCGTAATCCTCAGACGAAAGATCTTGTACTCAAATGCATACATAGTGGAAGTTTTTATCAAGCAGCCCTGTGATTTTTCCCTCTTTGAGGTTTTTCACGTAAAAATTCTGGAGTTTTATTGTTCACTCTTTAAATACCTGTGTGTGTGCTGGACTCCCCAAAGAAGCTAAGGCGTAAACTTTTACTCTATCGCAACTAGTTTTCTAGCACACAACAGTTTGGCACCATCTGTGAGAAGAGACTCCTTCAATCATAATTCCTGTGAACACCCTTGTTATGACCAATAGTAACACTTAACAACGAGCCTCCCGCCT
This sequence comes from Cymbidium sinense, assembly GCA_021442155.1. Classification (NCBI taxonomy): domain Eukaryota; kingdom Viridiplantae; phylum Streptophyta; class Magnoliopsida; order Asparagales; family Orchidaceae; genus Cymbidium; species Cymbidium sinense. The sequence continues at coordinate 80,225,089 of CM038222.1, read as the reverse complement.
CAACTCCCATCACTCAAACCAATCAACCAAGGACGCCAACCTTCGCCTTCACTTCTCGATAGCGGACTCCTGAAGGCGCGGTAGAAATCTCTTTAGAAGATCGTGTGCACCGAATGAAAGAGTCTCAAAATAAAATGATCCGACTTTTGCGAGGAACACAACAGTCACTACCGTGAAAAACACATCTCCCCCAAGATCGATCATTACCGTGGGAGGTCAAAATGCTAATTTCATTGACGCTGAAGTTCCTCCACGTAGAGACCATGATGCTGATCTCCTTGACATCGTTAGTTCTACTCATCCATCACGTGCAGCTCAACCGATTGCTAATCCACCAATTATTGATGGTAGCTTGACATTCTCGCCCCCGTCCATCATGTTATAATGCGTGTAATTATGATGCTTAATGCAAGATGAATTTCACCTCCAAGAAAGAAATCATCTTCCCCCTCATCGCGACTATGAGGAATCCTCACCTTTAGCTAATCTTCAATATCCTATTCCTGTGGGTTTCAAGCTTCCGAACATTGATTCTTATGATGGATCACCACATGAACACATCGACCATTACAGTGACTATCATGCATATCCAACGAGCTCGACACCGCTTTGTCGTCTTTCCAAGCACCTCGGACAAGCTCGCACTTGGTTCTACTCCCTTCCAAGGGAATCCATCCATACCTTTGACGAACTCGCCAAGTTTTTTGTAGAACAGTTCATTGCGAATCGGAGGATCATTAAAGATTCCTCCCATCTCTCCGACATTCATCAAAATGAGGGAAAATCACTTAAGGAACACTTCCAGAGGTTCTCCTTAGTAGCTCGCCAAATACCTGGAGTAGACCCTGAACTATTAAGAGGAGTTTTTCTTGAGGACTGGCCCGTGGCCTTTTACTAGTCCAATCAGACACGGTCCGCTTCATATGCTAACTTGGTTCATTGTGTGGAAGCACAAATCTCTCCGATGAGGCTATATAATCGCAAACAATTTGAGCAATCTACGTGAAAACGTAAAAGCACCTCAGTGGAATGCGACCGTCCCTATCAAAAGAAGCAACGGTCATGATCTCCTACATGACCCCATATCAACGCATGAACCACCCCAAAAGGAATACACGCTGAACACATCTCGTGTTAACCTCCTAATGGCTATTCGAGATGAAGAAATTATCAAGTGGTCGCATCCACTGAAACCAAATTCAGAAAATCAGGAGCAATATTGTCACTTCCATCGAAGTCGTGGACATACCACTGAAGCATATAAACAACTCAAAGAAAAAATTGATAGGCTCATTCAGCAAGGATATCTACGTCGATTTGTGAAGAATCAATCGACTCAAACAAACATACCTCCAACTGGGGGGCAACTAGGACAATCATCACAGAAATAACAAAATAATCATCAAACAGTTAGAAAAATTGAAACAATCGTAGGAGGACTAATACTATCTAATCAAGTTCTCATTATCATCTCTAAAGAGCCGGAGTTAAAGAAGTCTCGTACTGATCATTCCATCACTTTTAATGACTCAGACTTAGAAGGAGTACATGTTCCTCATCAAGATTCACTTGTCATCAGCGTAGGGATCGGTGACCCATGCTATAATGTTAAGAGAATTTTGATTGACAATGGGAGTTCTGTTGATGTCTTATTTTACTCCATATTTCTTAACATGGGTCTAGTAAGGGAAAAGCTCAAACCCAGGGACCATTATATTTGATAACGCCTCGGCAGTAGAGGGACAATCACCCTTCATGTTGTCCTGATGAATTTCCTGACAAGTGGCTCATTTAATCCAATTCATGGTGGTCAAGTCGATTCAACATATAACGCTATTTGGAAGGCCCCTTCAATCAATTTTCGCCACTTCAAAGATCTCATCTTAAGATAAAATTTCTAACCCTCGAGTTGGAGTGGCTCAGTGAAAATCAACAGATAGCACAATCATGTTATCTCGCATAAGCTAAACCACGCTCTTCGGACTTTCAAAGATCAAGATTTTAATTTTCGAGATGAAGAAGTACCCCAGAAAGCTTCGCCTGTAGAAGACTTACTCTTTGTTGCATTATCAGATGACCAACCATTACAAATAGTGCAAGTTGGATCCCTACTCTCAGACGAACAAAGGGAAAAATACATAGACTTCTTGCACAAAAATCAAGACATCTTCGCTTGAGTCCGGACATGTCGTGAGTCGACCAATGTGATCACTCCTCAAGATCGATCCGACATTCAAACCGATCATCCAGAAGTAGCAAAGTTTTGCACCTGATCACCTCTAAGCTATTGAGCAAGAAGTTAACAAGCTTCTAGAAGCTAGATTCATATGAGAGGTACATTACCCCACATGGTTAGCGAATGTTGTCATGGTTAAGAAAACAAACGGAACATGGAGAATGTGTATTGATTATACTGACCTTAACAAGGCTTGCCCGAAAGATAGTTTTCCTCTTTCTCGAATTGATCAGTTGGTTGATGCTACATCTGGACATCAAATGCTCAATTTTTTGAATGCTTACTCTGGTTACAATCAAATAAAAATGAACCCAACGGATGAAGAAGCTACAATATTTCAAACATTTAAATGTTTATACTGTTACCAAGTTATGCCGTTTGGATTAAAAATGCGCTTTATCAACGCTTAAGAATAAGGTCTTTAAAGACCTACTAGGCCGCACAATGGAAGTATATGTGGATGACATGTTAGTGAAAAGCTTGGAAGAATCACAACATATTTTTGACTTAGAAATATGCTTTAACCTTCTTCGACGTTATAACATGTGACTCAACCCAGCCAAATATGCTTTTGGGGTTACATCGGGAAAATTTTTTGGATTTATTGTAACCCACTGTAGGATAGAGGCCAACCCCAAGAAAATCAAAGCTCTCAAAAATATGACTCCTCCGAAGAATATTAAGGAAGTTCAACGTTTGAATGGATGAATTATTGCATTATCCCGCCTAGCCGCTGGGATAGATACTGCCATTCTTTAAAATATTAAAGGGACCTAAAAATAATAATTTTAATGGACGATGAATGTCACCGCTTTGAGTAAGGAGTATTTAGCATCTCCACCTCTACTATCCAAGCCTATTCAAGGAGAGATGTTATACTTATATCTCGCAGCCTCTTCCCACGATAAGCTCGCTTTAGAAGAAAGTGGGATAAAATGACCAATTTATTATGTCAGCAAAATTCTCTCTGATATAGAAAGTTGTTATCCACTCACCGATAAGGTGGCTATAGCTTTAGTTTTCTCAGCGCAAAAATTGCGTCCATACTTCCAAGCTCACACTATCGACGTTTACACTCATTTACCATTAAGGGCCATCCTACAGAAACCAGAAGTATCTGGGAGGTTAATCAAGTGGTCTGTGAAATTGGGAGAGTTTGATATAAATTTTCTACCTTGCCCTGCTATAAAGTCTCAAGTACTCGCAGACTTTATAGTGGAATGCACCGCCCCAACTCCAGAGGAGCTATCTGTTACATGCCTTTCGTCTCCTCAATGAACCCTCTATGTTGATGAGCTCGTGAAATACCGGTGTCAAGAATCTTACTTATTTCCCCCGAGAATACCCAGAGTATGGACTTTCCTACAACTAATAATATGGTGAATATGAGGCTCTTATGGTTGAGACTTGCCATCGACTGTGAAGCTCAAGACTTAGTGATACACACGACCTCTCAACTTGTTGCCTCCCAAGTTGAGGGAAACTTTAATGCTCATAATCCCCAACTGGCACAATACCTCCACTTGGTGAAGTCCCTTCTTGACCATTTCAAGACACATCAAATCATTCACATACTGCGAGAGAAGAATACTCGAGCTAACACTCTCACTAAGCTTGCTTCATCTGCTACTAGGGATATGTTTAAGAGAAGGCATGTTGAAGAAATATATTTTCCAAGTATCCAAGGGTCATGGGTAATTCAAGCAATTGATGAGATAAAGGAACATTCATGGATGAACCCCATCTTGTCTTTTCTACAAGAAGGAACTCTTCCTGAAGACCCAACTTCTGCAATTCATCTCCGAAGATAAGCTTCAAACTTTACTATTATCAGAGGTGAACTATACAAACGAAGCTTTTCTCGACCGCCTCAAATGCCTCTCACCTTCGTGAGGCCGACATGTTAAGAGAGGTTCACTGTGGATATGTAGAGAACACTAGAGGAGGAAGTAGCCCTTAAAATTATAAGGCAAGGGTTCTATTGGCCTACATGAAACAAGACACCTTGAGTTCACAAAAAATGTGCAAGTTGTCACCAGACTCTAACCTCTCACATGCCACATACAGAGCTCTCATCTCTTCAAAACCCGTGACCTTTTGCTCAGTGGGGGATTGATATCATGGGACCTTTTCCAATGGCACCAAGGCAACGAAAGTTTATCATTTTAACCGTCGACTACTTCACTAAATGGGTGAAAGCCGAACCACTCGCTAAAATTACGGAGGCAAATGCTAAACAATTTATTTAAAAAAATATAGTATGTCGATTCTTTCAAAGATCATCACCGACAACTAAAACTCAATTTATCGGAAAAGTCTTTACGCCCTTTTGCAAAGATCTTCACATTCACCGCATACGTAGCACATCCTCAAACTAACGTAGATCAAGCTACCAACAGACTATACTCAAAGGACTAAAACACGCCTCGAGAAGGCGGGGCAATGGGTTGATGAGCTTTCTAATGTTCTTTGGGCTTACCGCACTATCATGACCGACCGCGGTGAGACACCTTATAACTTGTGTTTTGGCACGTAAGCTATTATACTAGATATCGGGTTCCAAGTCCAAGAGTTCAATTATTCAATCATGACGATATAATGAAGAAAACTCGACAAAGACTGACCTACTCCCCGAAACTCGTGACATGGCCCTACTTCAAACTGCTTCCTATCACCAAAGGGTAGCTCATCACTTCAACAGAAGAGTAAAACCTCGTCCCATATCTCTGGTGACTTGGTCCTACAAGTCTCAAGTGCAGCAAAGGCCCTCAACGCAATAAACTCTCACCTCTTTGGGATGACCCATATGTGGTTATAGCTATGGTGAAGCCAGGAACTTTCAAGCTCAAGGATTCAGAGGGAAAAACCTTACCTCGAACCTGGAATACTGAGAATCTCCGAAAATATTATCAGTAATTCCTACTGCATAATTATCAAAGCTTTTATTTTATCTCGTTTATAATTTCTTCTTCGTGTAGCCAACCCCACTTAGTGGGATAAAGACTTGTTGTTGTTGTTATTGTTGTCATTTTCTCTTAAAACTCATATCCGTGTTAAAATCATCTTATGATTGTATCACAACTTATCGAGTAATGAATTTATAGCTTTCTTTCAAACTTGTTTCTTCTTCATTTAATCCTCCCACTTGAGAAATATACAACTCACGTTATATCTCAATCGAGCATGATCAATCCCAAGGGACTTTCCACACTCTTCCATACGTTAATGTCATCGAAGACTCGACAAACAACCTAGATAGTCAAAAGGTCCTTGGTGGACTCTTCACAACCTCTTCCATACTGTTAACATCATCGAAATAAGACTCGACAAACAACCTAGATAGTCAAAAGGTCCTTGGTGGACTCCTCACGACCTCTTCCATCGTTAATGTCATCGTGAGACTCGACAAACAACCCTGATAGGTCAAAAATCCCGAGTGGATTCAATTCAACCTCATCCATACAGCAAGATCGTCAATAATATTCACCAATTACCTGAGTAAAAAATAAAAAATAATAAAAATTTAGCATTAACATGGTGGTATAAGAAAGAATCAAGATTCTGATACACTCTAATAACAATACATAAAAAAAATGCATCCTCAAGTGATGCTACATCATATCAGTTGGTGATATCAACGTTCTCCTCACCACTTGGAGATACTCCCTTGGACTCACTCCCAACTCCTTCATCTCCGAATCGACGGTCTTCGATACTTGGTGGGAGACAGATCCTCAATACTAGCTCCTGCCTTGTGATGTACTAAGGATTCCTTTAGAACCCTGATGAAGCCCTCCTCTAAACATTGGTGCTCCAAGTCCTTCACTTCAATATCAAGTATATGATTACGAGCTTCCTGAACATGGTCTTCGAGTGTACCGAGATAAGCTAGGGATTTCTTAAAGTCTTCCACCGCTTTCAATGAGATTTCATTTGCTTCCGCTTCTGACATTATATGCTCCTTCTCAGAAAGACGATCTTGTAATGCTTTCTTCTCAAGTTCGAGAGCTCTCTTCTCCACAAGTGCCTTGAGTCTTTTCTCTTCGATGAGTCTGCCACCTCAATCAGCTCATCACAAGTGCTCCACCTCCTAACACCTGAGAGAAAGAGAAGTCGACATGTTCGCTAGCTTCTCGCACCGCCACCGATCCTCCAAAGTCACCACTTCTTTTAATACACCTCTTTCGCTCAGCTGCAGATATATTTTATCTTCACAAATTCGATTCCACTCATCTAAAGCGACACTTAAATGAGCCATCTATCCTAATGTTTGAGTTACCTATAAAGAAAAAAAAACCATCATAAATATTACACAAAAGAAAAGAAGAATACAAGAAGAAAGAAGGGAAGACAACAATTCATCTCGCCAAGACATATGTGTGATTTAACACCTCTTCGAATGTGGCTCGAGAAATGAACTCCCCATCATGAGTTGAAATAGCTAAACTCTCGAGGTTACCTGGGGCTAACATCTTCAGATATCCGACGAAGTCACTTCAAAATGTATTCTTCTTTCTTTAGGAAGAAATATTGCCACCACCTCGACGGAGGCTTCTTGAAAGAACCCTATGAATATGAGGAGACTTTTCATCACCTTTACTTGATCTCTTTAATGAAAAAGAATGAGATCTCCCTGCCTGGATAGAAAGACCAACCTTGAACATTCTATCTTCAACCATATATTTGCCAATGTGACGCAACTCATGTTGCAAGCTTCCTACATCAAGGATATTAAGAGTTGCCAGGATCTCATTCTTCGACATCAACAATGGATCTGGAAGGTCATTCAATCTTCCCCATCTCTCAGGAAGGCCTCACTCATTTTTCACAAAAAAGAATCCATTAAACCAATTTCTATATTGATCCCGTGCTAAAAATTCTATCCAATTCTTTATAGTCCGATAAGAAACACGTCCCTGGGTATCACATGTAAAACATTCGACAAGTATTTGATGTTCAAAGTAACACCACCCCCTCAAGTGACAAACCGACGATGATTATTAAAGTTCGAAATGAAAACTGTGACAAAGCTACACCACATATTTTGAATATCTCAATCAACTCAGGAGCCAAAGAGAATCGCAGTCCCATAAGAATCATCTCGTAAACAAGAAAGTACTCGGAGGTGAACGGCTCTCGATCAAACTTTTGGCAACAATGACCACCAACTCATTGGGAAGAAAACTTTCTGGAACACCATTAAACTATATGATGTGACAAGGAGATATCGCCTATATAGCCACACTATGGATTTTCTTCGCCATCACCTGGAAAATACATAATAAATAAAGAGGAAGAAATGACAAAAATCGAGAATTTTGTAAAAGCAACTCACTCACCCCAACGCTACGCCTTTTTTGGCTCTCTCGCCATGATAGCTATAAAATTTTTTTGCCTACGATATGACAAGAAGGATACACATACATATGAGAAAAAAAAAAAAAGAGGAGAGAGAAGATATTCTCTCGATGATGCTCATAAATTACCTGCCAAACTTTCTGAGTCGTTTGAACGATAGTTCCTGGCTAACGCTCTCTCGCCATCTTGGCAGTTATCAACTGATGAATCATCCATTAAAGTCATGAGAAATCAAATTTCCTAATAGAAAAGTTGGAATGACTTGATCGCCCAAACAGACGGTCCGATGAGGTTAACGCCTTCGAGGGAAAACAACAACGACATAAGTACCTGGGTCTTGAACGCCCAACCGGACGGTCCACGAGGCCGGGCTTGACGCCGAGGGAAAAACGAAGTACCGCGGCCTTGATCGCCCAAACCCGGACGGTCCAACGAGGTTTGACCTCTTTCGAGGGAAAACCGAACAACGATGTAACGCGGCCTTGAACGCCCAAACTGACGCCCGATGAGGCCGGTTGATTTTGAGGGAAAACCGGAATACGAAGTGCGGGGCCTTGATCGCCTCCAAACCTGGACGGTCCGACGATGCTGGTTGATGCCTCTTTCAAGGGAAAACTGAAACAACGACGTAAGTACCGTGGGCCTTGATCGTCTTCGAACTAACCTCACTCAAGAAGAAGAGAAGCACTAGAGTGTTGAAGAAGTGTGCTCTCCTTGCCCTGGGTTTTATAGACCGCCAGGCAAAAGAGTAAAACGCCAAAATCGCTAAAACCGAAACCATCAAAATCACATTCGCTATGGCCTGGCACCCATCGCTGGTCGAACTGCCACCCTCGGCTGCCCGACATGCCCGGCCGCATCGCCAAATATATGGCCCGCTTTCAAGGCATACCACCGCTGGCTCAAGACGGCTCCTGGGTTAACCGCTGCACGGGCGCAACCGCTTGAACGATTGGCGCTTAACGCTTCGCGGGCCGCAGAATGGCCGGCCACGGTTTAATCGCCCGGCCAGATTCTCGCGCGGTTCGCGGGCGAATCAACCGCCGCATTACGCGACCGCGCCTGAACGTATTCATGGCGCAACCGCTGTTCGCATTTCGCCAGATTCCCATGTTAAGCCAAGATTGGCGCTTCACGATTCCGCTTCCGCTGAGCTCGCCATAAATCATGTTCCGCACACGCCGCTGGTCATCATCGCCACTGCTTATCGCTCCGCCATCATGGATCCGACATTATTTCGGATTATCATACCCATCGCATTATCGGGCTAACATCATTTTCAATCATCGCTGCCAATATCATAACATCATAACTTCGCCAACATCATCATCAACATTATCACAACATCGCCACAACATTGTTTATTACTAGAATTGTCCATTTTCATAATCAGTAATTCAGACGGAAGATCTTGTACTCAAACAGAGATATAGTGGAAGCTTTTCGCCAGTGGTTTTTCCTCTTTTGAGATTTTCCACATAAAATTGAGTTTTATTGTTCTTTTTAAATATTGTGTGTCGGACTCCCATGTTAAAGCGTAAACTTTTACTCTACGAATCGGTTTTCTAGAGACAATGAGTTTGACATGAAAATGACTCAAATATTCTAAAAAAATGAATCTTATGAATATGCTTCAAAACATGAGTTGCCATTTAATTAGGAATAATGAATTACAAATTATGACTATAATTAAATAAATTGAGAAAATGAATATCATCACTTTTTTTACATCATTCATATTGCCTTTGAGCTAAGAATTTCTTTTCAAGTTAACATTTTGCAGTGCAATCTATTAATTTTAATTTAATTATAAAGCACAATAATAAAATCCTATCTTTTAAAAGCCCATATATATATATATATATATAACTAAATTTTGTGATTTTACAAAAGAGAATAAGGTCTGAATAGAAGATATAAATTATGAATTTAAGATGGTTAAAAACCAATCATGAGTGAAAGTTTACTTTTAGTCTTGTTGTGAAATCCAAACACACACACATGTATTTAAAGAGTGAATAAGAAAACCTGTGAAAAAACCTCAAAAGAGGGAAAATCACTGGACATACCAAGAAAAGCTTCCACTATATATTTATTTTGAGTACAAGTTTTCCGATAACGGATTACATAATTGTATATGAGAAAGGTGACAATGGGAATCCCAAAATCGACAACAACAATATAGTCACGCTCGTTATAACAAGTGGTAGCGGATGATGGTAAAAACGGGAACAACCATCGACGATGAAGGCCATCATAAGATCGACGGAGATTGACGACACAGGATCAGGCGCCGACAACGCGGTCGACGCGGTGGTAACCAATGGGGTGGCGATCGAGTGGCGGCACGATTATGCCTGAAGGATTTTCAAGCTTTAGAACTCTCTCCTCTCTCTTGCTTGGCCTCCCTTCATATGAGGAACGAGGGGTTATTTATATATTGGAGGAGTGACATCTCTGTAAATACATGCAAAATCCAAACCACTTCTCTCCATCGGATAGTTCAAAATGATTCCTTTGATCATATGATGTATTTTGTGTATTTGAATGCTCAAATGAAGTCAGAATTATAAGATCTTGGACTTGTTAGATCTGGCCCGTCAGGACGCTCGATTTGACTATAAACACTTTATGTTTAAGAGTTGATTGATAATAAGCACTTGATCTCGGTTAATCTTAATTCAGAATCACATTACTTTCGACATCAAGATTCGTGCTTCGACTAGTAGAATGTTCAGGGTCATATCTGTTGCCCCTACTTTTGGATGATATTATCTCAATCATCCAAAAATGTATATGCCGAATACTTGAAAATAACAGATTCTTCAATGAAATTTGCTGGTCCATTAACCATATATTTTAAGAGAACAGATCCTTATGGGAGCAAAAGATTATGATCACGTAAGCTGTGCGCATGATGTGGTACATCGGCGTAATATTTCAAGGTTATAGATACATCACATTAATTGCCTACATGCCGAGGTCACTACGCTGCAATGTCAGGGCTGAGCGCATGGGTTACGGTCACGGTCATTGAAAACGGCGCAGCAGATACACGCTTTACTTCACATATAATGCAAGGTTGGCGATGGGCGTAAACACCTATTTTTGGCAAATTTTGGCATTTTGGCGCTGATTTTCAGAATTTTTTTACCTTTTGCACCTATAAGGGTCTATAAACTCCCCTGGGTCAGGAGAAGGCACACTCTATGTCGGAGTGTCCCTCTCTTCTTAAGAGAATGTTGTTGAGTGGTCATGCCCGCAGACATACGCCATGTCTATAGTTTTCCTCAACAAAGATCTGACCAACCGGTTCCGAGGCGATCAAGGTACATATACGCTGATTGAAAGAGGCATCAATCAGACTTTTGACAGTTTGAGGATCATCGCGCCATACCGCCGCGATTTTGGTTTTCCCACGAAAGAGGCGTCAATTGGCCTTGTTGGACCGACCGGATTTGGAGGCGATCAAGGCCGTACATACGTTACGCTTTCCTCGAAAGAGGCATCAATCAGACTCACCGACCGAGTTCGGAGGTAAGGCCCGCTGCATACATCATGTACGCTTTTCCTAAAGAGGTGTCAATACTCATCATGACCGACGGAGGCGATCATCGGCGATAACCGAGACGTACGATGCCGACGATGGTGCCGTGGTCGAAAGAATGCTCAACGACCGGTCGGGATAATAGCGATGGTGGTAACCGGCGGATATAGTCGACGATGGTCGGCGGTGGTGACCAAAGATGGTAGTCTGCGGTTGTGATGATGGTGGTCGATGGTGGTGATCAATGAGATGGTTAGGCCGATGGGCGGCAAGAATCGCGCATGAATCACGGCATACCGTCGGAATGGGATAACCCACATGATGGTGGTGACCGGCGAGATCCGGTATCGACGGCGGACCGCGACGGTTGCCGATGGAGGTGGTCGAAGAAAGTCGGCAATAGCGCCAGAAACAGCACGCAGAATGCCGGGATGACCGTGACTCGGTGGTGACCAATAAGATTATCGGCGTGACCGGCAGCGGGTGGTCGCAGCTAACCGGCCATAATATCGTTGGCCGATCGATCTCGGCTGAGACCCGATGATGGTGGTGACGCGATGTTGCGATGGTTACGCAAAGCTAGTAATCTGCGGCGGCAGGGGTGGTCGACAGTGGCAACTGACGACAGTGATGACCGACGATGGCAGCTGACGGCGGTGATTGACGGCCAACGGGGGTGGTCGACAGAATCGGTGATCCCCAGATCTACTTCTTCTGTAGGAAATTTTCTTGAAACTTCAATGGATGGTTTAATGATAATTACTATAGAAGCGTTGATTAAGAACAGTCATTCGAGCAACTCAAAAAATCTGATAGATAATTTCAAAGTATCATTCTCCATGATGTTACTTGATGCCATTAACTTGCATGTGAGGGGTAGAATCAAATTTGCTGAGGATTTTTGACCCATTCGAGGTTGTTTGTTAAAGTGTTACTTGATGACATTAACGCAAAAGAGGTCGAACCGAGGATTTTTACCCATCCGAGGTGCTTGTCGAGTGTTACCCGATAACGCATGTATGGATGTCAATTGGATATGCCGAGGATTTTGACCTATCCGAGGTTGTTTGTCGAGTGTTACATGATGTTAACTTATGGAAGAGGTTGAATAGAAGAAGATTTTTGACCTACCGAGGTTGGTGAGTGTTACGATGACATTAACCTGTATGGAAGAGGTTGAATTAATCGGAGGATTTTAACCTATCCGATTACCGAGTGTTATTCGATAACGCTTAAGAGAGAATTATCCACGAGGATTTTGACCTATCCGGCGTTGCCGTGTCTTTGCTCAACGACGTAAAGTAGGTGAAGTTTGATCTATCCAGGTTGTCGTGAGTCTTGATGACGCAATATGGAAGAGAGATCGAATTGAATCTCGATTTTGACCTATCGAGGTTGTTTGTCAAAGTATTACTTGATGACGCAACCTATAGGTGCAAAGTTTTGATCTATCCGTTGTTTGTCGAGTTTTGCTCGATTTAACGTATGGAAGAGATCAAATTGAATTCGAGGATTTTGACCATCGAGGTTTGTCGAGTGCTTCATGACGTTAACTATGGAAGATCAATTGAATCCACCGAGAATTTTGATCTATCCAAGGTTGTTTATCAAAGTATTACTTGATGATGTTAACTTATGGAGGTCAATCATCCATTTGATTGTAGCCAAAGTTGCTCCTTAACCTTTGTCTTATTTTTTCATGAGTATGATTGGAAAATCATAATTTGCAAAGCTATATCTCTTCTCAATATTGAAATATCCTCTAACTTTGACTTTTTTCTTGGGATGGTAATCAATTAGATGCTTAACATATTAACATGACGCGATCTTCTGAGATTTAGAGTTGCCCACAATTTTCGACAAAATTTGAAGGAACGAAGTTTGAAGAATCTTCATTCTTCGCTTGTGTTCCTTAAAAGCTTGAAATGCTTCACCTCGATGGTGATTTTGATCTTGTTGGAAAACTTGTCGCCATATAAGATAAAATAATGGGAATCAATTTTCTACAGACAAACGTGCTAAAAAATCGCATGTAGAGTGAAAGTTTACTTTAACTTGTTGTGAAATCCATCAAACACACAAGTATTTAAAGAGTGAACAAGAAAACTCTAGAATTTTTATGTGAAAAACCTCGAAAAGAGGGAAAAAATTACGAGGCCTAGCCCAGTAAAAAGTTTCCATTATATATTTATTTTGGAGTACAAGTTTTTCCGATAATGAGATTACATAATTGTATATGAGAAGGGCTGACAATGGGAATCCCAAAATCAGACAACAATAGCCATATAATCATTTGTAACAAATGGTAGCAGATGATGGTGAACAATGGGAACAACCATCAAGATGAAGGTCGCCATGATGGAGACGAAGATTGATGATGGCGAGGATCGGGCGGACTACTTTATGGTCGAACAACGGGTGGTCGGCGACCGTCAGTGGCGACGATTATGCTGGAGGATTTTCAAGCTTTAGAGCTCTCTCTCTCTTGGCCTCTATAATAATAAGCTATTTATAGATTGAGGAGTGACATCTCGTAAATACATGCAAAATCAACCACCTCCATCTGACGCTCAAAATGATTCCTTTGATCATATGATGTATTTTTTTGTATTTGAATGCTCAAATGAAGTCAAAATTATAAGATCTTGGGCTTGTTAGATCCGACTTGTCAAGATGCTCGATTTGACTATAACACTCCATGTTTAAGAGTTGATTGATAATAAGCTGATCTCTTGATTGATGACATTGCTACATCAAGATTCACGCTTAGGAATTTTCAGGGTCATATCAGATGTAATAATATAAAGTCAAAATTTAAAACTTTATTGTTTCATATTTAGAGTTCATGTTCTTATCACAAATAAATTTTATCAGAATTTTAGAGAGCAAAAAAATAGCATATTAAGATATGGATAATTAAGGTATGTAGTTACACTACAAAAATAATAGTTTATTTTAAAGTAACAATGATTTTAAAAATATTGATTGTGAACCCGATTTGATTTAAGTTAAATATCACTTATGTATAAAACCAACCAGAATCAGGATTTATCGTTGATTTTCAAAGAATTGGTCAGCTTTAAAAATAATCAAAATTTGACTTTTTTATTTTTCATTGGATGACTAAAAATAAGAAATATAAATTAAGAATATAAAAAATTAATTAAAATAAACTATTTTAAAATTTTATTTTAAAAATATATTCGAATATTTTAAAATGAAGAGTCTTAAATTAAATTGATAAAATATAATTATTATATCATTTAATTGCAATAAAATAATTTAGTATTTATTACATCATCCAATTTAACCTAAATTAAGAAGCCATTGAACCTTTCTTTTTGGTTCAATGTCCAATCTAATTTTCAAAACATCTAATTTAATAATCATTTGCACAAGTTTAGAGAGTTTAATATTAGTTGGATAAATTAATCAATTAGATAAACATATATTTATGCGTGCGTATAATAAGATATTAAAGACTTAAGTTAAATTAAATAAAAGAAATCTAGAAATTTTAAGTGACTACAAATATTAAGCTAAATAATAATGAAGTACAAAGATATGATAGAACAAATAAAAATATTACTAAGTAATATAATTAAATTATAATTGATATGGCATTAAAAATCCTACTAGTCGAAGCACGAATCTTGGTGTCAAAAGCAAGTCGATCCTAAGTCGAAATTAGTCGAGATTAATCACTTAAAATATCATTAGAAACTTTGAGATATCAGCTAAATCCCTAAGTAGTTCTTAAATATGGAGTGTTTATGATCAAATCAAGCATCTTGACGAGCCAGATTTAACAAGCCTAAGATCTCTTGATTCTGACTTCATTTGACTATTCATATACTCAAAATACATTAGATGATCAAGGGAATCATCTTGAGTCATCCGATGTAGTGGTTTGGATTTTGCATGTATTTACATAAATGCCCTCCTCCGACGATAAATAGCTCATTCTTCATATGGGGGAGAAAGAGAAGAGAGAGTCAGGCTTGAAAATCCTCCAAGCATAATCGTTAACAACTCGACGCCAACCATCGCATCGCCAACACCGCCCGCCACTATCGCCGACGCCATCGCCGATCCTTGACAGCCATCTCCTCCACCACCGCTCCATCACCGCTCTCCATCGCCATCAACCATCATTGGCCATCCGCCATCAATTATCGCATTGCGCCGCTGTCACCACTACCAATACCACACCACCATCGATCATCATCATCATCAACCACCGTCATCGGTCATCACCGCCGACCACCATCGCCGGTCACCGTCATCGTCGCCAACTATAATTAATTTAAAGGAAACAGATTTAAAAAAAAGGCCAATAGAAATTCCGTCCCGGAGATGCAAAATTTGAAGAACATCCAAAAAGATTCATATTTGACATTGGAGAAAATGATGAATAGATAGGCAAGAGAGATATTTGAAGGGCTATGCTAGAAAGCCATTGCTCCCGGCTCTGAGATTGAAGATGATTGAGGGAAAATGAACTCAAGTTGTCCATGGGGGCTTAGCTCAAACCAATCTAGAGAAATAAGGTTGAGTCAAAATAAATATAGAAATAAGAAGAAATTCGTAGGCCCTTGACATAATAGACGGAGAATATAAAAATAGTACAATTCCTTTCATTTTTTATGTAATTTGAAAATGTGTCTATGCAGACTCTTCTACTACCTCCCTCCTCCCTCACCCACATTCACACCTCCTCCTCACCCCCCCAAAAAAACCCACCCTCTATCATTGTCACCCTTTCTATCATCACAATGGGCTCACTAAACTTCTTAAATATTTTTAATATAACTAAAATTTTAAATATAGAATTCATCTAAATATTAAGTAAATTATCAATTACCTTCAGTGGAGTGTTTTAAAAAGTTTAGATTACTTATAGTTACCATTGAAACTTTCCAGTTATTATTAATGCCGAAAGGTTCCAACTTGTTATGCTCTAAAGATGACTATATGTCAGTTGGGGTTTTCAAAAGGCAGCATAGTTGGTGCATACTCATTGTGGGCTTCGAAAATTACCCACCGACCTCTCGACAAATGAATGAATTGAAGAGAACATGATTTGTGAGTATCGGTGTAATTTTCAGAAGGCAGATGAGATAATAGATAAGACATTACCCAGAGATTTTGCCCTCATTTGGTGAGAGACTGGTTCCGGTTTCCTATAGCACGTATAGTTAATTACCCTTCCCAATAAGTGAGAGAGAATTTTCGATTAAGACTAGTCATTATATCGTTAAATGTGTAGCGTATAGTAACAATGTATGGAGTTTTAGAATTTAAGATTATGAAATTCATCATTTCAGGTTAAACCGGATGGTTGGGGGAATGATGATGTGCCTGATCTAGATTCCATAGTTTCATCATCCCGGGCTATCGTGGTCCCTAGTCTACTTAGTCAGAGGAGGTAGTCAACTCAACCTAATAGAAGGATCCTTATCAATAACACATAGGTTACGTCGTCCACGAAATCCTTATAGACCTAGGGTGGTGTTTGTCTAAGGGAACAGTCTTAAGTGTACTTTAGCTGATAGAGGGTTGTTTGCCTATCAGATGTACCCTATGTTTCACAAATCAAAGGGCAGAGCTATTGGGGGGCATACGGGCTATGGTCGTGATCATAATATAATGGAGTCTGATTGGCCAAACTACCGATCAGAGAACTCTAAGCGTAACTGATCATCTATGGAGCCTACTGGCCAAGCCATGCAATCAGAGGATACAGGCAACATCCTTATTAGCAAGAGATTGATTAAGAGTGAATATAGTAGAACACTTGATTTGACATTGACTCCTTTGTGAGCCAATGTTTTCTTAATTTGTCACCCCCGATAAAAAATTGCGGAAGGTGGATAGATTGAGTTTCGCTTTAAGCTTTTAATGATAGAGTTTCATTTAAATAATTTTTTTAGATTGATATTAAATTTGAGTTAATTCGATATGGAAAATTGATTAATTTGAATATGCTTAAGAGCTTTAGATCTTGTCAACACTGTTTAGCTGCCAACAGAGGATTAGATCTACTATCACCTAACAGAATCAGTTTCTCAAATATTTTACTGAGTTGAAATTCTTATAATAGAATTTTATGTTTTGTTGACCCAAAACCAGTCCTAAGACTAAAGTAGGAATGCAACCCGCTCAGCATCTTCGGACACTTGAATTTAAGCATTCAACACAGTGTCGGGGTCCATGCGGGTTTATTTAAGAATGCTTTAATTAATGCATTATGTTCGCTTGTACAAAGTGTTGTGAATCTGGTGGCGTAGAAGATGTTGTAAATTTATCTAATATCTTATTAGATTTTTCAAATTAATATTTGATTAATTCTAATTTAACTTGTGTAACCTTTTTAGACATTAAAATTTACACTTTAAATTTCTATGTCCGAGCACATGCAGACATTTATAGCTTATATAATTTCACATAATTAGTGATTTCGTTGATTTTGAAAATCATAATTTAAAAATAAAATTCTTTAATTTTTTGTATTAAAGGAAAGCTTCTTCATTCGTGCAGCATTTAGTTTAGTGTCGCTTTCTATCTACTTGTACAAAGAATTGCAGATCCGGTGGTATAGCTTATTGAATTTTCCAATTCTTAGATATTATTTGGCTTGTAGTCTTTAATGAGCTTTAGTTATACTTGCCAACATGTTGCTCATTTTTAGTGAAAATCTTTTTTGAAATTCATTTGATTTTCAATTTAACTTGAAAATAACATTCAACAAATTTAATATGTATCAGTTTAATGTTTAATGGAAGCCTTCTTTAATCCATTCATTCTGATATATGGATTAAATAAGAAGGTTTATTCTTTGTGAATCTCACTTTAGAGTTTGATTTGGGCTCTACCCCATTTGAAAATTAGCCTTCTAGCTTCATGTAACCTCCCCATAAGTATAACATGAATTCAAAATTAAGTTTTAATCCCACTATAAATATGCAATGATTCATTAGGATTTTCCTTTTGGACTATTTTAAGTAAAATATTATGAGATTTAGTTCATATATATCAAAGAAATTCAAGTTTATTTCCAGTTTTATAGGTTCACTTGAGTTTGATCCCTATTTTTTATTTGAAATATGATTTTCAATTTTATTTGTAATCAAGTCTCTTTCAAATTCATTTCCAGTTCATTTATATTTAATTTTCAATTCATTTCTTTAGGACTTTATATTTTATATTTAACTTAATGTTAAATCATTTTTGTTAAGTCCCAAAATTTGACTAAATTTCAAAGAACACTTTGGCAAGATTCTCACATCCCCACATGCTACATCGTAATTGTTTTGGCCTACTCGTCACACCTTGAAGAGCGTTACGCCCTAATGAGCATAACGAGGTCTTCAATCACCTACCTAAAAGCAAATATATATATGCAAATAGTTCAAATTTTGGCAGCATTTTGGCATAGGGGGTGCCACATCTGATGATTTTGGCTTACTAAGTACGCCCTGATGAGCGTAGTGAGCAGTGTCTTGTGACACCACGGCCGAATTTCATCTCGTCACGCCCTGATGAGCATGACGAGGCATTCAAAAACCTGTGAAAAAAGGAGCAAGCATAAAAGAATGTGAGATCATTTGTAGTGCTTGATATAGACGACATTCCTATGGAACATATTGTTGTAGCTGCTGCGAAGCAAGGATCCTCTTCAAAGATGTTCACAAAGTAGTCACTACAATTGGATTGGATGTTAATGGAACTGAAACCATTCAAAAGTCGATGGCTGCTTAGCATTCAATTCCTCATGAATTACACTCTCTAATGGAGCACATAGCCGGGTCAAGCTTCAGAAAAGGATTCCTGATAAGAACTCCTTTAATGTTGAACTTGAAATTAGTAGAATGCTTATTTTGGTTTAAGGGAACAATAGCTAGTTGTGGTATATAGTGCCCTGCATAGCTCTCTCCTGTGAGAAATAAGTCCCGAGTTTAAAACTCATGGAACTTTTCAAGCCATCGCATCAAGAATATAAGCACGTCATTTGCAGTAGAGGCATCTCCGCATGTGTAATCAGAAGTTCTGTTTGACTAAGACCATCCACCTTCAACAGGAGATTCAACAAATAATAGGTTTGATACTTTATTCCATGATGTCTTGTTTATCCGGAGACCTCTTCCATCACCTCTTGGGCAAATGGTCCCAGTTCAATGAAGGCACCACCTCCGATTGAAGGGCATCCAAGACCTCCATTGAGCCAAAGAGTGAGAAGCTTCTTGTTTGCTTCTTTTTCAGCCTCAGCAAAGGAGTAGAAGAGACTCTTCCCAGCCTAGTCATCCACATCAACATAGTCTGCAAACTACATGAATCTACCTTGAGCTATCCTGGAAGTTCCACCACCAAATCCTCTGTCGCGTGTCCCTTTACTCCACTCTTCTCCGCCATTAAAGTGCTAAGAACAGTAAAAATCAAAACTTGCCACCCTTGTGATTGAATGGGAGTTGGTTCAACAAACCCAGCTTTAATAATTTCTTGCATAACATAATCGGAAAACCAAAGATCCGAAGTCCTTAACGGGCCTTCAGCCCTTCACCGTGATTTCCCTCTTACGATGATATTTCTTGACCTCGGCCTCGGCCATGAAAGCCACTGCAGAAGTTCTTCTCGAATGACACCAAGCCATCCAAATCCGCCACTCCATCAGCCTCCTTCACGCTAAAATACTTATAGCTCCTGCCATGGCTCGAAAGGACTCCATCACTATAGCCCACATCACTTCTCCGGTCGCGGTAGGAGGTGGGATCTTCGGCACGACTGTCATGGCGGCTCATGATGGTCACTTCTTCGTCGGTCAAACGAAACGAACAAGGATTGTTTAGTTATTTCTATGTCCGACGGGGTGGACGGGAAGAGGGAAGAGTTTCACGTGAATATTTTAGAAATTTTTTTTTAAAATAAGTATCATTAGAATACTAATTAGGTAATTGAGTATGATAAAAAAAAATTTCAAAATAGTTACAGTCACCCAATTACTTGGCGGCCTAGCCGTCGGATCTGACTTGGCTGCGTGAAATGAAGGCCATCGGCTTCAAATTAGCCCCGCTAAGTGAGCGACTTGCTTCAGATGTTTTTTTTTAAACTAAGTATCATTGATTTACAAAGCTTGAGATATAAGTATGATATTAAGTCAAAAATAATTCTTATTGTGCAAAGTATCTTTATAATTTTGATTTGCATTACTTCTAATAATTATTATATAATTTTAACATACATATTAGAATCACACATGTATCTTCTATATTTAGATTTATGTTTTAGTGACTTCAGAGATTAGTATATTGATTGATTTAGCTTATGAAGTTGAGTTAATATTTAATATTGTGCATTTTTGTAATAGAGTCACTTATTACCTTTCTTACTTAATTTACACCTGACAAACTTTAAAACAAATTTATTTTATTACAAGTTTGTAAGCTAAACCATTTGAATGTCATACTACACAAAACAACAGACGAAAGAGTTGAGTAGAACACCAGTTTAGTTTGATTCAAGTAGTTCAAAGAAAGTGCATATGAAATATAATAATATGATCTGAGTATTTGAATCCCAATTTGAACAAGTATATTCAACTAAATGAGAGTCAATAAACATAAATGATCAATGAATAAAATAGATAAAAAGAAACATAGTACAGACCCACAAATGCACTACCCTAAACTTCTAACCTCCGGCGCTGCGTGGAATACTCCAGTGTGTGCGGTTGGACATGGCGGGATGATCCACGGTGATGGTGACCCTCCAGTGCAAAATCTTTGGCAATTTGCGTCGGATCATCCTGTGACTGGAAGATAGGTGACTACGACTCATATGTAGGCTGATAGGTAGAAGGACTGCTGCAGTAGATGGCCCGGCCTTCCCGTGTGCGACACACCCTCGAGCACCGTCGTAATATGTCACTGATATGTACATGCTCTTCCAAGTCTCTGCATAGTAGCTCGTACCTATCGGCGCATCCCTACAAGTGGTGCTCATCCACATCATCGTAGTATGGATGAAAGATGTCCTAAGTCACCACGATGTGCTCCCTTTATCAAAATAATAAAAAAATTGTACATAAATATTGAATTGAGATGAATACTTATATCGGGACTTACATAAATACTCCAGGTGCTCGGCATAGTAAGTGGTGGATCTGTCAGGCGAATAAATACGGCCGATCTTAGACATAATCGATAGCGTCTTCTGTCCACATCCTCATCTAAGCCCTCGATGAGGCAATCCCTCCTCCTCTCCTAAGCAGCAATGTGTGACTGGTGGTAATCAACCCAGTTGATATCCGCTTTACCCCGACCATCGACCCTTTTGAAATTAGGGTCAACTGGGGCTACATCAACTCTGGGAATGAGGCTGAACTAGCGCAACACTCTATCTGGTAAATGTCACTCAACCCTCTTTCAGCTGATAAGAGGGACTCATGATAACCATATCTCAGAGCCTGTTGAGCATGTATCTGATAGATGTGCCATGATCTGCTCACTGTACTGCTCCCAGATCACCTGCACATATAAAAAATTATGTCAAATTAAGAGCTGCGCATATTTGAACTGAAGTGTTATATGCAAATCCAACCTGTGTATGTCACAATCAGCTCATTTACATTATCTTAGCGTTTTGTTGCTGGCGGCATACTTCTCATTCTATTACCAAAAATAGTTTAAACACATATAAAAGCTACAAAATTTGAAAGTACACTTAACAAAATATACCTCAACCCAAGATCATCAAGCTCATAGATATGACACACGTGTAGCCTCCCAACATGAATATGATCCCAAGCCCATATCTAAAGGTGTAGCAGTACCATGTTGCACACGGTGAGCCTGTCGACTCATACAACTCCCTAGGTGGGCTAGAGCTACACCCATAGCCATCGTCGAAGGTATCCGTCTCTAGTAGTGGTAGATACTACAAATGGACCTCTGAACCTGATGTATCCGGTAGTAAGAAACCAATAAGGAATAGAATGTAACGCAGTGCAGAAAAAACTCCTGCTCGGGCCGGTATGCGACTCACGTAAAATCCACCTGGTGGCATGCAGTCTCAGCGTGTGCGACCCACATCCGAATGTCGATCGAACTAATGGATCATGATACATTACATCTGGTAAGCAGTGTCATTCCAAAAAATCATCACGCAAAATTTCGGTGTCCCATCTCTTCCCCTCGCCAATCACAATTGGGCCTATGACAGGTGGCCTATCAACTCGTAGTCCCAGGATCATCGCCATGTCCTGGAGTGTAACAATCATCTCACTAACATCAGGGTGGAAGGTATTGGTCTGTGGAGACCATCTCTCAACCAAGCGTCGGAAATGATGATCTAGGGGGCGGCCCTGCTGCGGTGTAGGCCTTCTCTTTACGGATGAATCGTCTGCATGTGATGGGCCACTCCTTTAGAATAAACAGGTGTGACGCAGCCTCAAGCACGGTGCTCTGCAAAAAAAAAAAATTTATCATTAACCAAAATAAAAGGAAAGTAGATGTAAGTTAAAAAAATAAATTAAATATTACTTACGATGTCGGGTGGCGGCTGATGCCGCGTAGGGATGCTATGCTTGGATGAACCTCTGCGGTTTGCTCTAACGATTGGGTTGGCCTCCCACTAGCGAGCTTACGTCTGATATTCGTTGGTGGGTGGTGCTCCTCTGCCATCATACCTGTTGAGAAAAACAAACGCAAAAATCAGTACCAAACTAAAAAATGAGTGCAAATAATAGTATCAGACAGTTTTATACAATGAAATGAAAAATGATAGTTTTAATTAAACAGAAAAACTAGAGCACTAGAATGACAAGGGAGAACGTACCGTCGACTATTACTATTATGAGGGCAGGACGACCTGTAGTTACCTGATGTTTTACATAGACTACAGGATCTGCTACTACTAGATATATTTTCATCCATTGTGTTTACAATCTATTTATGCCGATCTACGACCTTCGAAAATTGGGTGGTAATGCTACTAATCCATGCTCTGCGAAAGATGGCCACCAACGGTCTAGTGTATGGAACGCATTTATGTATGTCAACTTATACAGTTGTAGTGTGTAGTACTGTGACACGTAGGTCAGGTGGTTCAACTGTCTAAACCCCAGTGCAGCAACCACATGTGGGAATGACCAATGATATATGATCATTTTGTTACAACTGCAATCACATAGACCATTATCTAACAAATAAAATCTGAATGATCGACTGGATCTATCAAAAACTTGCATCTCACGCGGGTTGATGTTCACAGGTTCAGAAAAATGTCTAGCCTCTCGTTCCGTACACTGCACCATTGTGGATACTTTTTGGGTAAAAATAGAGAAGTTGGCATCCTCTTGCTGAGTTGTGGTGGCTAGTCTTTTCATGAACAAAGCTACTAAGTTGTAGTAGATAATAGTGATAAGAGCCTGAATCGGTAAACCACGAGCTCGTTTCAGGACACCATTGAAATACTTAGATGCATTAGTCGTCATTATCCCATAACGCATTCCACCATCGTGCATAAGGGCCCATTTGATAGGGTCACGCTCTACAAGCCAATTGTGAGATTCTTCTTTCACATTTTTAATATCAAATATTAAACGATTGAACTGCTGTATATCATCAGTATTTCCTACCATATACATCTTTTGCATAGAAATTCCACTTCAGTAATCCCCAATATGTGTATTACCTTCTTAAAATTTTCATGCAGATGGCGTGGCGATTATCGTATGGAAACACTTCTCTACATCCACCTAATAGACCAGCATGTTTATCAGAAATTATGCAAAAATCACATCTAGCATAGACAACGGACAACATATCATGTAAGCATTGCAGGAACCACAGCCAAGAATCAATCGACTCGAACTCCACAACAGCGAAGGCTAGTGGAAATAATCCATCATTTCCATCAATTCCAACAACAGTTAATAATGTACCACGATACTTGCTAAAAAAAGTACCGAGTTCGATCAGTCATTTTCCATCCCATGATTGAAGGGCCAAATTCCCAAAAAAGTCTCTGGAAGCGCTATGTACTGCTAGACTAAATTATGTAGATCATACCAGGTAAGGAACTACAAATTGATTCCATAAAAAGACTGAGAGTCCTACAAGACTCTTCCCAGCTGTCAAATATTGCTTTTATTGCCTTACACCTCGCATCCCAAGCCTTCATGTACAAAAATTTAACATTGAATTTTGATTCCATCCTATCTCCACGATCTATTTGATCACATGTATAATTAAGTAAGCTATGAATTTAGAGCTGCACTGTCGATGACCTGCTGTACTTACTGCATTGATACATCTATGATTTTCACAGACTCTTGATATTCTCCAAGCACCCCCTAAGTGTCGGCTACTGCTACAAAGCAAACACCACTTACATAGTCTAGTAGGACTGTCGCATACAAATAAGCGTAGTTATTCTAGTTAAAGTAATTGGCGAACATTATTTACTACGCACCACCCAACAACAATAAATTGCGACTTTATTTATTTAAAAGCCATACCGACAAGGTCACCCGGGATTATATTATTGGGGCTTTGTCGAAGGAAGTCAGTAAATATCATCCCACTCTCGTAATCTAGCACATCCGGACATACTCGTTTGTGGATAACATCTGACTCTCACTATCAATATTTCAGAGTGAGTGATTTCTTAGAAGATAATGGTTGTCTAAACTCCCAGGCATAGTGGCTTCTACCCCGAGTGAGCAGTCATCATCACTAATATCCTACTCAGACTCATCACTTGAATCCGCTCCATACGATACTCATCTTTACTGCGCGTGAGGCACATATGGTTCCTCTAAATGATAAACAACATCATCGCTACCACAAAACTCATAAGTTGGACGATAACCAATCATACTAATTATTACAACTGTAAGCAGGGAAAGATCGATAAAATGTTACCCGAGAATCAACTCATCAAAGCCGTGTTGTGTCCCTAGAGGTGCATGTGTGATGAAATCCTGGTGTGTCGTCAGTGGTATATCTACTGACCTTAATGTGGATGTAACATTAACATCCTCCACTTACATACTAACATCGGCGGAAGCTTGTCGGTTTACTTCACAAATGTCATCGTCAGATATTACAGATGTTATAAATCTGTTACTCACCGGATAATGACCTGTAAGAGTGATTATGTGATGCTCTGAATCAATGTGCAAGGTTCTCATAATCCATTGCTTCAATTCGTAGGCTGTAACATGACCTTAAAACGATTTAACCTCTCACATAACTTGGACTAAATTGCTCATCGATACTCAGTTCACTCCATAGAAAAGAATCAGCGAAATAAATTCTCTATTCATTCTTGCAAAACAAGCTATATGAATAATCATAAATTTATATTAATGGACACCCTAAATAATATTACCCTTGGCTACTTAACACCTAAACCACAACTCCAACACAAACCTACAAATCAAATCTCAAATAAAAGTCTAACCATACAACTCTAACCCCTAGCACACATGCTTTATTAATTTATAAATTGATAAAAAAAAGTGATTTATCGTGTGTTTACGAAGAACGACGGAGAAGTGCGCAAAAAAATATAGAATCTGCCAAGGAATTTTTCTCGAACGAAATGGAGCCATCAGAATCATCGCCGAAAGCTAATGTTGACTTCCAATGGCTGCTAGTTGGGAGAGGGAAGTCGTCAAACGGCATGAAAGCGGCTGTCGGGAAAAAAGAAGTTCCTTTCGATTACCTGGACAAGACGTGCAATGCAGGCGGTTGGAGCTAGCCGGCGGCGTGAAGTTCTGAGGAGAGGGCCGTGCTCGGGATCGGAGCTCCTACCGCGAGGAAATGAGTTCGGGTCAATCGAAAGCAAAACCGAAGATAGGTCGATCGAGTCGACATCGCCCTATTAATAGCCGCGCTACCACTTAGTGGGCGACCGACTGCACTTAGTTGCCCACTTAGTGGGCGACTCTGTGTAACTGGTCGCGAGTCTACCAAGTGGGTGACTGATCTCATTTCAACGTGGCACCGCCACGCCACGCCATATCCGACGCTACAAAGGCCGCCAATGCATCGGATCGTAATTTTACTAAATTTTTTAACCATACTTAATTACCTAATTAGCATTCTAATGATACTTATTTTAAAAAAATTGCCAATATTTTAACATAGTCTTGGTTATCTTATCCAAGCATTGTCAGCAAGAAAAATCCTCAAGATCGTGCCTGCATTCAGCCATTGCATGTATACCCAAGTTCTTTCTCACATCACTATGATAAATTGCAAATTTCTCATATATTCACACCGTCATCACCTTCATCCAATATATTAAATCCATAAGTACGTCATTAAATTTGACAGGATCATCTACGACAAGAGACGATGACAAAACACACGTATAGCTCATGTCTGGCCGTCCGAGAAAGTCAGTAGTGTCATAGTGAAGGAAATAATCCTCATATTAGATGAGAGCTTCTCGGCACTGGCTTAGACCATAAAGAGTGTAGAAGACATCACCAAAGGAGGAGATGCCAAAGCCATCGAGAAAAGTTTTTGCTAAGAGGTTGGAAAGAGTTTTGTAGATGTCCTCATAAACTTGAAGCCGGAGGGCATCGGGCATGTTGCCGTCTTTGTTCACTATCCCCATATCATCTTCAAAAGAATCTAGACCCTCCACACCGATGCGAACAACCGTTGATACCAATTCGGATGTGCCACTTACAGTTGCTTGTGGTTGCCAGAAAGATCGCAAGAAGGGGGATCAAGCGGGAGTAGTTGAAGGAAACCAAAAGAAAGGAAGTAATCGTTCCTTCCTCGAGGCTTGCATGATAAAAAGGATAGGGGCCTTCGGTTGGAGAAAATATTACGTCCGGATCTACACGTAGCTTTAGATGCGGACTCCAATCCTAGCCCGACATATGTCCAGTAGTTTTTTTCCCATTTTAGCGCTTAACGGTGCTATAACTGGATGGACGGTGATGACGTTATTTATGCTGGCCCGACCCGGCCCGACCCGAGCATCGTTGAAATGTGCGGGAGGAATTAAAAGAAATATATATCAAGATTTAGGGTTAGGAGTGTATTTTTTTCTTGCAAACTGAGCTCAGAGAGAAAGAAAAAATCTCATTTCTTTTTTATGAAAGAACCATGAAGATGGAGAACAAATTTGGAAGTTATGGCCTTGAGAAAATAGCTGAGGATGTATTAAATAAAAATTCATCGATAATTTTTGTCAACCGTTGTATACGTATAATTTTTTTACTGTTTGTTAGTGTTATTCCTTAAAATTCTTTTATTTAGTGTATATTTCCTACACTGTTTGGAGTTCTTTGCAAGAGGACCTTGCTTGTTTTGAGGAATTTTTACATTTGTACTCTCTGCACTCTCATGAGAGTATATATAATTTTTTGAATATTTTTACAGTTTTTTTTCCTTGATAGATAGAATATGGTCATTACATTCTAGTAGAAATAATTTTCTTTGGCATGTTTGGAGGAAATATGTTCATTACAATCCATCACGAACAATTTGGAGGCAATTTGGTTATTTTTTAGTGTTATTTTGCATCTGCACTCTCTTGAGAGTACATATGATTTTTGGACATTTTCTCCAGTTTCTTCGGACTGGTTGTTGAGATTATTTTTATTACTCTCTATACTCTCTGTACTCTCCTGAGAGTACAAAGCATTTTGGTCATTTTTTCCTATTTCTTTGGCATGTTTGGAGGAAATATATTCATTAGGCACAATTTGGAGGCTGTTTGACTGATTTGTTAGTGTTTTCAGATCAGATACTCTCTGTACTCATGAGAGATGATTTTGTCCATTTTTTCCAATTTTGTTGGCCTTATTGTTGAGATTAGGTTCAGTACATTCCGTTGGAAGCAATTTGGCAGCTGTTTGGATGGTTTCTAGGAGATTTTGCATCAGATTCTCGTACTCATGAGAGTACATATGATTTTGCCAATATTTTTGCAGTTTATTTAGCTTGTTTGTAAGAAATATGTTTATTACAATCCATTAGTAGCAATTTTGTTGGGTGACTTGGTTAGTTTTTATGGTTGATTTGCATCTGTACTATCATTTACTGACTTTTCATTTTGAAGTTTACCATGTCCGGGAAAAAGATAACTTTGAGATGCAGTCCTACCACCGCTCTAACAGTGTTTGATAATACTGCAGCACTCTTTAGTAATGAAGTCATTGACATTTTACAGAGGCTTCATATGCATCAATTTATTAGACTCCATGGAATTCAGCAAGACTCAATTACTATTGCCTCAATCACTTCTGGAACATAGAAGCGTGCTTTGGGGTGGCGCATTCCTTTCACCCCGATGAAGTTGCAGATAATAAGGATGTCAAATAGGGGAGAAGGTCTTATGACATAGGGAATGTGCTCTCAGGACGTCAAGACTTCCAAGAGGAAGCCCTTAAAGAGCATCTTGAAGGTAAAAATACAAAGCAAAAGAAGCCTACAGAAAGAAGACTACCTCTCTCTGACTCTTTGTACTCTATACTCTCTGACTCTATACTCTTTATACTCTCCTCTGCAGACTCTCTATACTCTTCTCAACTCATGGGTAACTTGATATAATGTTATTTATGTTTCATCGGTAATTTTTCTCAACCGTAGTTGTATTGCATGCTTTTTAGTGTTATTCCTTAAAATTCTTTTATTTAGTGTATATTTCCTACACTGTTTGGAGTTCTTTGCAAGAGGACTTTGCTTGTTTTGAGGATCTGCTTTGCATGAGTATACTCTCTGTAATCTCATGAGAGTACTGACCAATTTCATATTATTTTTCATGAGTTCTTAGCCTATCTGGAGAGAATATGTTCATTACATTCCATTAAAAGTAACTTGGAGGCTATTTAGGTTGGTTTTTAGAAGAGTTTTGCATGTGTACTCTCTGTACTCTCACGAGAGTACAGTACACAGTATTTTGGGCATTTTTCCAATTTCTATGAGAATGTTTCAAGGAAATATATTCATTACAAATCCATAGGATTTCAGTATCTGTACTCTTTGTACTCTTAGTATTTAGCTCATTTCTTTCACTTTCTTTGTCCTATTTGGAGGGAGTATGTTTATTTGTGGAGCTATTTTATATGTCACATTTATGTGGAGCTTTCTGGGCAAGTGAATACTGTCAATGAGCAGTACGATGATGAAGTCGTGATGTCTAATGACCCAAATTTGGGGAGAATCCTTGGCAACAATGTTCAGAATGAAACAAATGCATATAATCGCATCTTGTGACTACACATCAAACCGGCTTGGGACCATATTAGTTATTGGTCAAACTCAAGAAATTAAAATTTTTTATGTGCAAGAAATTTGTTAGTCTAAACGGCTTAGCAAAATTCCAAAAAACTGATACAAGGACTGCTTGTCCGACCATGATTAGATTCTCTATTGACTTGGAGGGGAACTGGATGGTTAAAAAATATATAGAAAGTCATAATCATTCATTGGCAAAGCCTGCTGACCTACATCTTCTCAGATCACACAGATGCATTAGCGATGAAAAGGCTTTCGTGTTGAAGACAATGCAATTAAGTAATCGTGTGGAGGTTGGCGAGAGAATATTGAATTCACCAAAAGAGATGCTTTAAATTTTATTTAGAAAGAGAAAAGATCGAGGATTGTGAATGGTGACAGTAAAGCATTAATACAGCTATTCAAGGAAAGATAAGCAGCGGACAGGATGTTTGCATGGGATGTACAAGTTGATGAGTTAGATTACTTAGTAAGTTTTTTTAGAGCAATGGCATGTCTAAGATAGAATATGACTGTTTTGGTGATGTGATAATTTTTGATACAAGCTATCGACTCAATAAATATAATCTTGTTTGTGTCCCTCTTGTTGGAGTGAATCATCACTGGAAAAATGTATTATTTGGAGTAGCCTTTTTATCAGAAGAGACGATTGAGTCATTCTCATGGCTATTTTAGACATTTCTTCGGTTGATGAGTGACAGACATCCTACAACAATATTCACTGATCAAGATCAGGCTCTGGCGAGAGCTATCAAAATTATATTATCGCATACTCATCATAGGTTGTGTCAATGATATATTTTGAAGAAAGCTCCTTCCAAGGTTCACTGCTTTAATAGTAATAACAGGGTACAAGGGCTATTTTATGCATGCATGAGCAAATGTGACTCAGAAGAAGAGTTTGAAGAAGCTTGGTCTGCCATGCTAGAAGAAGGCAATTTGCATGATCATGCTTATCTGTCTGAGCTTTATAAAATTAGATCCAAGTGGCCCACTATATTCAACAAAGACTCATTCTGCATGGGCATCTTGTCAACACAACGTAGTGAGTCAATGAACAACGTATGTTCAGAATCTCTAAACCAACAAGTTCACTCACAGATTATTTCTTGGGGTTGGAGAAGGTTACAGAGACATGGTGCCGGAGAATAATTAATTCCTCTCCGTCCTACAAAGCAAAAGTGGAAATGAGAAAAAATGAGTAAATAATCTGTACTATGAGGAGAATACACAGAATTAAGCTACAGAACATCTTAAATATTTTATAGTCAGCCTTCAAACTACCTGCAATGGAATGAGAGTGAGAGAGAGTCGAGAGTACAGAGAGAAGAGGAGAGGGTGAGAGTACAGAGAGTATAGAGAGTATAGAGGATACATAGGGTACAGAGAGTATAGGGTTCACATGCAAAATTGCTCAGAAAACTCATAAAAAAGTAACCCAGGAGCATCCAAAACTGCCAAAGAAAATTGAAGAAAAATAGATGAAATACTCTGCTAATAATAAACTACCCAGGAAAGTATAGAAAGTACAGATGAAACACATCCCAATAAAACATTCCAGCATCAACCAAATTGATGTAGGTGTTCTCTGCTAATAATAAAAGATCCAAACTGCCCAAGGATATTGAAACAAAATAAAAGAAATACACTGTACAATTATTTCCTACTTATCAAACTTTAAATGTACAGTTCTTAGCTTGGCTTTTTCATTCCCAAACAAAAGATAACATAAGCGAACTCGGCCCTAAAGCAATTCATCTTCTTCAGCCAATCTTGGTGGTCAACCTAGTTAAGTGGGGATTTCCTAATTGCTGCCTCCATGTATTTACAGACAAACATCCCACAGTCAACACTATTATCTTGGACTGGCAGCTCACTCACCATTTCGATTGGCCATTTTGTGGGATTGCTCATAAAAGACTGGTCAGCATCTTCAACAAGTAATTTGATCTGAAAAATAAGAAGTATAGTCAATAAGGGGTTCCAAAAAAAAAATAGTTTACAAAAACCAAATTGGAAACCAAAGTGGAAGTATCCATAGGCAGCTTCCCAAGTGGAAGTATCCACAGGGGCAGCAGCTGTAGTTGCCTCCATAGGAGACTCCCTTATGCTAGCCTCCACAGGGGAAGCTCCTCTAGTAGCCTCCATAGGTGCTGCCCCTGTGACTGCCTCCTCAAGAGTTCCCCCTATGATTGCCTCCTCAAGAGTTCCCTCTGTGGTGACCTCCATAGAAGCTTCCCCCACAGTAGGGATGGTAAGACCCCGCTGCCCAGCAAGAACCTTCTCGATAGCAGTAACCCACAAATCAATCTCATTCATTCTCTCTGTCATTGTTGCTTGAAAAGAAGATATTATATCTTTCAAGTCTCTAAAATCTGTAAGCATCCTCTCCACCGCAAAGCCTTCTATGGGGGTAGTAGCAGAGGGCAGGCTAGATACACTAGATGGGAGAGAATATCGAGGAGAGACATATAGAGATTCAATGGGGGCTAAACTTAGTGGACTTAGAATGGGATTGCTATCGGGCTCAACATGTATTACATGTTGGGCAGGCAAAAATGATTCAAGGAGCCAGGTCTCCTCTTCTGATATTTCCTCGAATGAAAGGCAGACCTGTGTTAAACTAATAAGAAAATATGATGACTACAACATAAATAAATACATAATTATATGAACTAAGTGATATTATTATATGTCACCTGGTATCCTCCTAAACCAGTGAAGGCTTCATCTAGAAACTTTATTTTCGGCCATCGCAACATATGTGGCTTTGCAAATGGAGATGGCGGTCTCATGATGCTTATGTGCTCAGCGGCCCAGACCTACAATTAATAAATATGTAAGTTAACTTCAATGCATCAAATAATACATAACCGAAGATATAAAACATACCATAATAAGAGTGACAAATCCACTCATGTACCCGGGTGTCCTCTGGTATGAATCTTTATGTAATACCATCAAATTATGAAACTAGAAAAGCCCAAATGGCCTCTGCCTAGTTGTAATCAGAAAATTTATCTATGTCATCGGCATAGGCAATCAATTCCGATGTCACCCTATAGTTTGAGAAACATATGTACAATCAGTAAAGCTACGTAATGAGTATCTCAGATGCTCAAGCATAGTCTTATAGTCCACTGAACTGAAGTGCGACAGCGTGGATTTCTACCATAAGACCTTCAACCCTCAGTTTGGCATCCCTACAATTACTGCAACTTTATCGGGGGTGAAAGGAATGCACTACCCACCCAGAAAGAAAGCTTGCTTCTCTATCTCCTAGCAAGACAGGATTGAGGTAATGGCTATTGAGTCTTCTGAATTTGTGGAGTCTAATGAATTGATGCATGAAGCCTCTTTAAAATGTCAATGACTTCATCAAGAATCGCGTCTAATATTATCGAACACCATTCTAACGGTGGTAGGCCTGCATCTTGAAGTTATCCTTTTCCCAGACATGGTAAACTTCAAAATGAAAAGTCAGTTAATGAAAGTACAGATGCAAATCAACCATGAAAAATAATCAATCAGCCTCCAAATTATTCTCAATTGATTTGTAATGAACATATTTTCTCCAACCAGGCCAAAGAAATTGGAAAAAAATATCCACAAAATCGTCTATACTCTCAAGAGAGTACAGAGAGTACAGATGCAAAATAATACTAAAAACCAACCAAACAGCCTCCAAATTATCCCTGATGGATTGTAATGAACATATTTCCTCCAAACAGGCCAAAGAAACAGGAAAAAAATATCCACAAAATTGTATGTACTCTCAAGAGAGTACAGAGAGTACAGATGCAAAATAATACTAAAAACTAACCAAAGTCCAAATTATCTCGATTGTGGAATATATTTCCTCAAAATAGGCCAAAGAAACAGGAAAAAAATGACCAAAATGCTCTGTACTCTTAGAGTACAGATGCAAAAATCTCTCAGAAACCATCCAAACATCCCTCTAAATTGCTTCCAATATAATGTAATGAACATAATCTGAACAACCAGACTAAAGAAATTGGAAAAAAATGTCCACAAAATTGTCTGTACTCTCAAGAGAGTACAGAGAGTACATATGTAAAATAACACTAAAAAACTAACCAAACAGCCTCCAAATTATCCCTGATGGATTGTAATGAACAAATTTTCTCCAAACAGACCAAATAAATAGGAAAAAAATGACTAAAATGCTCTGTACTCTCATGAGAGTACATAGAGTACATATGCAAAAATTTCCCAGAAACCATCCAAACATCTCTCCAAATTGCTTCCAATGTAATGTAATAAACATATTTCCTCCAAACATGCCAAATAAACTGGAAAAATGGCCAAAATCGTCTGTACACTCAAGAGAGTATAGAGAGTACATATGCAAAATAACACTAAAAAATCAACCAAACAGCCTCCAAATTATTCCTAATGAATTGTAATGAAGATATTTCCTCCGAACAGGCCAAAGAAACTGGAATAAATGACCAAAATGCTCTATACTCTCACGAGAGTAAGAGAGTACAGATGCAGAAATCAGGCCACAGAATTTTAATGTCCATCGACTGAACATATTATCATCTCTAATCAGGTCACAAAATTCATCTTGAAATATGACCAAACATCCTACCATGTGATATACGAAACATTTCACAAGCCTAATCAGTACAAAAATTTGAAAATAGCGACGTGTACCATCTTGATAGTACAGAGAGTACACATGCAAAACATTTCTAAAAACTACTAAAATACATCCCGTTCATTTAAAGAACTCAAATATTCTAAAATGTTCACATACTGGATGGTGAGAGGAACAGAGAAAACTCTAAATTCATTAACGTTCGGGAACACAGGTGTAAATACCTCATGTAGTCGCCTACAATATCTCAATGAAAGTTATTCGCAAGATTTGCTAAACCACTGAGCGATGGCCGGACGTTCACCGATAGAGAGCAGGAACTGAGCTAGCGTAGAAAGCCCTAAACTGTCATACATGGGAGGAATGCCGAACGACGCCCGTCTTCTTTTTCTTCTCTTGCTATTTGAATGACGCTTGACGGGTCGGGATAAACGACGCCGTCCGTCACCCGAGCGTTAAGCATTAAATGGGAAAAAAATCACTGAACATGTGTCAGGCCAGAATTGGAGTCCGCACGTAAAGCTACGTGCGGACTCCGGACGTAATATTTTCTCCTTTGGTTGAGAACAAATCGAGAGCTTCTCATTTTTTCTCTTTTTTATAGAAAGAATTATTTAGGTAATTATTTTTGTTATTTTTATTTTTATATTATGTATATATATACATATATTTTACTTTATGAAACAACAAAAGACAAATTTCATTTAAAAATTAAATTTTTGTACATCAGCACATTTTCATCTCATTTTCACTCCTTTTTTCTTATTCTTACTCTTATCATTATGGTTATTATTACTACTATTATTATTATTATATTATTAGTATTATTATTATTATTATTATATATATATATATATTTATCATTTCATATATTTTATTTTTATTATTTATTTATTTTTATTTTTTCTTTTCTCTTTCTTCTCACCTTATTTTTCCAAAAGATGATATACCAAAGAGGGTCAACACTCATTTCCTACACACACCAAGTCTGCTTGAAGATTTGTCCTCAAAGAAGACACTTTGATACTTAATTCATGCAATAAATTCTTAGGTAAGAGAAAGGCACAAAGTAGCTCGATAGAGCTTTCTTAAAAAATGAATGAAAAGAAAGATGAATCTTACCTTATCCGCTAGGGGCATTTAGTGTTGAAAGTGTATTGTTGTACTTCAACAAAATGTATGATAGATAATGAAATCACCTTATCCTTGAGATCAGTGCTGGACCAAAACACCACTCTATCTAGAGCATTTTAAACCTATGAGTGATTAGATGGTGGAAACCAACCATGAAGTCCTTAAGAAAGATTGGTGCAATCAATGTTCTAGATCGGATGATTGGAATTATTTCCATGGCCTTGAAATTTGTGATTGATTATGCAAATTCCATGAAGGTATCTACATGAATCTTGAGACATGGCGATAAAAGGGACCAATGTCCATTCATCCATAACAATGTAGGAATCACAAAATCACGAATGTTGATAGCCTTGATAAGATGTTTGGTACTACTTGCTGCCACCTTATTTGAAATCTTTAATAATAATCTTAAAAATACTCGCTTCCCTGATCAAGGTAGGCTATTGCATTTTTTTTTCACTTTTTCACCGATCGAATATCTCCAAGGGAAACATATACTCACCCAAAAAAAAAAAACAATCTTAGTATTTAAGATATTTCATCAGCCCACACATTAGGTCCAATTTCAAATTTAGTTAGACTCAATTGGCACTTGCTAACAATATATGCAATTAGAGTTCGCCTTCTTTGTGTAATATTATCATCATTGGGAGGAAAACATATGACATCCGCCTACATTCACCATCCCAAGGTGAGTGCAGAAGCTTGTTTAAATTAAGAGAGTATAAACTGCCAAAACCTACAAAAAAATATAAGCAAAATTTTCCAATAAAGTGGGATTGTCACTGGTAGTGTGATCCCACTATCTAATTGAGCATTAGAACCTACCGTTATGGTGAGTTTTGTTTGCCTACCCTAAAGTAAAAGAAACACAAAAAAAATATTGAGATTGGGGGAGGTCGAGCCATAATGGCAGGGTTATGTCTCAGATCAAATGGTGGTATGCAAACCATCATAGTAGTGGGGACTATTCCCTCCATGATGATGGGCACAATGGTCTTCTTAATGTGAGTCAAAAAGCCTTGGCTCCCCTCCCTCATCCCCTAAACATTTCCAAATAAAGCTTGGTCATCTTGTCTTTAGTCCTTAAGCAAGCAAGTTAACATTTGAAAAATAATTCTAGGGCTTGGAGATTAATTTTTTGCATGTGTTTGAACAAAGTAGATATTAAACTTTCAATTTTGTACTTCTTTGTGCAATATTTATTTAAGGTCAAGATGGTTAGCCACAAATTTAAACGCAAGTTGTTCCAAACCACTTCCATGCATCATTCAAATGATGTAGAGGTTGAAGCGGTGATCTCAAAGATTATCATTTACTCAATGCTAAGGAGGCAATGGTAATCTCAAGCACTAAGTCTCAACTTAGACCCACTTTGTGTGTCGATCACATGATTTTGAGGCAATAATCATGATCTTAGAGACTGCATTTTGCCCAGATTCTATCAGTGCACCATTCATTTGACACTAGTGATCTTAGGAATTAAAATCTGCACTTAGACTCTCTTTATGTGTCAATCCTAATGATCTTAATATTGGTGTTTTTGGCCCAATCCCCTTTCTCGTGTCATTTGCTTGACACCAAGGCAACAATTGTATTTAATATTGAGTTCTCGACTCAAACCCCTCCAGATGCCAATCATGAGATGTCGTGGTGGCAGTTGTGATCTCAAATACTAATAGCTAGGAAAATTGAGCATTGAGTGATTAATCTTCAAAAGCAATGCAAGAGATATGGATACAAAGCCCAATTACTTGACATAATTTAAGGTAACAACCGCATCACATACAATAACAACAACAACAATGAGCCATTATCCCGTTATGTGGGGTCAACCGCATCACATATAAGTAAAAAATTCACAATTGTGGTGGCTTTATTTTTCATCCTTTATAACAACTTTTTGACATATCATATTCGATAGGATGGTAAAAAGTGTATTGGAGAGGAGTGGAGCAAAAACATTGTGAATTGATATTGTTGGACAAGATTTGTATCCTCAATATTTATGTTTATTCGTATATGAAATGATGCATATGAATCACCATCTTGACTCTTTTTAGGAAGTAGTGTAAGAATGGACCTAGTAAAACACAAATTGATTATTTTCTATTAAGAAAAATAAATCATTTAAATTATAAAGTCATTCCAGGTGGAACTTTAAGTATCCAATATCGACTACTGATTTAAGATTTTAAGATGAATAATAAATTGAAACATTATCCTAGGATTGGATGGGGGTACATAAAATGCTAATAAAAATATTTTTAAGAGAAACTACAAGATCTTAAAATTTGGGATATTCATGAGAAAATAAATTTTGTGAAAAAAAATAACAAGTGAAATTAAACAAGTTGCAATAAATATATTTAGAGAATCAAAAGGAAAAACTCCTATTAGTAAAAGCAATTGATGGTTGAGCTAAAATTTGTAAGAAAAAAATAAAAACAAGATATTTATTTTAAAAGTTGATTTAAATGTAAAAGATTGAAGAATTAGGAAACATATAGAGTGCCTTATAGGGATTCTAAGAAAGCAATACATAAATTCAACATTTAATAATTTATATTATAGATTAGATACTAAAGAAGGCAAAAGAAATATGTATAAGTTGGCCAAGTAAAAAGATAAAAGAAGCAAAGATTTAATTCAAATAAAGTGTATTAAGGATGAAGATAAAAAATTATTTTTCATAGAATAAGATATTCAACATTGGTGAATGAAATATTTTGATAAACTTTTTAATGAAGGTTGTGAGAATATAATTTACTTTAACGACCTTAATACCCTAAAAGAAAATAGAGATTTTTTATTTTTATCATCGTATCAGAAAAATCAAAATTTGAGAGACTTTAAAGAAAATGAAGTGGGATAAAGACTAAAAAGATGTCAGAATAATGGAGAAAAAGTTTGTAGGTTTCTAATTTTAAGAATAAAAATGATGCATAAGAATATGCAAGTTATAGAAGAATTAAGTTAATGTGTCATACATTAAAATTAAGATAGAGTAATTGAGCATTGGTCACAACATGATACCAAATTGCTCTGAATTAGTTAAGAGTTTATGTTGGGTGGGTCTACTATGAATGCTATACATTTGTTGAGAGATTTGATAGAGTAGCATAGAGAGAATGAGGAGTACATAAATATGATTTTTGTTGATTTAGAGAAAACATATGATAAAGTTTCAAGAGAAGCGCTTTGGAGAATTCTAGAAAAGAAAAGAGTTAATATTGCTTATATTCAAGTCATTAAGGATATGTATATCGAAGCTATTACTTGTGTTCAAACACAAGGACAATTAACCAAATATTTTTTTTATTTTAGTTGGATTACATCAAGGATTGACTTTAAGTTCAGATTTTTTTGCTTTAGTTATGGATGTTCTTACTAGACATTTATAGGAGGATCTACCTTGGTGAATGCTTTTTTATGATGATATTATTCATATTGATAAGACTAGACAAAAACTTCAAGATAAACTTAAATTATAAAAATCAACATTGAATTCAAGAGAAACTTGAATTATGGATGTCAACATTAGAGTCTAAAGGCTTTCATTTGAGTAGATCTAAAAGCAAATACATGAAGTGTAATTTTAGTGGTAGAAGATCTAGTGATGGGGTTATGATAATGGGTGATCAAGTTATTAAAAAAGTGAATGTTTTAGATATCTCAAGTATATTGTTCGAAGTGATAATGAGAGGGGGATGCTATTAGTAGAATTCAAATTAGATGGTTGAAGTGGAGGAATGCATCAGGCTGGTTGTGTGATAGAAAAGTATTACTTAAACTTAAGTGAAAGTTTTATAAGATGGTGGTGAGGCCTGCAATGCCTTATGGCACAAAATATTGTCTAGTAAAAGAGAAGTATGAAATTAAGTGTAGCAGAGAAAAGGATGCTCAAGTGGATGAGTGGCTTTACACATAAAGATAAAATGCAAAACAAATATATAGATGAAAAGGTTGGAGTAGCTCCAATGGCAAATAAGATAAGAGAGAGTCGACTTAGATGGTTTGTTCACAAAAAAATGTCGATCATCCGATGGCCTAGTTAGGAGGATAGATGTATTAGATTTGACTTATATTGAGAAAGGTAAAGGCAGACCTAAAAAGACTTGGTTACGAAGTATAAAAAATGATCTTATTTTATTAGAATTAAATGAAAACTTGACGCTTAATAGGACAATGGAAAAGAAGGATTTATGTAG
The DNA here is from genome assembly GCA_021442155.1 of Cymbidium sinense. Classification (NCBI taxonomy): domain Eukaryota; kingdom Viridiplantae; phylum Streptophyta; class Magnoliopsida; order Asparagales; family Orchidaceae; genus Cymbidium; species Cymbidium sinense. The sequence goes on along the minus strand of CM038222.1, from coordinate 80,185,713 downwards.
TCGACCACACATAGTAGCATAAAAGCTTATTGTTGTTGTGTAAAAAAAATATATGTACTTCGGTTGAGGTAAAGAATATATTTCAAAAATAGTATTTACTTGGTGTTAATATCATTTGTCAAATGGAATCATCATTCAATTTTCAAGAAATTTGGTAGAGCTTAAAAACCTACCACTATTATACCTCTTGATTTTTAAAATATCATTGTCAGGGTTGTATTTTTTTTAATATTAAAAGAGTTATTTTTTTTTAATTCTGTGGAGTTTCTCTAGAGCAATTCTTATTCAAGTGATTTACTTTATTGTTGGCTTAATTTTGGTTTTGGTTTTTTTTTTTTGGTTCCCCTTATGAGCATCAACTGAGGCTTTTAGTCCCTGCTTTCAAGAATTATGGAAACTTACAAGTGTTTCTAGTGGAAGAGTTCATTGTCAAAGCTACAAGCCAAGGCTTAAGTTCTCCAATATTGTATCCCCTATTTATTTGATTGAATTTTCCATATTTGCTAAAAAATGATTGAGGCTTTCCTAAGAAGTAGGAGTACAAAGATGAAAACCTCACTTGATGGACGAGATGACATGTTAGCTTGTTTAATAGTGAGTATGAGGTAAACATAGCTTTCTTTTGTTTCCTTTATGAGCTTTCCCTCTATAACATTTATGATTAATCTCTTATCCAAATTTTTGTCACATTTTTTACCTGTTTTTAAATTCAATATTTTGTTACAATTTGCTAAAATATAGAATCTGATAAGAATTTTTTGCTACTGTGTTTGTTATTCTTTAGCAATATTTAAAAGATTTGCATAGTTGTCTTGAAAGTTAAGAGTTATTTTATATTGCATTTTGGGCATATCCAAGAATAGCATATGCTTATGAATGACATGACTGATAATTTCCTATGAATTACTTGACTAATAGAATGCTTTTAATAATACATACAATAGGTTAAAACATATGAAGGTCAAGAGATCTACTACTAGGGCAATGGATGTAAAAATTATTTCATGAAATTTATGTTTGAGCAAACTTTAATATGGCACCGATCGACAACTCATTTCAACAAAGGAGGACAAAATCTAAAGGAATTTCCAAAGAGGGTAGGGTTCCTATAACTATTTCCTAATATAAATATCACGCCTCTAATTTCTAAAGAAGTAATCGTTATAGCTAGAGACAAGAGGCATTCAATAAGCATCACTCTTGATTTCATGATATAGTTGAAAGATTAGTTGGGTTTATTCTTTGTGACATGCCTACATGCTCTTTTATGAATCAAAGGAAGTTCATGGCAACTATAATAACATTACATAACTATATATGGAGCCATCAATTTTGATGTGTCCATAAGTTCCATCTTTATAATGTAGACATGCTCTTTTAAGAATCAAAGGAAGATTGTGGCAACTACAAGAGCATTACATAATCTTAACATCTTCATAGGTTCAATCCTTATAATGTGGACAATCCATATGCATCACCTGAAGCATATAAGTATTAAATTGCCAATCAATGAGAGACCGTGATGAATCAAACTTGTACATTAGTGTTGGTTAATGATGGGGAATAAGTTTCTAAAAGTTAGTGGTTTTTTTTTTGTTAGATGTATTGTGATATAATCCTCTTGGTATTGATTGTTAAAAAATAATGAATGTAGTATTATGAAATAGTAACAATATGCTTCAAACAGCTACATTTTTCTGTGATTATTAATTCTATATTTAAGTATTGCCTTTAATTAAACAGACATGTGATGTTGCATTATTTTTGTTGGTAAATTTCTAGGTATCTTCATAACTTTAGAAGAATGTCAAGATAAGATGGTTCATTCTAGAAAGAACACATATCAATCTATTTCCAAGTTTCTAGGAGATAATTGAATTATTTGAAAAATGCCAGAATAGAAAATAAAAAAGACATCATATATTTCTTGTGAATGACAAGTTTCCAACACAGAGAAAACACTAATTCTCATGAGT